>JAKSZT010054304.1:2498886-2812744 GCA_026826555.1 Tolypeutes matacus
GATAGATAGATAGATAGATAGATAGATAGATAGATAGATAGATAGATAGATAGATATGGATGTAGAGGACTGAGGTTGGTAAGTGACTTACGTGTATATATTTCATCCATTTGTTCACAAAAAGTTTACTAAACAAATGTTCTATGCTTGGCACTATGCTACATGGTAGAGATTCTGGGAGTAAAATATATTTACACATTTTCTTGATATCAAGAAAAATAAAGCCAAGGGAAGGTCTTTAATGCTCATTTTCTCAAATTAGTTGCCAAACATACCTGAAGAACTATGGTCCAGGGCAGACTATGAAAATGAATGTTGTCTCTGGAAACAAATCTTTGTGTCTCTTTGTTTGTGGTCAGGGAAGAGTGTTGGAAAAGCTTAAATAAATATTTACTTTGAAAATTAGATCTAATTATTTTTTCATGATTTAATTTAACTGAGGATTTTTTTCCCTCAGAATTTGTTTGTATTGGAGGGAACACAGTGAGAATCCAAAATGGCTAATAATAGAAGTTGGGCCTTATATATAACTAAGACAGTTAGCATTATTACCATAAGCTCAGATCAGATATCCTCTGTATTGGTCAGCCAAAGGAGTGCTGATGTAAAGTACCAGAAATCTGTTGGCTTTTATAAAGGGTATTTATTTGGAGTAAAAGCTTACAGTTACAAGGCCCTAAAGAGTCCAACTCAAGGTACCATAAGAGGTATTTTTCTCACAGAAGTCTTACCACATGTTGAAGCAAGATGGTTGCTGATCTATCTGAGGGTTCAGCCTTCCTCTTCCTCTTAAGGCTCTGTAGGCCCAGCTTCTTCCGATCTCAGCTGTAGGCTGGAGGGCTCGTTTCTTTGCGGGCCTTCTCATCTGCTAAGAACTCTGGTCTCTTCAGCTGCAAACTATCAGGCCAATGGCTCAGCTCTCCCCAGAGCTTTAGCTATTTGAACCTTCTCCTTTCTGTCACATGGCAGGACTGAAATGACCAAGTTCTCTTCTCTTCTGTGTGTCTTCTTGAGTGAGCATCTGTTTCTATCAGCCCACCAAAGGGGTGGGGACTCAACCCTGAGTCACGTCCTACTGACATGGTTGAATCAAAGCCCTAATCTTGACAATTAAGTAAACGTAAAACCTTTGAATTTAATACAATCAAAGGGTATCATGCCCAGAAGAACAGACCAGTTTACAAACATAAGCAATATCTTTTTTTTGGAATTCATAAATAATATCAAACTGCTACATCCTCCCCAATTTTTTTTAAGCAATTGACCCATCTTTCCTAAGCCTAATATCTAAATTTGGCCTGACAGAGGATAAGCAGCTTTCTGACAGCATTTCCCTTGGGGACCTCAGTTAGCAGCCAACGTTAGCCCTCAATATGGCATGGGATGCCCTTCCTAGGCTCCCAAGGAACCTCAATCTGTGCTCAAGGGTTTTACTGTAGGTGTGAAAGCTATTGGATTCCCTTGCTCTCATGACAGCCATTGACAGATTTTCAAACCCTGCTTCCCAAAAGCGAGTTTCTCTCAATTACAATGAGCTCTACATTAGGCTTTGTGCAAATAAACTTATGTTGTTAAATTAAATTATAATTTAATGTGGATTGTTAATATTCACTGCATCCGGGTATAGTTGGATCAGCATTGGGAGACTCCAGATGACGATGTGTAATAAACATTCACCTATGTCCAATGTCCCATGAACAAAAGACATTTCTTACAGCCTTCTCAGCATTGGGATTCTCCTTTAAAATTTCTTGTTGTGTGTTTGTGTGTGTGGGGGTAGGGCAAGGTGTTGTGAAAATGTAGAATACAAAGCAAAACAATGTTCTGGACACTTTTATGTAATTGTAACTTGATTTCAATTTTTCACCGCAATTCTATGACTTAAAGTGTTTGTTCCCATTATAGATGAAGAAATGTATGCTAAGCGAGTTTGGGCAAAATATCCAAATTCCAGTGATATCCTGCTATACCTCAATTCCGACCTCCTCTCAGATTAACCCAATGGTCATGGGGCAGAGATCAAGACATTGAAATTAAGGTCGGTAAGAACCAGGTTCTAATGAAGAAGGTGGCGATAGGAACTCTCATGTTGAGTCTGAGGTCTGTACCCAGAAAAGCCTCTGCGTAAGATATTAAAACTTTGAGAAGGAAGGTCTCAGTGAGTGGCTGAAAATGAGGAAAAGAGAAACCATATTTTTCTCTCAGTTTTCCTCCCCTGTCAGATCGGGTTAGCCTGGCTAGATGCCTCCACAGACATGGTGGCAGGAGCAAAATGTTGACCTGTACCTTCCCTTTGCACAGTCACCCTAGTCACCACGCTAACCTTAAAATCTATGTAGAATATTTAAATACAAACACTATTATATACTGGCGGCTCCTTTGCTCCAGTCATACGTTCTTTTAAAACAAACAAAAAAAGCACTAGGGAAATTATGTGCAAAAATCTATGTTAATTAAGCACTAAGGTACAAATTCATACTTAAAAAAAAAAATGTTAGGAGATACAAAACCTGAGACTCTTAGGCACATATAAACAAACGTATTTCTCCTATTCTATATAAAGCTATTTTAACAGTCTAAGGAGTAATCTAAAAAAATTATGTACAGGGTAAGTGAATTAATGTTACTGGAAAAATGTTAAGCTTTGATATTTCCAAAGTTTTACTTGCTTCCATCCGTTAGCTAAATGTGACAGCTCAGCTTTTGGGAACCATGTGTATTACAGCTATCACCTATCCATGGGCTTTAAGATCGTATTTCCTCATCAAAGACAAATGTCCTTCATTCTCCCTTTTAGTCTTATGCTTGAGGTACATTCTCAAATTCATTGGGACAATTTCTCCCACAGGGCTAATTTTACAGTAGGTGGGGACAGCAGCATAGTCAGGGACACTTGATGTGAGTTAGTAAGAGTCAGTATCTTTAATGGCCTTTGGCCTATTAGGCCAGTGTCTGAAAAAGTGAGCCTTGGATTTGGAGCCCTTTGTTTCAAGGCACTAATTACATTTATGAAGCCAGTATCCCAGAGAGGGCAACACTTGAAGCTGTTTTACTTTATTGTAAATCAGGGCATTCAGAGCTTATACAGTTGTGGCCACATGCAAGTAAATTCACATCTGGATATGATTTTTTTTAAATGAAATAAAAGTAGATGGGGGAGGAGAGGATTGTGATAAGATGGCAAAGTAAGAAAATGCAGGAATCAGTCCCTCCACCAAAAGACATATTGAACTGGCAAAGATGATCTAAAAGCTATTTTGAAACTCCAGAGTCCATTGAAACACTGTGCAGCATCCAGGGAGGAGCAGGAGGAAGAGCTTGGCAAATTGCAGTAAATGCTGGTGAGTTCTACCCTCCCTGCAGCAGCTGTGCTCCCTCATCCCCCAGCCCTGTGTCAGGCAGCAGTAGGGACTGCAGCACAGGCTCCTGATGCAGAGTGGCACGTAGAGACCTAGTGCTCCAAATTCTAGGTGTGTGTGTTCTGATCCCTGATCACTATTTTTCATTAGCTACTTCAGATTGCTGGGGGCCAGCTCTAAGGATAGCCATTGCTCTACCACCCTTGGGCAAAGTCGGCAAAGGAATCTTAAGACAGTTTTCTTCCTCAAAACTGTGGAAAACAGTTAAAGGGCTACATTAACTGGACAAATACTGAGCCAAGAAAATGCAGCTTCAAAAGCCATAGAAGCTTCTAGCACCCTTGCTACAGTCCTTGAGCTACCTGTTCCTTAAGTTTGCATCCAGCTGGTGATACTACAGAGATTTTCTTGAATGCCAGGAGCTAACAAATCAAAAAACCAAAGCAAAAACATCTTTTATAGTCTTTGCAAATTAACTAATAGTCTCCTCTCCCATGGCCCCTCCACAACAAGGGTGGAGCCAGCTTGTGTTCCCATTGAGGGTCCTGGCCCTGCAGAGTGAGCAGAGTGGCCCATGAGTGCATACTGAGAATCTTGTATGTCAGTGCCAATCTATGGTGGAAGTCTAAGGGACTGGGCCAGGGAACTTGTCTCAGGCTAGTCTTCCCAGAGTTTGTTGTGAAGGCAGAGAAGTGGCTTGCAGACCCTGGGGTAGTGTGAGAAACAATTAAGTCAAAGTGGCCTGAGGCAAAGAACTACCTGCATTAAGTCGCAGGAGAGCACCCAGAAGGGAGTGAAAAAGTCTATTTCAAAGGAGAAAAGGGGGCTACACAGAAGAACTTCTGTAAACTATAAATGGGGGAATGCCTTAGTCCAGGAGCAAGCAAAACCAGGAAAAGAAACAGGCTCTGTGGCTCAACACAGACTCAGACAAGACAGAGGACCCTACACTTTGCACTTATTTGTCTCAGTCTGATCTTGATAGGAATGCTAAGCTCCAAAGGAGACTACCCAGGTATGCAAGGATGGTTCAAAATAAGAAAATCAAGTAATGTAATATACCATATTAACAGAATTAAGGAAAAACTTTTAAAAAACACATGATCATCTCAATTGACGCAGAAAGTGTATTTGACAAAATCCAGTACCGCTTCTTGATAAAAACACTTAGAAAACTAGGAATAGAAGGAATCTTCCTCAACATGATGAAAGGCTTATATGAAAAACCCACTACCAACATCATACTCAATGATGAATGACTGAAAGCTGTCCTTCTCAGATCAGGCACAGGACAAGGATGCCCAGTGTCACCTCTATTATTCAACATTGAACCAGACTTCTAGTTAGATTAATTAGACAAGAGAAAGAAATGGAAGGCATTCACAATGAAACTTTATCTATTTTCAAATTACACGATCCTATATACAGAATATCCTGAGAAAATCCACAACTAAGCTACCAGAACTAATAAACAAATTCAGCAAGGTGTGGTACAAGAGCAACATAAAAAATCAGTAACGTTTCTATACACTACTGAAGGATTAAATAATTTTAAATAATTTTTAAAAATTCCACTTATAGTAACAATTAAAAGAATCAAATATCTAGGGATAAATCTACCCAAGAATGTAAAGGACTTGTACACAGAAAACTACAAAACATTGCTAAAAACATCAAGAAAGAACATTCCATATTCATGGATTAGAAAACTAAATATTGTTAAGATATCAATTCTATCCAAAGCAATTTACAGGTTTAATGGAATTCCAATCAAAATTCCAACAACCTTCTTTGCAGAAATAGAAAAGCCAATCATCAACTTTATATGGAATTGTAAGGGGCCCTGATTAGCCAAAGTCATTTTGTAAAAGAAGAACAAAGTCAGATGACTCATTTTTCCCAATCTTAATACTTATTACAAGGTCAAAGTAATCAAAATAGCATGGAGCTGGCACAAGGACAGTTGGACAGTCATATAGACCAAAGGAATACAATTGAGAGTTCAGAAATCAACACTTATGTACAATTTAAGTTGTACAAAGTTTCTATTTGGGATGATGGAAAATTTTGGAAATGAATGGTGGTGATGGTAGAACAACATTGTAAATCTAATTAACAGCACTGAATTATATATTTGAATATGTTCAAAGGGGAAATTTGGATGTATATATGTTACTAGAGTAAAAATTCTTTTAAAAAGCATAGGACTACAGAGCATGAACAGTGACTCTAATGCAAACCATGGACTATGGTTAATAGTAATAAAAAATGATCTTTTACCTATTGTATCAAATGTACCAAAGTAATGCAAGGTGTTAATTATAGGGTGGTATAGAGGAACTCTGTGTTTTATGCATGATTTTTTTAAACCTACAACTTTGCTATTAAAAATTAAATAAAAAATAAATGAAATTTATGATAAGAGTAAGTAGAGGGGCCCCTCCTTGAGCATCCACCTTGATTCAAGTTCTTATGGGATTGTCCACTCCTATTTTCCTTTTATTGGCAATACTTCATAATGCCCCAGTTTCATGATGTAATTTTATTGAGATCAAATTTGTGCAGCCTAAAGTTATATAATTAATTACATTCAGTTTCAATTACAATCACTGATTGATACCAGCCTGCTAGGAGGACACCTCGTGGTAGGCAGTTACATTGCAATTTGGGCAAGTGGGGAGTAAATCTCTTCAGCTTGCTAATTTGGCCTGGCTAGTTAAGTTTAAAAAAAAAAAAATCACTTCAAAATCTCAGGTTGGTAATACCTCAAAAGCAGGGCGTGTAATAACTCATGTTTTGGAATAGACTACCAATTTGGACATAATGGAGTGAAAATGGAGAATCTGAGAGGAAGGCAGACAGGGAGATGCTCATTAGGTAAGGTATAGAGAAGAAGGGGCTCTCTTAAAGGGTGTGTATGAAAGAAAGACTCTGTAGGCCTGGGAGGTAACTGACTGTTACTTGACAATTTTGCCTTAGATGGTTTTTTTGGCCACATTACACTCATTTCTGATCTTTGGTTGACTCTGTAGGCAACAATTCTTCCCTTAAGAGTAATCCTCAAATTTCTAAGATATAAATGTGATGCTACAGACCCTACATGCATTTGTAAATGTGGAAGGAACAGTGAGAGGTCAAGGAAACCACTTAGGGCAATTATTCTCTAAGTGGCTTCCTGTACCAGCAGAATCAGAATCACCTGGAAACTTTAGAAGTGCAAATTTTTGGAACCCACCATAGACCTACTGAATCAGAAATTCCAGGAGTGGGTAGCCGCAGTCTGTATTTTTACAAGTCTTCCCAAGGTTTCTGAAGCACGTTTATGATTGAGAACCATTGATTTAAAGTTACACAACTAAGAAACATGAAGCTAGGAATCGAAACAAGAATATCCAACTCCAGGGTCCTTGCTCTGGACCATGAATACCCAAGGACATGAGATTCATTTTCCAAAGAGGAGTTACAGAAAACACAGCTTTCCCAAAACCCAAATTGTTAAAAGAGGAAACGTTATTCTAAAGTTAAACTGTATATTAACAAGCTATAGTAAACGTGGAGGAAATATTCTTCCTCTCAATCTACTCCCATAAAAAGAGCTACTCTAAACCTCCAGAAATTGAGAGACCTGGAACTGTCAAACCTGCCCCTGTGTTCTTTCCAGAAGTTGTGTGTGCCTACCTCTGTACATTCTCTTCATACTCTTCACCTCAGTCGGCTGGAGGGCACTTTCCTCTTCACTGCCTTGTGCATAGGGGTGTGATGGGAAATGCTGCAGTTTAGGCCAGTGCTGTCAAATCCAGCCTCCTGAACATTCACTTTAAAAGCCCTCAGTGTGTTCCCCCTCAGGGCTCCGGACCAGGGTAGTGGCTTGGTGTATAAAGGCCAAGAAGGGGAGTGGTGGTGGAAGAAGAGGGGGATGAGGAGAGAGAGGGTGGGAATCATCGAAGATGGGGTAAGGACCAGAAAGTGATTGTGAAAGAAAGAAAAAGAGAGAAGAGGAATTAGACGAGAAAAGGGAGAAAGGGAGCGAGAAAGAGAGAAGCAAGGAGTAAGGAACCTAAGGAAAGAGTGGGGAGGGCGAAAGGACAGGAACACCCAGCAGCTGTTTGGAATAGATTGCGTGCACCATCCATTCCGTGTGGACTCTTTCCTGTGTTCGTCAGCCGTCTGCAATGTGGTGATTAATCATTCATGTCAGAATCCCTAATCCTATTCAATGGAAAACAAATGCCATGGCACCCAGCCCTTTGCTTATCCCCTGCACTCTTCGTGCTCGCCTGGGCGAGGCCGTCTGGGACAAAGATGGTTTTCTGGGGACCCTCTATGCAAATTTTGGGCTGCTTCACATGTTGGAGATGGCCTATGATCTCAGGGGCCGTGCCCTTTACGGAAAGAAAAAAAAAATCACTAGCAATAAAGGTCAAGTTGTGCTAGTTAAAGCAAACAATCAACAGTCATTTAATTCACTTTTAAAGAGAAAAGTAGCCTCAGTTATTTATAAAGCTCTTTCCTCCAAGGAACACAGTCCAGCTCATACCAGTTACTTCATCAGTTCTCCTTACATCCCTTTGTGACAGGGGTTAGCTCTGTTGTCTCATTTTGCAAATTCTTTCTAAGGTTGTGCAATCATTTCTCTTACCCGTTTCTGTCTTCTGGCTTAATTTTCTTTATTACTTTTTTTCTTCATCCACATGAGGTTTACGGTGGAAGAAACAGACTAACAAATGATTTGCCTAAACTGCATTAATACAGGCTGACTTGTAAAAAGCCATTTGTCCTAGGAAAATAATGAGATTGCTTAGCATAGAGGTTAAACATTCAGGCTCCAGAATCAGAAAGGCCAAGCCTGGAATCCCAGCTCTTCTCCAGGGTAGCTGTGGAACCCACGGCACAAGGCTTTACATCACAGTGTCAATTTCCTCCCATGTTAAGGCTGGAATAATGGTGAGGCCTAAATGAAATGATGTATGTCAACAGTGAGATACACAGAAGGTGCTCACTAAACTCTTAATCTAGTGAGGCAGGAAACTGAGCTTTTTTACTGTTCCCATGGCACCCTTTTTGAGGGAGGACCTCAGCAGGTAGAATAGCACACTTGGGGATGGCATTACCTTTTTTTTTATTTATTTTTTTTTTTTTTTACCGGGAGGTCCCGGGGATCGAACCCGGGTCCCTCCATATGGGAGACGGACGCCCAACCAGTTGAGCCACATCCACCCCCCTGGCATTACCTTTTTAGCACTTACTATGAGGCAGAGTTTCTAGTGTGGCTACTAAGTAAGCCTGAGACCCCAGGCTAGAAGAACTAAAAAGATGATGGTGCTCCCAACTTCAAACATCCCCTAATCAATGTAAAATACCGGTGAGGAATTGCAATAAGAATCTACTTTTTCCATGATTACTATGTTTTTTTTTAAAATATGAAGATTTTTCTCAATATGGTCTCATTGTTTGTTGGTCTGCCTCTTGGCTGGTGCCTTATGTAATGACTAGGCTGTCAATAATGCATCACTGCATGCCCACAGCAAGGGGAGGCTGAAACTTAACCCCAGGTGGGTCTAAAACACGCTTAGTTATGGAAAACCTACTGAGAGCCAGGTCCATTTATGTTCCTTACATTACTAGAATTATTCAGACTTCACTTTAACAACAGCCTTGAGTGTTACTATCCCTATTCTTCAGGAGACTTAAGGAGCCTCAGTAAGTTTAGTGGCTTACTCAAGGTCACACAGCTAGTGAGCCACAGAGTAAAATTAATAAACCACATCACCCCTGGTCTCTATGCTTTTCCCCATGGATAGAAAATAGGAAAGAGTCTGGTGAGTTAAGATTATAGGAAGATAAAAAAGATACAGTTATAAAAACTGGTATTCTTTGGTTAAAGTTCATTAAAACCAGAAAGAGAAAGCTAGACAAGAATTTATAAAGCTGAGCCATTGGCCCTTACAAAAGGTTTGGACATTCTTTTAAGTTCTTCATTGTGTTCCACATTCATGAAGGCAGGGCTATGTGGTGAAGAGCTGAGACAGAAAGAGAAAAGGTGGGTTAGAGAGCACCTCTATCAGTGTCTAGGACACAGTAGGCATTCAATAAATAAATGTTTAAAAGATGGAGTGATGGAGAACAGCTGAGCATCAGGTGAGCCTTTGGAGAGAAGATTTTCTCTTTGGCCTGAAAATCATCAAAGGGCCCAGGACATCCAGGTTTTGTGATTGTGCTGGTAAGGGCAGGAGAGGGATTGCAAAGGATCAGGAGAGATTACAGAGGTGGGATTGCAGTCTTTCATTTTTTGATATGGAAGATGTAGGTGCCCCCAGGATCCCTCTTTGTCTGCCAGGAGAAATGTGAAGCTACAAGACAAGCATTTACTTTAATTAATATTCATATAAAATATTCTTTTTATTACATTTAGTATATATTTAATGATCCAGAATGCAAAATTCAGATGAATTATATGTTTAAAACAAGACTCCCTTTATGCAGAGGACCCAGATTTTGGGGCCTATGTTGTTGGAATACCACAGTCGAAAACTTTGAGAAATACTACATCAGAATACAAAAGATGAAGTAAAAGCAAAGATAAAAACTAACAATAAACCCACAATCAACTGGCCAGAAACGATAGGTTATACTTTACTTACAGGTGGGAGGAGCTCATAATCTTAATTTTAATGTGCTTCTTTCTCTAAAATGAAAGACCTATAACAAGTGCTGCTCCATAAAGTATAAAGAGACTAAATGGGGATAACTAAGAAGTTCTCTTTCACGGAACTTCACTACATTTGTCTTGGAGAGCTCTTAGCATAATGCTCATCCAGAATTGGAACTCAAGAGGTGTGAGCTGAGTTAATTGAGAAAACGGGTGAGAAGTATGATAGTGAGAGATCTAGAATGAGAAAACACGTGATGCTTCTTAGTAATTTCCCAGCCCCTAAGAGGATGCATGAAGGACAATTATTATGTTTTCCTACCAGATAGCTTTCAGCTCCACAATCAGAGACAGGATTCTGGGATGAATGGGATATGGGTAGGGTAAGTGGCATTTTTCCTATGTACATGGTGTTCTGAGTTCTGGGAAGAAGCTATAGAGATTTTGCTGATGCAGAACTGCCAACAAGGCAGATTAGGAAGAAACAAAGCCTTAGAAGACCACTGCCAGTGGCGTTGCCTACTCTTGGTCATCTATGACTTTCCTGTCACAGAGAACTTATGTGAGACACCTGGGCGATGGCCAAGGTGTTTCAGAGGAGATTAGAGTCTCAGATGCCGGTTGGATCAAATAACTCCTGTGGTCCTTACCACCCATACATCTAAGATGGTTTGTCATTCAGTGGGTTAGAAGTAAATTTCCTGGGAACTTTTTCCATGGAGTGATTCTAATTCTGCATTTTTGTTTACCATTAAAGCTTAAGACATATAAATAAAGCCTAGATTCTTTTATTCTTGTTCTAATGGATTATTTTGTAGAGTAGCAAGGAAACTCCATACTCCTTGTTTGTCTGCCAAAGTAAGGTGAATTTTGCTCCTTTTTTCGTCCCTCCCTCAGCAACACAAAGGGAGTCTAGGCAGTGAATTTATTCCTCTCAGAACTCACTTTATCATTGCTGGGTGCTCTCTAAATCCACTTTTAATTCACTCTCGTGTCTCAGAGGGTGTGGCTACATGCCTAAAACGTCCTCCCACAGAGGAATGAACAAAGGAAACATGCTCAGTCCTGAGGGTGCAGGGCTGCTTGCCCCTGATTGCCAGGCATCCCTGGGTGGCAAAGGAGCTAAAAACCAAAAGACAAGAAAGCCCAAGCCATTTAATTTCTCTCCCCTATTCCTGGAGGAATTTAATCCCAAAATATTGAGGCAATGCAATTTCATCTCAATCTTCTCTTACATGAGCAAATGTAATAGCCCATATGTGGACATCTAAATTCCAGGGAGCATTTAGAACGGCAAATTAAGGTGCTTGGTAAAAATGTTGGATTAGTAAATTATAGAATACCTTGCCATTCAATTTTGGCATTTAATTCATCGAAGGTAAATGCTCATGATTGGTGGGGGTCACACTAGAATTTTTATTAGTTTTATCCCTTTGTCTGTTGTGTTTCACACTGATGATGATAACTTTACATTTGTTATAGGAGTAATATTCACTCAAAGAGATAAACATTTAGATTAATTTTTAGTAACCCTCATATTTTTCTGCCTTTACACAGAGATGATTAAAACTATAGTGTTCTGCTTTTCTACTAGTTGCTGCATAGAGACCTGAATTTAAAATGAATAAACATTACCTGCAGTTATTTATTTGCTCTCTGTTCACATTATGGGAAACAAATGTGCATCAGTTACTGCATCTGTCCCCAAGTTATTTATAATATAATAATAGGGGATTAATTTCATGATCCTAAAATTATTTATTGAGCATCTGCTATGTTTTAGGCACTTTGCTGGGTGCTGGGGAGAAAATGGTGACCAGAATTGACATAGTCTTTGCACTTAAAAAACTAACAGTTTCGTGGGAATTAGAGAAAGTAAATAATGTAATAAATGCTATGATAAGGGTAAAACCCAGGGGAGGAGCATTTAACCCACAGCCAGAGGTCATTGAAGGTTTTATACAGAAGTGTCATCTAAGCTGAAAAATGGAGAAGGGTGATAAAGAAGAGGAGAAGCTAATTAGGGGGAGCAGAGGGGGAAGGAAGGGGGAGAATGTTCCAGGTACAGGGACCACTATGTGCAAACACCCAGAGTCAGGGGACAACATCTAGTATGGCCAAATTACTGAATGTGAGGGGAGAATAGCAAGATGTGAAACTGAGGAAGTAATCAAAGGCCAATTCAAGAGTGTCTTCTAAGTCACATTAAGAAGTTTGGACCCTATCCTAATGGCTGTATGGAACCACTGAGGTTGATGCAGGGATGTGATATAACCAGATTTACATTTTTTTAAAACTTTATTTTGTACATTTAATAATTGAAAATATAAACAATTATAAACAGAGAGAAGAACGAGAGGGCTGTTTTTTTGTTATCTTGAAGCACTGGAAGAGTTATGGCAAGGGCTTGAGAACTATGGACACCTCCAACCATCTATCCAGAACATAGAGGTCATTTTGATTTTTAAAAAACTTGTCATATCATATCACTTCTCCACTCAAAATCCTCCATTCTCCCATCTCATGAGGAGTAAGGCTAAAATCCTTACAATGATCTGCAAGGTCCGACCTACCTCACGTGACTTATCCCTTCCCACCCCCCTGACCTCATATGATCTGCTTCTCTCCTTTACTCCAGCTGCTCCAGCCCTTTAGTTTCCTGGAGCAGCCCAGGTTATGCTCTCATCTTCAGGCTCTAATGTGGATTCTTCCCTCTGCTTGGAAAGTTTTTCCTAGATTTATGGCTCAGTCCTATACTTCCTTCAAGACTTTGCTCAACTGTTACCTATTATTACTATAGTAAATATAATATATTATAAAAATAAATATAAGATAATACCATACTATTTAGAATCTCACCTGTCTGCAGTACTGTTCAATGCCCTTTCCTGATTTACTTTTCTCCATGACACTTATTGCTTTCTAATTATACTATATAATTTATTTATTTTGTTTATGGTTCATTTCCTTTTATTAGAATGAAAGCAAGGGTATTTTTAGCTTTTTATATTTGTTCACTGATATATCCCAGTATAATATGGTACCCAACACATTTCAGGTATTCAATAAATGTTTGTTGAATAAATATGTAAATGTATGAATTTGTGACATCTTATTTATGCAGCAACCTTACTTATGCTTAAGGTGAATCTTCTAATAAAGCTGGATTTCTAAGGAAGAAATGCTGAAGATAATATGCAGTGAATACCTGTAGACAATGGTCTTAAACTTGGTTGCACATTGGAATTGCCCAAGTAACTTAAAATAAGAAAACAAACAAACAAAAAAAAACAATACTTGGATCCCACCCGCTGAGTTTCTGATTTAATTGGTTAGGGTGTAGCCTAAACGTGAGGATTTTTTTAAAGCCTCCCAGGTAAGTCTAAAGTGCTGCCAACTGTTGGGAGCTACTGCAGTAAGAGGAAGGTAGGATCTGAAACTAAAATGGTTAAGCAGGGTCAGAAATGGGAGGTCTTCAACTATTATGTTAAACAGCCTGGAAACACTTCCATGAATCTGTTCAAAATTCAACACAGCATCATTCTCCTCTAACCCTTTTTTCCTTCCATGACATAGCAACAGACCCTTTTATATTTTTGGTCTTCAAAATCTCCAGGCAATGATAAAACTCACAAATTAAAAATCATCTTTGACTCCCTTCTTGCTCCATATCCAGTCAGTCACAAAATCTCAATAGTTTTCACTTACAACTCACTTACAAAGAATTTTTTCTATTTTCTCAATTCCACCATCTTAGTTCTACCACCAGGTTTATTACAAAATGCTACTAAAGGGCAAAGACATTATGCTAAGTGAATAAACCAGACACGAAAGGACAAATATTCCATGGTCTCACTAATATGAACTAAATAAAAAGAATAAATGCATGGAGTTAAAACCTAGAGTATAGTTTATTAGGAGATAAAAGGAGGCCGGTGCAGGAGTACTGATGCTTAATGTATATAGAAGTTTTAATTAACTTGACTGTAAAAGTGTGAAAATGGATAGAGTTGATGGTAAGACATTCTAGTGAGTAGCAGCTGGTTTATAAATGGGATTAGGGATGTAAATGTCAGCTGAAAGAAAGCCAGAGAATAATCTAGGGACTAAATAACACAGTGAACCCAGAGGTGAATGAGAATTGTGGTTAATAGTACAAATGCAAGAATGTCCGACTGTGAATGAGAAACGGATGTACGTCACTACTACAGTGTGGTGGGAATATAGAGAAGGATGGGAAAAATATAATTAATATAACCTATAGACTATAATTAACAGCACTGCCGTAATATTCTTGCATCAATGCCAAAGTTGCACTGTGTTAATAATAGAGGGATATGGAAAGAATATGCTAAATGTATGCTATGGACCATAGTTAGTGATGATAGTCTGATGATACTATCTCACAATCTGTAACAAATGTTCCACAATGGTGTGGTATTGTATGGGAATTCTACACATGTGTATGATTGTTTTGTAAGTTTACAACTTCTGTAATAAAAATATAATTTTAAAAAATCCTACTAAAATCTATCTCCCCACTAAGCTCTACCTACTCACAATCCATACCCATGCCATGTTCATTCTAAAACACCATTTCCGTATCATTTTCCTTACCAAAAGGTTTTTGTTAGCCTTATGTTCAGATATTCCACAATCTAACTTTCCAAGTTATTCTTTCACTAATCAATGCTAAAAACAGTCTTCTTCACTTAAATTGGGTCTATTCATTACTCATATATGATATGCTCATTCTTCCTCTGCCCTTTGACGGTTCTGTTTCCCATGTTTAAGATATTCTCCACTCTCTTCTTTGTCTTATTCCAGCTGAATACTCACCTCCTCAACATAGCCTTCCCTCTTCTTTCTAAACATAATCTTCCCATGAGCTCATAGCAATTATTGTTTATACCACTCATTTGGTACTGAAGGTTAAATCTATCTGTGAAATTTCTCTTAATTTATGCTGCAATTTAATGTCTCATTTTCCCAAACAGCTTATAAATTGTCAGTACAAGGATAAAATACAGTTCCTTAAAGCTCTTTGAACATAAGTATTTAAATTTATTATTTAAAGGGATGAATTAATGAATGAATAATGATCTGGTCTTAACATATCAAAATGACTATATGCCTCACTTTCAAGACTGATGGAAAGACTTCATCTTCTTATCCATGTAAGTGTTTCCTATGCCCACAATCTTAGGACTTAGTTGTTTTCTTACGCAAATGCATTACCAATATGTGACAATCAAGTGCATATGTGAGGTCCAGAGAATAGTGCAGAGGAGTCCACTACTTTTTTCTTAAATTAGAATTTCATTCTATATTAACTCTTTCCGAGATGTAAATTAGAGTCCCTCCTCCCTGGCCTCCTGCTCTAATCATCCCTCAAAGTACTTTTTGTTTTCTTTCTTTTTTTTTGAGCACTCTATTTTTAAATTTTTTTTTATTTATTTATTAGAGAAGTTGTGAGTTTACAGAACAATCATACTTAAAATACAAGATTCCCATACACCACCCTACCAACACACAACTTGTATTGGTGCGGTATAGTTATAATTGATGATAGCACATTTTAAAATTGTACTATTAATTTAACTTAGGATTCAGTGCTTGTAGTAGTGTACTTCCATAGATTTAAAAAATTTTTTATTCTGTTGCCATATATACACTCTAACATTTCTTCTTGTAATAATATTTGATGCTTATTTTGTTCACAATGTTGTGCTACCATCACCTCCATCCATTACCAAAATATTTCCATCATTTCTCATAGGAGTCCTGTACATTTTAAGCCTTAACTTCCCATTCCCTATCCCCACCCCATCCCCTGGTAACCTATATTCCCAGATTCTGACTCTATGACTTTTCTTATGCTAATTGTTTCAAATCCGTGAGCTCATACACTATTTGTCCTTTTGTGTCTGGATTATTTCACTTAATGTTATGTCTTTGAGGTTCATCCATGTTGTTACATATATCAAGACTTCATTCTTTTTTATGGCTGAAGAATATTTTAGTATATGTGTTTAGCACATTTTATTTATTCATTCATTGGATGATGGACACTTGGGTTACTTCCATCCCCTCCAATTGCGAACAGCCACATTATGAACATCAGTGTGAAAATATTCATTTGAGTCCCTGCTTTCAATTCTTTGGGGTATATAGCTGGTAGTGGGATTGCCATATTATATGGTAATTCTAAGCTTTCTGAGGAACCACCAAACTATCTTACACAGAGGCTGCACCATTTCACATTGCCATCAGCAATGAATTACTGTTTTTATTTCTCCATATGCTAACCAACACGTGTCATTTTCTGTTATTTTTACTAATGGGTGTGAAATGATATCTCACTGAGGTTGTGATTTGCATTTCCCTGATGGTTAATGATGCTGAACATCTTTTCATGTGCTTTCTGACCATTTGAATATCATTTTTGGAGAGATGTCTCTTCATCTTTTGCCCATTTTTTAATTGGATTGTTTGTCTTTTTGTTGTTACTTTGAAGGACTTATTTATATATTTTGAATATTAATCCTTTATTGGGTATGTGGTTTCCAAATATTTTCTTCCATTTTGTAAGTTTTCATTTTACATTCATGATAAAGTCCTTTGAGGTTCAAAAGTTTTTAATTTTGATGAAGTCCTATTTGTCTATTTTTTGTTGTTGTTGCTTGTGTTTTGGAGGTAAAGTCCAAGAAACCATTGCCTAACACAAACATCCTGAAGATGCTTCCCTGGATTTTCTTCCAGGAGTTTGATATTAAGGAGCTCCTATATTAAGGTCTTTGATACGTTTTGAGTTGATTTTTGCATTTGCTGAAATGTGGGAGTCTTCCTTTTTTTTTTTTTTTACATGGAGACACAGTTTTCCCAGCACCATTTGCTGAAGAGACTATTCTTTCCCAATTGAACAGTATTTGGTACTTTGTCAAAAATCAGTTGGCCAAAGATATGAGGGTTGATTTCTGAGCTCCCAATTCTATTCCATTGGTCTATATGTCTGTACTTGTGCAAGTACCATGCTTTCTTGATTACTGTGGCTTTTTCATAAGTTTTTCAGAAAATGTGACTCCTTCAACTACTTTCTCCTTTTTCAAGATGGCTTTAGCTATTTGGAATCCCTTACCCAGTCATATCAATTTGATGATTGGTTTTTCCATTTTTGGAAAAAGTTTATTGGAATTTTGTTTGAGATTGCATTGAATCTATAAATTGCTTTGGGTTATATTTACCTCTTGACAATATTTAGTCTTCCAAATCAGGAATGTGGAACATGCTTCCACTTATTTAGGTAGTTTTTAATTTCTTTTTGCAATATTTTATAGTTTTGAGTGTACAAGTCTTTTACAACCTTAGTCAGAGTTACACAAAAATATTTTATTCCTTTAGTTGCTATTGTGAATGTATTTTTTTTTTCTTGATTTCTTCTTCCAATTATTCATTGCTTGGGTATAGAAACAGTGCAGATTTTGGGGTGTCGATTTTGCACCATGCTACTCTGCTGAATTTGTTTATTAGCTTTAGGAGCTTTATTATTAATTTTTCTTGGATTTTCTGTATATCAGATTATATCATCTGCAAATAGGGAAAGTTTTACTTCTTCTTGTCCAATTTGGATGTCTTTTATTTCATTTTCTTGCCTAATTGCTCTGGCAAGAGCTCCCAGGATAATGTTGAATAACAGTGGTTACAGTGGACATCCTTGTCTTGTTCCTGATCTTAGAGGGAAAGCTTTCAGTCTTTCACCATTAAGTAGGATGTTAGCTGTGGGATTTTCATATATGTCCTTTGCCATGTTGAGGACGTTTTCTTGTATTCCTAGTGTTCTCAGTGTTTTATCAGTAGAGGGTGCTGTAACTTATTTTCAGCATCAAGATGATTATGTAGATGTTTTCTTTCATTCTGTTAATGTGGTATATTACATTAATTGATTTTCTTATGTTGAACCAAATTTGCATATCAGGGATAAATCATACTCGATCCTGGTGTATGATTCTTTTAATATGCTGTTAGATTCAGATTAGTAGTATTTTATTGAGGAGTTTTGCATCTATAATAATAAAATATATTGTTCTGTAGTTTTCTTTTCTTTTGGTATCTTTATCCAACTTGGTATGAGGATGATATTGGCCTCATAGAATGTGTTAGGGAGTGTTCCCTCCTCTTCAATTATTTTGGAAGACTTTGAGCAAAATTGAAGTTAAGTCTTCTTAGAATGTTTGTTAGAATTCTCCCTGTGAGGCCATCTGGTCCCGGGCTTTTCTTTTTTGGGATGTTTTTGATTACTGATTCAATCTCTTTACTAGTATTTGATTTGTTGGAATCTTCTATTTCTTCTTGAGTCAATGTCGGTAGTTTGTGTGTTTCTAAGAATTTGTTCATTTCATCCGGGTAATATTTTTGTTGGCATACCATTGTTCATAGTATCCTTTTAGTCTTTTTTATTTCAATATGTTTGCTAATGATGAATCCCTCTTCATTTCTAATTTTTGTTATTTGTTTCCACTCTCTTTTTCTCTTTGTAAGTCTAGCTAAAGGTTTGTCAATTTTATTGATTTTTTTCAAAGAACCAACTTTTGGTTTTGTTGATTCTCTCTACTGTTTTTAAATTTTTTTTTTTCAATTTCATTTATCTTTGCTCTAATCTTTGTTATTTCCTTCTTTCTGCTTGCTTTGGGTTTACTTTGCACTTTTATTCCTAGTTTTTCCAGTTTTTAGGTTAGATCTCTGATTTAAAGACTTTCTTCTTTTATAAGATAAGTATTTAGAGCTATAAATTTCTCTCTGCCTTCACTGCATCACTCATTTTCATTCATCTCAAGATATTTCCTGATTTCTCTTGCAATTTCTTCTCTGATGCACTACTTATTTAAGAGAATATTATTTAACTTCCATGTATTTGTGAATTTTCCAGTTTTCTGCCTGTTATTGATTTCCAGCTTCATTCCATTATCATCAGAAAAGATGCTTTGTATGATTTCAATCTTTCTAAATTTATTGAGAACTATTTTGTGACCCAAAATATGGTCTATCTGGGAAAATGATCCATGTGCACTTGAGAAGAATGTGTATTCTGTTTTATTGGGTGCAATGTTCTATATTTGTCTGTTAGGTCTAGTTGGTTTAGTGTATCATTCATGTCTCATACTCTGTTATTGATCTTCTGACTAGATGTTCTATCCATTATTAAGAGTGTTGTGTTGAAGTCTTCTACTATTAATGTAGAACTGTCAATTTCTCCCTTCAAATCTATCAATATTTGCTTCAACTATTTTTTTCTCCCTCACTTTTGTTAATGCCTACTTTTATATTTTTTTGCTTTTTGTTTTGTACCATATTGAGTGCCTCCTCATTTCTATCTGTATATATTTTTCATCTATTTTTTTATGGGGTTAAAATTTAACATCCTAAATATATCACAATCATATTTGCTTTGATACCAACTTAAAGTCAATATCCATGCACATATATTTCCTATACCTCTCTGTCCTCCCACCTTTTTTTGTACTTGTTACTAATTATATCTTTGCACATTGTATGTCCAAAAACATATATTTATGTTTTGCATTTTCTGCATTTACCTTTTAGCACCTGTAAGAAGTAAGAAGTGGAGTTACATACCAAACAATATAATACAATAATACTGGCATTTATAGTTGCTGAAATGGTTGCCTTTACCATACATCTTTATTTCTTTATGTTGTTTGAACGACAGTCTAGTGTCCTTTCCTTTCAGTCTGAAGAACTTCCTTTAGCATTGCTTATAAGGCTTGTTTAGTAGTATGAACTACCTCAGCTTTTGTTTCTGAGTATGTCTATCTCTCTCTCATATCTGAAAGATGCTCTCACCAAATATTATGTTCTTGGTTGGCAGGGTTTTTTTTTATTAGAGAGGTTTTGTGTTTACAGACCAATTATGAAAAAAATACAGGATTCCCATACACCACTCCAACACCAACACCTTGCATTTATGTGAAACAGTTATTACAATTGATGATACCATTTTTTCTAGTTGTATTTTTATAGCAATTACCTTTGTTACAATTGATGAAGAATTATTAAAGCAGCCCTATTAACTATTGTCCATAGTTTACAATATGTGTATTTTCCATACGCCATCATATTTTAACACCTTGTATCAGTGTTGCACACTTGTTACATTTTGAAAAAGAACATTCTTACACTTCTACTATTAACCCAAGTTCAACATCCACAACAGGGTTCACTGTGTGTTCAGTCCCATGTTTTATATTCTAACTTTAATTCTAGTAACACGTGACCCAAAACTTCCCCCCCCCTTCAACCACTTTAATGTATAGCACAATTCTGTGCTAACATCACCACCATCCATTTCCAAACCTTTACAAACAACCTAATAGAAATTCTTCACAAATTAAGAATCACCTCCTCATTTTCTACCCCCAATCTATTGTCTGGTAGCCTATTTTCTTGATTCTAACTCTATGACATTATTAAAGTAAGTTCGTATCAGTGAGATCATACAATATCTGTTCTTTTGAGTCTGGCTTATTTCACTCAGAATAACGGTCCACAGGTTCATCCATGTTGTCAAATGCATCAGGACTTCATTCATTCCTTTTTATAGCTGAATAATATACCATCACATGTACAGCACATTTTCTTCTGTTGCTTGTGCTTTGGGTATACAATCCATGAAACCATTGCCTAACACAAATCCTGAAGATGCTTCCCTACATTTTCTTTCAGAAGTTTTATAGTCCTGACTCTTATATTTAGGTCTTTGATCCATTTTGATTTAATTTTCACATATGGTGCAAGATAAGGGGGGTTGTTCATTCTTTTGCAAACGGATATGCAATTCTCCCAGCACCATTTGCTGAAGGGTCTATTCTTTCCTAATTGAGTGGATTTGGCAGACTTGTCAAAAATCAATTGACCATAGGTATGAAGGTATATTTTTGAAATCTCAATTCAATTCCATTGGTTTATATATCTATCCTTATACCATTACCATGCTGTTTTGACCACTGTAGCTTTGTAATATGTTTTAAAGTCAGGAATTGTGCCCTCCAACTTCATTCTTCTTTTTCAAGATGATTTTGGCTATTTGGGGACACTTACCCTTCCAAACAAATTTGCCACTTACTTTTCCATTTCTGCAAGGTAGGCTGTTGGAATTTTGATTGTGATTGCATTGAATCTGTAAATCGTTTTGCGTAGAATTGACATCTTAATGATCCGATCCTGCTCAAACTCTTACAATTGAAGAGAAGGGACCTAATTCAGTCCATGAACACGAAATATCCTTCCATTTATTTAGGTCTTTTTTGGTTTCTTTTAGCCATATTTCATATTTTACTGTGTATGAATACATTACATCCTTGTTTAAATTTATTCCTAGGTATTTTATTCTTTTAATTGCTACTGTAAATCAAATTTTGTTCTTGATTTCCTCCTCAGCTTTCTCATTACTAGTGTTTAGAAACATGACTGAGTTTTGCATGTTGATCTTTTACTCTGCTACTTTGCTGAATTTATTAGCTCTCATAGTTTTATTGTTGATTTTTGGGCCTTTGTATATATAGGGTCATGTTATCTACAAATACTGAAACTTTTACTTTCTCCTTTCTAATTTGGATACATTTTATTTCTTTTTCTTCCCTAATTGTTCAGCTAGACTTGAATAATAGTAGTGGCAGTGGATATCCTTGTCTTGTTCCATATCTTAGAAGGAAATCTTTCAGTCTGTCATAATTGAGTATGATTTAGCTGCTGGTTTTTCATATATGCCCATTATCACGTTGAGGAAGTTTCCTTCTATATTTATTTTTCCAAGTGATTTTATTGAGAAAAGGATGCTAAATTTTCTTAAATGCCCTTTATGCATCAATTGAGAATATCATGTGGTTTTCCAATCATTTTGTTGATGGGATGCATTAAATTAATTGATTTTCTTATGTTGAACCATTCTTGCATACCTGGGATAAAATTCAATTGATCACGGTGTATAATTCTTTTGATGTGTAGTTGGATTCAATTTGCGAGTATTTTGCTTAGGTTTTTTGCATCTATATTCATATTCATAAGAATTATTGGCCTGTAACTTTCTTTTCTTGTTGTATCTTTATCTGGCTTTGGCATTAGGGTGATGTTGGCTACATGGAATGAGTTAAGTAGTATTCCCTCCTCTTCAGTTGTTTGTAAGAGTTTGAGCAAGATTGGTGTTAATTCTTCTTGGAATGGTTGGTAGAATTCCCTTATGAAACCATCTGGTCCTGGGCTTTTCTTTGTTGGGATGTTTTTGATGACTGATTCAACCTCTTTGCTTGCAATTGGTCTTTTTTTAAATCTTGCAACTGAATTTTTAAAAACATATTTTTTTATTTTTAAAAATACTTAGATTACATAAAAAGTATATGGGATTTCCATATGCCCTCCCACATTTTTCCACATTAACAACATCCTTCATTAGTCTGGTATATTTGTTACAATTCATGAACATATTTTGGAGCATTGCCACTAAGCATGATTATAGTTTACATAGTAGTTTACACTCTCTCTTGCACATTTTTGTAAGTTATTACAAGATATATAATGGCCTCTATCTGTCATTGCAATGTCATTCAGGACAATTCCTAAGTCCTGAAAAAGTCCCCAAATTACACCTATTTTTCCCTCTTTCTCCCCTCAGAGCCTCCAGTAGCCACTGTCTCCACATCAATGATAAAAGTTCTTCCATTGCTAGAATCACAATAAGTCTATAGTAGAATAATAGTAAGTAAGTCTACTCTAGTCCATTGTTCATTCCCCATTCCTGAGTATTCTGGGATGGTGATGCCCACTCCACCTCTAATTAAGAGAGGGGGCTAGATCTCATGGGGCAGATGGATGGGACTATCTTGATTGAAGTTGCAGACCCTCTCTGTTCCTTGGGATGGTCATTGTCCATCATCATCTCCTTGTTAGTTGTCCTGGAGGAGTCCAATGAACTGAAGAGTAGGTGGTGTTGCAACTCTGTTAAGATTCAGGACCCAAATGATACATGGACAGCCCAAAGGTGTTGATAGGTATATGTCTCTTCGATATACACTTATCAATTCTAGTACTAATTATAGGTTCAAATAGAAATAATTGGTCTTTTGAGATCTTCTGTTTATGTAGATTCAGTGTAGATTGTGCATTTCTAGGATTTTCCTTTCATCTAAGTTTTCTAATTTGTTGAAATATAGTTGTTCATATTATCCTCTTAAGATCCTTTTTATTTCTGTGGCATCAATAGTAATATCTCCCTCTTTCTGATTTTATTTATTTGTGTCCTCTCTCTTTTTTTCTTTGTTAGTATAGCTAAGGATTTGTCTTTTTTTTTTTTTAACTTTTCAAAGAACCAACTTTTGAACTGGTTAATTCTCCCTACTGTTTTTTTTTCCTCTCAATTTCATTTATTTCTGTTCTATTTTGTTATTTCTTTCCTTCTTCTTGCTTTTGGATTAGTTTGATGTTCTTTTTATAGGTCCTCCATGTATGCTGTTAGGTCTTTGAGTTTGCACTTTCTTCTTTTTCAATGTAAACATTTAGTGCTATAAATTTCCCTCTCAGCACTGCCTTCATTGCATTACACATGTTTAGATATGCTGTGTTTGTATTTTATTTAGCTCAAGATATTTACTGATTTCCATTGCAATTTCTTTTCTGGTCCACTGCTTTTTTTAAGAGAGTGTTAAAAATATAATTCCATATATTTGTGGATTTTCCAGTTCTCCACCTGGTATTGATTTCCAGCTTCATTCCACTATGTTCAGGGAAGATGCTTTGGTATGATTTCAATCTCTTTAAATTTATTGAGACCTATTTTGTGACTCAACATGTGGTCTGTCTTGAATAATGATCCATGTGCACTTGAGAAGAATACATATCCTGCTGTTTTGGGGTGCATTGTTCCTGTATGTATCTGTTAGGTCTAGATAATTTATCATATTATTCAAGTTCTCAGTTTTCTATTGACCTTCTGTCTAGATGTTTTGTCTATTGATCAGAGCTGTGAATTGAAGTCTCCAACTATTATTGTAGTTTTGTCAGTGTTTGCCTCACGTATTTTGTGGCACTGTGGTTAAGTGCATAAATTTTTTTTTCATTGTTATTTACTCTTTGTATATTGCTCCTTTTATTAAAAATGGTGTCCTTCTTATCTTTTAACAGCTTTTAACTTCAAGTCTATTTGGTCCGATATTAGTATAGCAACCCAAGCTTACTTTTGTTAACTATTTGCATGGAATCTTTTTCCAACCTTTCACTTTCAACCTATTTCTATCTTTGGGTTTAAGGTGAGTCTCTTGTAAACAACATATAGTTGAATCATGCCTTTTTAGCCATTCTGCCAATATGTATTTTTAATTGGGGCACTTAATCCCTTAGCCTTCAGCATTATTACTATAAAGGCAGTTGTGCTTCCCATTTTGTCCTTTGGTTTTTACATGTCATATATTTTTGTATCTCTTGTCTTCTATGGCAAACTCATTTTCTGTATAGCTGATATTTTGTGATGTATCTGACTGATCCCTTTCTCATTTCCATTTCTGTATATTTTTAAAATACTTTCTTTGTGGTTACCTTGGGGTTTATATTACCTAACCTACATCTATAACCTACTAATTTAAAAAGATACAACTTAGTTTCAATAGCTATACATTCCATGCTCCCATACCCTTGTTTCCTCACTTTATATTGTGTTTGTGCCACTTTACACCTTATATTTTGCATGTTTATATCAGGAAATATACCTTTTTTGTTGTTGTTCAATTGTATTCTGACTCTTATAGGAATTAGAGGAGAGTTATATATTGAGCGCAAAGTACTATTGGATTTTGCATTTACCCTTTTAAATACCACTACTGATAAACTTTATTTCTTAACACCATTCCAGGCCACTCTCTCCTGTCTTTTCCTTTCAACCTGCAGGACTTCCTTTATTAATCTTGTAAGGCAGGTGTCTTTTGACTAATCTCTAAGTTTCTTTTTATCTATGAGTATTCTAAACTCACCCTTATTTTTGAAGGAGAGTTTTGTCAGATAAAGAATTTTTGCCTAGCAGTTTCTCTCTTTCAGTCCCTTAAACATATCATGCCACTGCCTTCTTGTTTCTAAGGTGTCTGATGAGAAATTGGCACTTAGTATTATTGAGGATCCCGTGAATGTGATGAATCATTTTTCTCTTGCTGCTTTCAGAATTCTATCTTTATCTTTGGCATTTGACATTTTGATCAGTATGTATCTCAGAGTAGAGCTATAAGAGTTATTCTGTTTGGAGTACATTGTGCTTCTTAGACACATATATTTATGTCTTTCATAAGAGTTGGGAAATTTTTGGTCATTATATCCTCAAATATTCCTTCTGCCCTTTTTCTGTTCTCTTCTTCTTCTGAGATACTCACAAACTTAGGTTTGTGCACTTCATGCTGTCACTCAAATCCCTGAAAAACTGTTCTTTTCTCTATCTGTTCTTCTGACTGTGTGATTTTTGTTTGTCCTGTTTTCTAATTTGCAGATTCTTTCTTCTGCCTGTTCCCATTTTCTGCTGTATGTTTTTAGTGCAGAGGTTCTTAATTTTTTTTGTTCCATGGACCCCTTTGCCATTCAAGTGAAAACCACGGGCCCCTTCTCAGAACGTAGTGACACGTAGTTTTATGACACATCCACATCAACACATCCCCACAAGAATTTTTTTTTTTTTTTTTTTAATTTTCAATTCAAGCTCACAGAACCCATGAAATTTTTCCATGGACTCCTTGGGGGTTAAGAATCCCTGCTTTAGTGTGTTTTTAATCTCTACTATTGTGAGTTTCATCCCTATAATTTCTGCTATGTTTCTTTTTATAGTTTCATGTTCTTTTTTATGCTTATACGTTGTCTCCTTAATACCCTTTATTTCTTTATGCATATTTTCCTTCATCTCCTTGAATTGACTTAGGAGATTTGTTTGAAATTCTTTGGTTAGTTTTTCTAAACTCTGTGTTTCCTTGGACATTTTAATTTGTTCACTTGATTGAGCCATATCTTCCTTATAATTTTTTGCTGATGTCTAGGCATCTGATTATCTTGTTGAGTTAACTCTGAAGGTCAGCTTCTCTCTATTTTCTAGGGTTTTATTGTTGATTGGCTTTGTGTTAAGGCTCTTCTTTGACAGCATCCCTCAATGCTTAATTGTATTTTTCTGGCATCTGGAATTTCAAAATAGTTGTTTCAGACAGCTTCTGCCTGTTTATTTGTTGCTTTGGTGGAAGGACCGAGTCCTGGAGCTCCTATTCTGCTATCTTCCCACAATCCTCTGTCCTTGTGTTATATTTTAAAGTCCTCTTCCCCTTCCACATTCAACCCCTTTGGTTTTTGTGCCTTCCTATCAAATTCTGGGCCAAATTTTCTCTTAATGGAACAGGCAGGAAGTGAAGGAGTCTCAGATCCTGTGCAGGATGTTGGATGTGGGAAGGGTGGAGGAAAGAGGTCTCTCCCAGACAGCCTTCCAATGAATCAGCAACATGATAAGACTTTTTTTCTGGTAAAAATGTGGTTCATTATTGTACTCAAGAAATGTCTGCCTTTCATTACTTGGCATTACAAAAACCTCATTCTATTTCTTAGTTTGATAGGAATGAGAGTACCAGTAAGGGTGAGGGGGGACATGCTATTCCTCTTGGGATAAAGAGGGAGGAGGAAGATACAGGAGGAAAAACTGGTCCTGTACTTGAGGAAAATGGACTAAGTTGCACTGGCTAACATCTTCTACCTCATGTGAAACTCAACATCCTCTTCTTAGTTGGCACAAACTGTAGTATTCTCAGGAAAGATGCTATGGCTTTTTTCTCATTGTGACTCTTTACACATCCTCAAAACCATGTGGAACAGCCTGCTTTGTTGGCCAGTGCCAAGAATTATTAATGAGTCAGGAAAATATGAGCCAGATATATAAAAGAGGCCATGACTACTTTATAACTATAAGTGGAAGGCAATAAGTGGAAGCTCACTTTAAAGGAAAACTTAAAATATGTAGCTTTACTGAAACAGGCTTGTCTCTGGATTTAGTGAGTTTTCTGTGCTGGAGGTACATCAACCAAAATGTAGCTTTGACCCCGTGTGGTGAGGCTATACCAAAACACATTTCGGCATTGGATGAGCAGTTGGACTTGATGACATTTAAGATCTCAATCACCACATGGGTTCTATATCTATTACAGTCAATGGGAGCTGCTGAGTTGTGAAGGGAGTCTAGGACTTAGATTCGGAAGACCCAGGCTCTAGCCACATCCTGAATCAGTAATTACATTGCTCCATGTTTGAATTAAGTTAGCTCTAAGGCCCATCCAGTGCTAACATGCTATAATATGTGACCATTGAATTGTAAATTCCATCAGGCAGGGACTATGTCACAGCATGATAAATCCACCAGCATCTGAAGATTATCTATTTCAATCCACTTATTTATAGATAAGAAAAGTGAGGTCCAGAAAAGTTGGCTTTTAGACATCTTTTTGGTTTCCACAGCACTTAGCATATAATAACTGCTATAAATATATATAATAATACTTCTTGAATTAAATTGAATTTGCAAAGATGAACTTTATTTCATGAGGATCTGATGGGTATTTGTAATTGGCCTTATATTTTTCATCCCCTTCCCCTCCCAGATTATTCCTTCATATGTTCAGCTAGCTGGCCCCAGCTTGCCCACATGGCAGCATCCAGTTTCACATCTGCCATTGAATTCAGCCAAGCACAGCTCCACGATACCTGGAGACTCTCCTTCTACAATTCTGCAGCTACCAAGTTCTCCCAGAGACACCCAGGTGCTGAGGGCATCATCTCCCCATCTTGCCTTGATATTGTCCTACAGGTACCCTACCACATTTCCCCAAAGCCCACTTCTACTCTGTCACAGTTTTCCTGGTTCCACACCATAGGCTCCTATGAAAAGTACAAGAATTGAAGTAATAAAACCTGAATGTCAGTCATGGTTTTTTCAGCAATGGTCTGAGTAAATTTGGGCAGGTGACTTAAACTCAGGGGTGATTCAAAGGAAAAATAAGATAAAAGAATTGGAAATGTTTTCTGAACATTGATGTCTTCATTGCTAAGTGGGATATTACCCTCTTTCTCTGCCTACTTTAGTGTTGCTGTGAAAGTCAAAGAAGATATATGTAAAAATGTTTTGCAACTTTAAAAAAGTTCTATAAATGTATGAAAATGTTACTATTTTTGTTCATTTATTTACCTTGTAAACTTTCTGTCTCATGCATGCTCAGTTCCATTTTCTGTGTCTTAAATTCCCTCACTGGTGCACAAGATTCTTCTACTGCCAATAAGGAACTTTCAGACCCACATGTTCACAGAAGAGTGAAGTAGTCAATTAAGAAATGTTAAAAAATCCCTCAATGTCTCCAAAATTTATCCTTACAATTCATGTTTGAAAAATGAACTTATATTTGCCAAATGTTACTTTATATATGTCTGTTACAATCTCTTGTTTTCTGAATGTTTCCATACACCAGGGAGGTAGGAGGAAGAGACATCTGTTAACCACACTATACAAATGAGAAAACCAAGGCAAATTGGTAGAGATCACTCAAGGGCACTTAGATAGTGTTGGTGGCCCTAAGAAGACAGGATAGCCTGGTGCAGCCATCATCAACTTTGAAGATGAGCAGATTTGTGTTCAAAGTCCTTCATTGCTACTCTCTCATTAATTTTGTGAGCTTGGGCAAGTAGCTTTTCTGAATTTGTTTTTGTTTTTGTCCCTTAAAGTGAGAAAATACCTATTTCATAGATTTGACCATAAGAAGCAAATAAGAAACGTATGTGAAATGCTTAGCACATAGTAAATATTTAACAGTAGTCTTTACTTTCATTAAAAAGAACTTAAGCATCCCTTTTGCAATGCTTTTCTATTATATGAGGCTTTAATTTTTTACAATGCAGACATTCTTACCTCATACATTACTATAACTAAGTTGTCTCATTTACACTGAAACTAGACATCAGCTAATAATTGCCTTTTTTGAATGTCTATACAACCTGCCTTCTAAGAATTGAGCTTTAGCCACACAGCTACCTTTGTCTGGTACAATATTGTATAATAATATGAACATTCCATTTGTGCCTTTCTTTTATTATTTTATGAAGCTGAGTAGGAATCGGAGTAATGAATGTGCTTATACTAGTAGTAAGAAACAAAGTTCCCATAATTTACTGTAGTTGAGACAAAGATAGTAGTCCCTAGACATTTACAAGTGATGGATCTTTGGTAAGGCTTTAAGGTGATCAAATGGCTATGTACTTACAAGGGAAAATAATAAAAGAACAAATGAGAAACCATGGGAATATATCTTTTATGAGTATATCTGTTGAAACTTATATAGGTATAACTTTCAAGACCAGAAACTCTATAATTTTTCAGTCAACGATTTGAATTTCTCATATTTGAGGAAGGTTAGAAACCTCTTATCTAAAAAGATGGGGACTTGCTTCCAGAACAGGCTGATGTGTAAAGACAACCAGTAGTAATATAGTTCTTTCTTTAGAGTGCATCTTTCATAGAGTCTCAGTTAAGTACAGGAAAATCCAAAACGTCGAGATACCTCTCCTTAAAAAACAAAGTAGCGCAAGCATTGCTACCCAGTGCCGAAGAGGAGCCTCAATTTTATGGCAACAGTGCACTCCAGTTAGCAAATTTACACAGCCACTCTAAAGATGGATGCGATCTGAGTATCTGCTGCACTCAAGGGCGCAGTGAACACTGCTGGCTGGTGTTTGCCCTGGAAATATGTGGGACTTGATATCCATTTCTCTGAGGCTCCATAAGAAATGCCTATTGATATCTTAGTGCACTTCTGCCTGACCAAAAAAAAACCCAAACAAAAAAGAAACAAAACAGATTTTCTTTAATAGTCTTTACTTCACTCATCTTTGAATAAAGATGTTTAAGGTAATTTACTAGGGAAACTTGAAACCCAGACCATGTTCCGTTAAACAAAATGACATTTCTTAGAAAGGAGGTTCCCAATGTCCCCTGCAGAAATATATCTGATTTCAGAAAAGGATTGATTCGAATAAAAATGTGTTTGTAAAAGAAAAATTATTTTCTGCTGAGAAAACACATAGTTTGGGGTAAATTTATAGTTCTGGCCAGGTCATTAATATCTGCTTGTCAAAAAGTATTGGTTTGAACAAAAATATGTTGTAATAAAAATGCATTGTTTTGAAGAAATTTATTGGTCCCATGAAAACCGATTCGATTCAGAAAGATATGTTGATTTCAATGAAAAATCTATTTCTTTTAAGGGAGATAGTGTTGGGCTCTCAGCTTTTCTGTAGGAAATCCTCTTTGTGACATTGATGTTCACTTAGAAAAATGAAACATGGCCATAATTAGTGGAAAGTCTGTGAAGACAGAGCAGAAAGCCATTTTAATCAATAATGCTTAACACGGACATAACAAGCTTCAATCTTCGGAGCACATTGACAAACATTTGCCAATGGATCCTTCCAGACAGTCCAAAGAGTGGTGTAGAGGGCCATGATTTTAGAGAATGGACACTTAATGAAGGAAGAGAGATTGGAAGATGGAAAAAGAGCCAGGTGCTGCAGTCCCCAAGAAAGCCGCTGCTTTAGGTCAGAAGTCTCTTCTCGTCATAAACTCTGCTTGCTGCCTGGCTCTTCTCTTTCACTCCTGTGCCTGTGATAGAGCAAGGCCTTGAAACAGGTAAGAACCAGATTCACAGATCATATACATCTGAATAATGCATTCATTTTTTTGTTTATTAAGCAGTTTTATTGAGATATATTCACATAACATATGATCTCTCCAAAGTGTAAAATCAATGGCTTTTAGTATAATCACAATGCTGTACATTCATCATCTCAATTATTTTAGAACAATTTCATTAGTCCAAAAAGAAAGACTCCAAACCCCTTAGTATTCCTTCCTCAGCCCTTCATAATCACTAATCTGATTTCATCTTTATACATTGATTTATATTTACATTTTATATAAATGGAATCATATAATATGAAGTACTCTGTGTCTGGTCTCCTTCACTAAGTATAATGGGGTTTTTTGATCTGATATTAACATTTTGTAGTATTAATCTACATTTGTTCAGCTTCAAAGAAAAACGGTCTTATATTTGCAATTTTAATCATATTCACATTTCACATAATATATTTATATTTCACATAATATATTTAGTTCATAATAGAGCAATAATACAATATTTGTCCTTTTGTGTCTAGCTTGCTTCACTCAACATAATGTCCTCCAGGTTCATCCATGCTGTCATATGGTTCACGACTTCATTTCTTCTGCTGCTGCATAATATTTCATCTTATATATACTCCACAATTTATCCATTCATCAGTTGATAGACACCTGGGTTGTTTCCAACTTTTGGCAATCATGAATAACACTGCTATGAACATCAGTGTGCAGATGTCTACTCATATCACTGCACTCAGTACTTCTGTGTATACATAGCAATGGTATTCCTGGAACCCATGGCAAGTCTATATTCAACTTCCTTAGGAACTGCCAAACTGTCCTCCACAGTGGCTGTACCATTCTGCATTCCCACCAACAGTGAATAAGCGTTCCTATCTCTCCACATCCTCTCCAACATTTATAGTTTTCTGACTCTTAATAGCGGCCAGTCTAATAGGTGTGACATGAAATTGCATTGTAGTTTTGATTTGCAATTTCCTAATCACTAGTGATGTTGAACATTTTTTCATGTGTTCCTTCATGATTTGTATTTCTTCCTTGGACAGTTGTCTTTCCAAGTCTTTTGCCCATTTTTTAATTGGATAGTTTGTCTTTTTATTGCTGAGTTGTATGATCTCCTTATATATCATGGATATTAAACCTTTTTCAGATATGTGATTGACAAATATTTTCTCCCATTGGGTCAACTGCCTTTTTACACTTTTGACAAAGTCTTTTGAGGTGCAAAAGTGTTGGATTTTGAGGAGGCCGCATTTATCTATTTTTTCTTTTGTTGCTCATGCTTTGGGTGTAAGGTTTAAGAAACTACTGCCTACCACACCATCTTGAAGATGTATTCCTGCATTTTCTTTGAGGAGTTTTATGGTTGTTGCTTTTATATTTAGGTCCTTGATCCATTTTGAGTTAATTTTTGTATAAGGTGTGAGATAGGGGTCTTCTTTCTTTCTTTTGGATATGGCAATCCGGTTCTCCCAGTACCATGTGTTGAATAGACTGTTCTGGCCAAGCTGGGTGGGTTTAACAGCCTTGTCAAAAATCACTTGACTGTAGATGTAAGGGTCGATTTCTCAGTTCTCAGTTCGGTTCCATTGGTCAATCTGTCTGTCCTTATGTCAGTACCATGCTGTTTTTTACCACTATGTCTAACTAATATGCGTTAAAGTCAGAAAGTGAGATTCCTCCAACTTTGTTCTTCTTTTTAAAGATATTTTTTGGCTTTTCGGGGCCCCTTACCCTTCTAAATAAATTTGATTATTGGCTTTTCAATTTCTGTAAAAAAGGCTGTTGAGATTTTTATTGGGATTGCGTTGAATCTGTAAATTAGTTTGGACAGTATTGATATCTTAACAATATGTAGACTTCTAATCCATGAACACAGAATGTCCTTCCAATTATTTAAGTTTTCTTTAGTTTCTATTGGCCATGTTTTGGTAGTTTTCTGAATACAGGTCCATTATGTCCTTGGTTAAGTTTATTCCTAAATATTTGGTTGTTTTAGTTATAAATGGATTTTTTTTCTGATTTCCCCCTCAAAATGCACATCAGTAATGTATAGAAACACTATTGATTTTTGCATATTAACCTTGTATCCTGCCCCGTTGCTGAACTTGTCTATTAGTTCTAGTAGCTTTATTGTGGATTTTTCAGGATTTTTAGATATAGGATCATGTCATCAGTGAATAATGAAAATTTTACTTCTTCCTTTCCTATTTGGGTGCCTTTTATTTCTTTGTCCAGCCTAATTGCTTTAGTGAGAATTTCTAGCACAATATTGAATAATAATGGTGACAATGGGCATCCTTGTCTTGTTCCTGATCTCAGCAGGGAAACTTTCAGTCTTTCACTATTGAGTACAATGCTAGCTGTAGGTTTTTCACATATGCACTTTAACATATTGAGAAAGCTTCCTTCTGTTCCTATCTTTTGGAGTGTTTTTATCAAGAAAAGGTGCTGTACTTTGTCAAATGCCTTTTCTGTATCAATCAAGAGGATTATGTGATTTTTCTTCTTTGATATATCAATGTGGTTTATTACACTAATTGATTTTCTTGGTTTGAACCACTCTTGCATACCTGGGATACAACACACTTGATCATGGTGTATAATTCTTTTAATGTGCTTTTGGATTCTGTTTGTAGGTATTTTCTTGAGGATTTTTGCATCTTTATTCATTAGAGATATTTGTCTGTAATTATCTGTTTTGGTAGTATCTTTATCTGGTTTTGGTATTAGGCGATGTCAGCTTCATAAAATGAGTTTGGTAGCATTCTTTCCTGTTCAATTATTTGGAAGAGCTTGAACAAGATTGGTATTAGGTTGTCTTTGAATGACTGGTAGAATTCATCCGTGAAGCCATCTGGTCTTGGGCTTTTCATCTTTGGGAGGGTATTGATGATTGTTTCAATCTCTTCACTTGTGATTGGTTTGTTGAGGTCTTTTATTTCTTCTAGGGTTAATGTATGTGGTTTGTGTGTTTCTAGGAATTTGTCCATCTCATCTACATTTTCTAGTCTTTTGGCATACAGTTGTTCATAGTATCCTCTTATGAATTCTCTCGTTTATGCAGGGTCAGTGTTAATGTCCTCCCTCTTATTTCTGATTTCATTAATTTGTGTCTTCTCTTTTTTTTTTCTTTGTCAGTCTAGCTAAGGAATTGTCGATTTTGTTGATCTTCTTAAAGAACCAGCTTTTGGTTTTGTTGTTTCTCTCTATGTTTTCTGGTTCTTGATTTCGTTTATTTCTTCTTTGCTCTTTACTATTTCTTTCCTTTGGCTTGGTTTGGGATTAGATGTTTTTCCTAGTTCCTCCAGGTTTGCTTTTAGGTCTTTAATTTTAGCTCTTTCCTCTTTTTTAATGTAAACATTGAGGGCTATAAATTTCTGTCTCAGCACTGCTTTGTGGTGTTGCATAGGTTTTGATATGTTGTGTTCTCATTTTCATTCATCTCAAGATATTCTCTGAATTCTCTTGCAATTTTTCCTTTGACCCACTGATTATTTGAGAGTGTATTGTCTAATCTCCCTATATTCATGAATTTTCCCTTTTTCTGCCAATTATTGATTTCTAGCTTCATTCTGTTATGATCAGATAAAGTGTTTTGTATAATTTCAATCTTTTAAAATTTATTGACACTTGTCTTGTGACCCAGAATATGGTCTATCTTGGAGAAGGATCCATGGACACTTGAAATGAAAATATATCCTGCTGTTTGGGGGTGAAATGCTCTATAGATGTCTGTTAGGTCTAGTTCATTTATCATATCATTCAAGCTCTCTGTTTCCTTATTTATCCTCTGTCAAGATGTTCTATCCAATACTGAGATTAGCGTATTGAAGTCTCCAACTATTATTGTAGAGACATCTATTTCTCCCTTCATCTTTGCCAGTGTGTGTCTCATGTATCTTGGGACACTCAGATTAGGTGCATAAATTTTAGTAGAGTTATTTCTTCTTGCTGAATTGCCGCTTTTATTGATATATAATGACCTTCTTCATCCCTTATAAGTTTTGCATTTAAAACCTATTTTGTCTGATATTAGCATTGCTATTCGAGTTCTCTTTTGGTTGCTATTTGCGTGGAATATCTTTTTCCAACCTTTAACTTTTAACCTGGTTGCATCCTTATGTCTGAGGTGAGTCTCTTGTAGAAAACATATAGATGGCTCATATTTTTTTATCCATTCTTTCAGTCTATGTCTTTTGATTGGGGAGTTCAAGCCATTAACATTCAATGTTATTACTGAAAAGGCATTACTTACTTCATCAATTTTGTCTTTGGCTTTCTGTTGTCATATCATACTATTGTCTATCTTTTTACACTTTAATTTACCCTTTCTAATAATCTTCATTTCTACACTCTCCTCCAAGTCTCTTGCCCTTGTTTTTTCATTTCAGGCTGCAACACTCCCTTTAAAATCTCTTGTAATTCTGTTTTTTTGGTAACATATTCTATCGGGCTTTTTTTGTTTTGTTTTGTTTTGTTTTTTGTTTTTTGTTTTTGTCTGTGAAGACTTTGTACTCTCCTTCATTTTTGAAGGACAGCTTTGCTGGATACAGAATTCTTGGCTGGCAGTTTTTCTCTCTCAGTACCTTAAATACAATCATAACACTTTCTTCTCTCCTCTTTGGTTTCTGATGAGAGTTTGGCACTTAGTCTTATTGAGATTCCCTTGTATGTGATGCTTTGCTTTTCTCTTGTTGCTTTCAGAATCTTCTCTTTATCTCTGATATTTGTCATTCTGAATAGCAGATGTCTTGGGGTAAGTCTATTCAGATTTATTCTGTTTGGGGTGCGTTGACCTTCTGCAATATTGATATCTATGTCTTTCATAAGGGTAGGGAAGTTTTCAATCATTATTTCTTCAAATATTCTTTCTACCCCTTTTCCATTTTCTTCTCCTTCTGGAACACCGATAATGTGCATGTTTTTGTTTCATATTGTCCTTGAATTCTCTGAGAACCTGTTCCATTTTTTCCATTCTCTTCTCTTTCTGTTCTCCTGTCTTTTCCAGTTCAGATGTTCTGTCTTCAACATCACTAATTCTGTCTTTGAGCAATTCAAATCTGTTCTTAGGTGCCTCTGCTGTATTTTTAATCTCATCCATGATGTCTTTCATTCCCATAAGGTCTGTCACTTTTCTTTGCAGAATTTCAAATTCTTTTTTATGCTCACTCAGTGTCTTCTTAATACCTTTTATCTCTTTAGTCATTTTACCTCAATTCTTTAAACTGATTTAGAAGAGTTGTGTGATTATCATTGATTGTCTTTAATACTGTATCTCTTCAGGATATTTGGTTTGTTTCTTTGTCTGGGCCATCTCTTCTTGTTTCCAAGTATGGTTTGTAATTTTTTGCTGATGCCTAGGCATCTGAATATGTTTGTAAATTTACTCTGAAGACCAATTTCTCTCTCTTGCTTATTGATATTATTTTTTCCCAGCTCTTCTTTGACATTTGGTTCAACTTATCCTAAGTCTTTAAAATTGCCCAGCTTAAGTTATCAAAATCATGCCAGGGACTCACTAACGGGGTGCAGATTTTCTCCCAGAAGACCCGATTGCAGTTTTTGTCCATGAAATTTCCAGACCAGTCAGCAGATGGTGCTCATTGCCACACCTTTCCACAGGGGTGTATCTTTCAGTTTTTCTTTGTTTTCGTCTGGCTGGAGCCAAGATTCAAAGCAGATTGTCCAGGCAGAATATACTGAAGAAAAGCCTCCTGACTTCCCCTCCTTTTTCCCTTGTAACATTTGACAGGGAAGAAGATGTCTCTTCCCTCTCAGTCAGCTGCAATGAGCCAGGGGTTTTACCCCCACTTAATAGGTCAAAGATCAGAGGGAGAAAGCCCTTCTCGGCAGCCTGGAAGTTTAGTAATTCACTTTGTTGTTTTAGCTTCTTTGTCTCTCTGTCCCTCATCCACCTGGGAGTTGTAAAGCACTGTCCTGGACTCCTGACCCCCAAAGCAGGTCCCTTGGACAGCTTTTGGCTCTTTCTCCATTTTTTTGTGAGAGAACTGAGCCTTCTCTGCCTAATCCAACATCATCTTCCCACAATCCCTGCATTCACTTTTGAAGAAGAGAGAGATGAGAATGGCATTGGTATTGGATTTTCTCAGTATGGAGAAGTGGGTCTGTATCTTATTTTAAAATTAATTATTTTTATGTTTAAAGAAGCTTTAGATTACATAAATGTTACATTATAAAATATAAGGGATTCCCATATGCCGGACTCCCTCCCCCTCCCACGCTTTCCCACATCAACAACAACCTTCATTAGTGTAGTACGTTTGTTGCAATTGATGAGCATATATTGAAGCATTGCTACTAACCATGGATTATAGTTTATATAATAGTTCACACTCTGTCCCATACAATTTTGTATCTTTTATCTAATACAAAAATCTATTCTTCAAAATGGTGAAAGACACTGAATCCAAAAGCAGTTCTGATATCTTCAGCTATTGGCTCAAAGCAGGTGTTGGCAAAGTTTTTCTATAAAGGAATAGACAGTAATTACTTTAGGCTTTGCAGGGCCGTGCGGTGTCTGTTGCAAGTATTCAGGTCTGCCACTGTAACATGAAAACAGCCATAGAAAACATGTAGTTGAATAAGCCTGGCTGTGTTCCAATCAAACTTTATTTACAAAAACAGTGGTGGACCAGGTATGGCCTACAAGCTGTAGTATATTTAAAGAATCAGCTTTACTGCACAGCACGACTTAAGTAATTGTGCACAAACAAGCCATTAAGAAAGCTAGCATGCAAGATGCAAACATGGATAATCTATGAAAAATAACACAAGCGTGCTTCTCAAAAAATACTGATTGGTGCAAAGAGAATCCAGAGAGGAGAATATCATGAAGAAAAGAAATTCTACATGGTATTCACAGTAGATTCAAGGAATCAAATGTAATTCCAGAGTCCAGTCTCACAGGAGCAGTGGATTTCATGTTCTTGTGTGCACTGCCACATCTCCTTTGCTTTAAAGTAGATGCTTCAATCTAATGTGATGTTATGCAGGATCCCATGATGGTAGATTAAATACTCTATAAACCCTCTGATAGTAGTGCTGGCTGGAGTCGCACAGGCAGAAAAGGCTAACTCATTGTTATGGATTGGATCATGCTCCCTATAAAGACATGTTCAAGTCCCAACCTCCAAACCCATGGATGTGAACCCATTCATAAATAGGATCTTTAAGGATGTTATTAACATATTAACATAAGGCCAAATTGAATCAGGGTGAACCTTAACCAATATGACTGGAGTCCTTATAAGTAGAGGAAATTTGGACACAGTGATTAAGAAGACAAATGACCATGTGATGGAAGTAGAGATTGAGTTGTGGATTACCAGCAATCCACCATCAGAAATGCCACAGACTCAGATAACGCACAATCCTGCCAACACCTTTATTTTGGATTTTTAACCTCCAAAACTGTGAGACAATAAATTCCTGTTGTTTAAGTAAACTAGTGTCTGCTACTTGGTTACAGCAGCCCAGGCAAATCATGACAACCATATCCACAATATGTGTTGTTTTCAGTCAAGATTAAGCCTGATTAATCGCTGCCTCTTCCCTCGTGAAAATGGTGAAATGTAGTCAACTTGCTACCAAGTATCCAGTTGTCTTCTTGAAAGATGATGCTGTATCAAGGACTAAGCATAATTTCTATTGTTCTTAACTTGGACAATCACCAGCAGTGGTTATTAGATCAGCCTTGGTAAATGGGAGCCTGAGCTCTTGACCTTGCATCACCTCCACCCTGCCACTATGGTCACTCCATTCAAGACACCTATTGTGTTAGCACTGGGAAATTGGATGATAGAGGCTGGCTGAAGGCAACATCCTGAGCCATTCTGTCTACTTTTTGTTTAATGTCTCATCTGGGGTGAAAGATCTCTAGTGGGTGTTAATAGATGATTCAAAGATCTTCACATTTCTTACTCACATTTCTTGCCCACTCCTGTAGGCTGATCATAAACCCCAACTGGCATCTTCCCCACAGATTCCTTTACTTTTTCCATAAATTCTTCTAATACCATCAACTATGCTGGATCATATGGCCTAAGTAGCTAGACTTCTTGAACCACAGGACTGGATCTCCTATAAGCCATTTCCTAAAATGTTGTTTTGACTAATTTTGAGGGGGAGGAAGTTTCAGAGCTTCCACTTGGCCTTTCCCATGATGACAGTTTAAATTCCATAGCCAAGGAACTAATACAGGGTTTCTGGTAAGTACCAACTATGTTCACCACAATTATAATAATATATTAACAAAAAAGGAGAAATAATTAATGGTGGATTTTTTTGGAACCACTGTAACTCAGGCCTGGGCCAGGGTTATATTTATTATTGAGCCCCCATATGTCCTGGTCTAAAGGAAGGGGGTATGACAATGCTTCAGATCCTCAGGTATCAATGTGATCCTGGGCCCTATGCCCAAGAGTCCTCAAAATGTCTGAATAATTCCCATTGTATAATCTTCCAAGTAAATGGCTATTGGTACCTTTTGGAAAGGACTGTGGAAAATCATTACCATAGACTTGTCATGATGTTTCAGGGTCCTTCCTACTGGGAACCTGGCCTACCTTTCAATCAGTGAATTCCTGGTATACATATTGTCTCAGATCTGGAAACTAGGCAAGGGATTGTGAAATATTATAAAGACTACTTACCTCAGATTTCTAATTATCCATCTATTGTATCGTTTGGTTTTATAGATTTAACAATAATATTATTGGTTATCTATCTATCTTGCCTTAGGAAAACTGTGTTTAGTTTCCCAACTCTAATTCTGGCATTGCCATTCCTTATGATAATTGTACCCACTTTGCTTCTGACAGTTAAAAAACCATCACATGTCTTCTATTATTTTCATATTTAGCCATCCCATTCTTAATCAAGGAGTTCAGTTCTATACTGGTATCTCCTACCATCAGCCTTGGCATGCAGAAAACAGCTTCTTGATGCTGGTGCTTCTCTATCAGAACTTTCCTTATTGTTTAGATAAACAGTTTCTTCCAGGCTCTAAATGAGTTGAGTCTTGATGAATAGATAAGATTGATGCATTTGGGTATTGATGGTTGGGGAGCATTCTAGGCATGGGCGAGAGGGTTTTCATAGGTCCCAATAGAGTACCATGTACATGGTAAGAGAATGGGATGGTCAAGGTAGAAAATGTGGGGTAAGGCAACTTGTTAGTTAGGTTTACAAATAGGGACTTTGTTCTATAGGTAATAGAGATGAGGAAGCCAAAGGTACTCTACAAAGAGCAAGGACAGAAACCATTCTTCCTTGCCCCTGGTAGATATGATGTGAAAACCAGAGCAAGAAGATGGAGGCTGGAGGGTAGGGGAGGATAAGGTGGCAGCAGCCCAATAACTCCTTACATGTGTAAGGTAAAAGTTTAATGTGCCTTGGGCACACAGAGCTGCCTGTCTTATGACACAGAAATGAGCTGGTTCCACTCCAGCAGGTAACAATTTTGTCTGCCAGCCCTGGATGATGAGTTTTCACCAGAAGCAACTCGGGCAAAACTCTGATAATTCTTCACAGGAACAAAGTCTCTTTGCTTCTCCCACTAAAGATGTTCACCAGGACTCTTGGCACAAATTTACTTGTGAGGAGATGTAGGCATTTTGCTTCCAGGATCCTTTGTTGGATTGTGAAAGAAGGTGAAGCTCCGCTTACCAGAAATTTTTATCTTTTGTTTTACATTTTTTCCTTTCCTATCACATGCTTTTACCCCATATGGATACTTAAGACACAACAAAAAAGGCAGATTTTGAGAATAGAAATACAGTCTAGAATTACAAAGGCAAAGTGGACCTGTGGAAGATCAAGAGCTGGTGAGGAAAATGAGATCTTTGATCTAATATATAACCACATAGTTAGTCTCAGATTAGAATCTCAGTGGCAGAAGGGATCTTAATGGTCATAAAATCCAAGTTGTTATCCAGTGCTTAAATCCATTTTGTGACAGCCTCACAATATACCACACTTATGCCTATATATACCTCCAGCACAGAAAAGTCCCTTGATCCAAAGCACCCATTCTATTTTTGTAAAGTTATAGATTTTATAAAGGGATTTCTTTTATTAAGCTTTCACTTATTGCCCACCATTTGTAGCCATAGAGAACATATTCACATTCTCTTCCAGAGAATTCACTCATCCTCCTAGATGTCCAATATCTCCTGCTACTCAGGGCTTCCCACTAAATCCTAGTCACAAACCTAGATTAAATTGTCTCCTCCTGTTTCTTTCAAATATTCATTTTGATTTTCCCATTTCTTACCCTTTGTTCATGTCACCAATATTCATGGACCCAGAATTTGCTGGATTCCTGAGGTGGAAGTAAGAAATAATTGGACTTAGAATATATGAATATGTGTGTATATTGCAAGAAGGATATGAGATCTTCAGAACTTGAGGAACTATAAAGGAAAATGTGGGCTTGCCAAGGAGAAAGTCAAGGTCTATAGGATCAAGACTAAAGGTCTGAGATAGTAAAAAGGAAACAATAGCTACAGAAGGAAGTAACAAAAATATGAGAGAGTCTGAGTAATCTCATTAGTCTAGTTCTAATAATGTAGTGAAGAGGTGGAGGCCAGGTCCTTCATGTGGGATAGATTTTATTTCTTACAAATTGGAGAAGGGCCTTGTGTATATGTGCATTTTTTGGCATTATTTTGTTCACCTTTACAAGAGAACTTCTGTAGCCTCTGACTCAACAACTCATCTCTGGAAGTCTTCAAAAAACATTTGTAGAATGAATGAATGAATAAATAAATTTCTAGTTCTTAGGGCAAATAATGGTTCCCTTAACTTCCAGTGGAGAAAATCTGATTTCAAGCCTGGGTGATTTTTAAAATTTTCTCTAGTGTACTTGCATTTCAAAGCAGAGTAGTTTAACCTGAGGTCTGGGGTCACTAATGATGGCACTTCATATGACCCTTGCCTTTGCTGTTTTAAGTGTGTAACTGCAGAGGATTTTTGGGGAGAGAAAAGAAAACTTTGACATTTATTCAAAAGTAACAATTTTTTCTAATAAATTATCTTGAACCATTTTTTATAATAAGATTTTTCTGTGACTAGTGATGCATAAATTCCCATGAGTTAATTCTGGGGTGAAGGGTGGGAAGATTATGCAAACATCTTCTGACTCAGAGTTGAGTTATAAGCCATCTCAATTGGAAAGAGACAAAGTCAGTCTAGTTCGAGTTTCTTATCCCACTGAAAAGAAGAGCCAAATGCCCATGTGTGAAACAGATTTGGAAATAGAAAAGCCAAGTGTGAATCCTGTCTCTGACACTATCAAGCTTTTAGTCCTGAAGTCGGTTATGTAAACTTTGATTTCTAGCCTCCTCATATGCAGGATGAAGATAATGAAATCTGTTTTGTAGGATTATTATATGGGTCCTAATATAATATATGTAAAAATATGCACGTAGAGCAGAACAATCATTTTCGAGGTAGTTTTTTCCTCATCTTTTTGTAGAGATGAGTTCCAGAACTTAGGGTCTTTATCAGCCAGGATCCAATCAGGGCAGCAGAAACAACTCTATATATTTCAAACAGAGGGAATTTAATACAGGAAATTGGTTATATGAATGATGAAAGAATTGGGAAGCCAAAAATACAGTGGGCCAACCCAGAGATAAGCAAAAGCAGGGGATCACTACTACCTCTAAGTCTAGAGCTCAAATATGGAAGATAGTGTTACCAAATCCCAGTGTATAGGGTCAACAGATGATGCTGGAACTGTGGTACACCTACCTGGTAGATGTTAAGACCATAGAGGAAGTGGCTTTCCTGTGGAGGCATAGAGAGACACAGCCACAGCCAGAGATACCATAGGAAGTAGAGAAAGAAGAGACAAACATCCTGGATTTTCTGTTCCACTCACCCACCAATGTTCCACCTTCCTGTCTTAGTTTTCCAGTGTTGCTATCATAAGGTGCCCCTGATTAGTCTGCTTAAACAAGAATAATTTATTGTCTTGTGTTTTGGGAGGCTAGAAGTCTAACATTAAGATATTAGCAGGACCATGCTAAAGACTTGATTTTTTTTTAACATTCTGATAATGGCTTCCTGGCAATCCGAATTCAATCTCTCCCTCTGTCAGAAGGCCATCTCTCTTGCTGACTGTATTCTCCTGCCCAAATCCAAATTTCCTCTGCTTATAAGAACCCCAGTCATACTGGATGAAGGCCTATCTTGATTCAGTTTGGCCTCACCTTAACTAAGAACATCTTCAAAGATACTACTTACAAATGAGTTCATACTCTCAGGATTGGGGGTTAGGACTTGAACTTGTCTTTGTGGGGCATATGGTTCAATTCATAACAACTCCCCACTGGCCATATACCTTGAAGCCAGAGAGCAAGGGAGTCTAGGAATTGAGTCTTAGAACAAATCAGGAAAAAGGAAGAAGAATAGACCTAAGTGGAAAAAAAGAAAAAAGAAAAAAAGAAAAAAAAAAAAACAGTTAAATGTACAAATATCCCATGATCTTCTTTCCATGGATAAAGTTCTTTCTTATCTATTCATTCACCTTCAGCACAAAGCAACCACACTTCCTCTATCTAGCAAAATTCCTGTTGGTAGTTTCATAAAATGACTAAAGTCTCATGTGATCCTGCTCAAAGATTCTGGTAAAGGTCAAACAGTGAGTAGGACCTGAGATTCCCTTCTAATGTGGAGGATCTGCAATCCCTGGTGTAAATGGGTCTACAAAATTCTTGCACATATTTAAAATGTATGGTCCAGTGGTTACACTATAATCATGGTTCCAAGTTTAGGACTTTTATAAAGTCAAATCAATTTAATTTACTTTTTACTGTCTCAATCTATGCAATAGGTATGTGACCTACAGAGATGAGTTAAATCTAACTGTGATAAATCAAATAATATTCAGTGCATTAAAAGTACTTGTAATTTCAAGGAATTTCACAGCAAATTATCTTGTCAACTAGAGAGACTTCTTGCCATGAAAATAATCATTTCCTAGTGAATCTGTTTTATAAGTTCTGATTTTTTCATATATTAGCTTTCCTTTAAGCAGACAAAAATCCAATTTACCAGCCAAGTGACATTAGCTATTCTATAAGGCAGAGTGTGTTAAATGCCACAAGAGAGGTACCAACCAAATATTGTGAGAACACAGAGAAAGGGATGGAGGAAGGGAAGGAAGAAGGAATGAATTCTAGTTAGAAGGACCTGAATTAGATTTATGGGGGATGTAGTATTTAGCTCATACTTTAAGAATTGGTAAATTTTTGAAAAGTAGAGAATGATCAAGAGGCATAGTAGTGGGAAAGTACAAGGTGTGTTGAATAAATGGCTTGTAGTAGTATTTGGATAGAAATTCTTGGCATTTAGAAAAGAGAGGCTTAACGGTTTGGTGTGGTCAGATTATGAAGGCTCTTGATTGCCAAGCTGAGACATTTGCACTTTAATTAATAGGCAGTAGAAAATCATTAAAGGTGATTTTGTATTTGTTTTAACAACAGGGTGATATGATCAGAATTCAACAAACTGAAGCTTGTTTCTAGACCTAAGAAATTTTTCAGATTGTTAAAATTAGGTTTACTTTATATAATTATACTATGAGCCATTTATGTATGTAGTCATGGTATAATAAAGATATGTAAAAAAAAAAAACTTATGGTTTCTGATTTCCAAGTTAATTATGCTGTTTCAATTTTGTTTTATAATAGTTACGTTTGCTGTGCATTTTAAGCTGGTTTTAGAGAATAAGAAATAGAAGCTTTTTAAGCTAAATCTTATCTTAAATATACCATCTACGAACATCCCAATAAAAAATTTAGAATCAGTGATATCAAATAAAGCAAAGAACTGAAACCTAAAATGACTTCTCTATTATTCAGAAAGAGTTCTTGATTTCTCCAGAGAGTCAAAAGGTACATAATCTCATATATGATTTGAACCAAATGCTTAAAAGCAATACATTTATACCAGAATTTAAGCTTGTATCATCCCTAAGGTATTTCGTTTTAACCCAACCTGGAAAAAAATTCCTTTTTGTCTAGATCTCTGTTTAGAATTCTTTAACAGTCGATAAATTAAATAAGAAACAATAACTAAAATCTGTATTATAGAACACAAATTGTATTAGAAATAAAATGAAATGGCTTGGTAGATGCAATTTTATACAATTTTAGAGAAGAGAGGGGACTTCAGAATATCTGATACCAAAGTCTCATGTTATCAATGAGAAACTGAGAATGGAGAAGTGAAACAGCTCAACTGGATCACGCAAATGAAGTTTATGGAAGACTCAGACCTACCTACTCTTATCCCAGTTAGTTTACATATTTTTCCCCCTATTTGGAGTATCAAAGCATTTATTAACACTGTGGAATTGATCTTAACAGTTCTAATTCAAAGAGCTGATATATATTAGGGCGAGAAGAAGAGGGGGGAGTGAAACATTTTAACTGCCATTACAAGAAGATGAAATCTATTGGTCATTTAAAGATCAAACCTAGAAACTAAATCTCCTTGACTTTTCTTGGAATTTATAGTGTGAATAGTTGTACATGGTTGACTCATGAGTTAAACCCCACACAGTCTGAAGAGGATATGCTCAAACACAGCAAACAGCACAAAGTAAATGCCAAGCTCGGTAAAGACGTCACAGCCTCGGTCCCAGCCCAGATCCAATGGTAGCAGATACATAATGCATGACCAACAAAATTTCTTTTTGCTCTTCTGTCTTGGCCGTTGCACAAACACAAACCCCAATGGAACCAAATAATGAAATACAGATTTGGAGTCATTTAATCTTCAAGGGAAAAAATATTTAAACATTTGGTTTAAGCAGTGCTCACAAGCAGGAGAAGCAACTTGAGAACAACTATTAGAAATGAGAACCTGGCTAGGATAATATAAGAAATTATTGCAACTTTTCATAATGACCTTGAATTTTACTCCTGCTATTCTGCAAATGTAAGAGTATGGAAAGAGAGTTTTCCTTTCCATGCTACTTCCTAGGCTCTCTCTATAAAGCAAAACTGGTGAAAGGCATCTCCTAGACTTGTCTCTGTCACTTACTTTCTAGTTATGTAACTCGGAAAGTCTCCTAACTTCACTGAGACTTTTTATCTGCAAAGTGGGAATAAAAATACAAAACTTGCAGTGTTCTCATAAGAACTGAAAAAGATTTCATCGAAACTCTATTCTAAGGCCAAGGTTCTTAAGCTGGTGATGGTGCCTATACCTACCAACCCTAAAATAAGTGCATGGATTCTATTTTTCGCATGTGTTCATTTTTCTGAAGAATGGGTCCATAACTATATATCCAGAAGAAAGTGAGAGTAACCAACCCAAATTAGTTTAAGTACACAGGTTCAAAAAAAAAAGCAGATAAAGACAATTAATTAGTGTATTAGTCTGCCAAAGGGGTGCTGATGCAAAGTACCAGAAATCTGCTGGCTTTTATAAAAGGTATTTGTTTGGGATAAAAGCTTACAGTTACAAGGCCCTAAAGAGTCCAACTAAAGGTTGCTTTCTCACCAACATCAGTTGCCACATGTTGAAGCAAGATCTCTGCCTGGTCTCTCAGGAATTCCTATAACAGTCTCTGGCACAGGACCTTTTCAGCTGCTCTGTTCTCTTCGGGTGCAAAGTATCAGGCGAATGGCTCATCTCTTCCCAGGCTTTAGCTGTTTGAGCCTCCCCCTCTCTGTCACATGACAAAGTTCTCTCTTCTGGCATCTATGGAGCTCTCTCTCTTCCTGTGTGTCTTCTTGAGTGAGTGTCCGTTTATATAGTCCACCAAGGGGGCGGGGACTCAACCTGAGTCACACTGTACTGACATGGTAAGCCCTGTTCTTATCAGGTAATTTAATCAAGGGCCCCTCAACAGAATCCTATATAATCAAAGGATATCACACAGAGTAGATTAGCTTACAAACATAATCTTTCTCTTTGTGGGATTCATAAATAATCTCAAAGTGCCACAATTGGCTCACCTAACTGGGGAGTCTAGAATTGAAGCTGGTTGGAATTAAGGTCTTAAACCACAGCATCAGCTCATTCTCTCTCTCCCGCTGTCTCTTTCTCACTCTCTCTTCCTCTGTCTACTTTCTTTCTATCTCTTTCTGTGTCTCTTTATGTGATGATCTCATTTTTTAGAGACATGCCTTCTCCTCACATTGGGAAGATTGCAGCAGCACTGGGCCAAAATCTGTTTGCAGTCCAAAAAGATGAGAGAACAAGTCTCTATCTGCAATTCAGAAAATGCTTTCGAAAGTTATGATCGTTCTGGACGTTGGTTACATGCCCACCCCTTTAGCCAATCACTGGCTCCAGAGGAACATGATGTTATGATTAGCCTAGGTTGAGTCATGTGCTCCTTCCTGTCCCACTAGGACTACACGTAATTGGGGAGAAGACCTCCAAGGGTAAGGATACCTGCAGGCCAATCAAAGGATGTCTACCCCAGCAATTTTTATCAGATTCTGAATGGAGTCCATAGTTTTGTTATGTAAAAACTGGTTCTATAAAATTACCAAGAAATGTATCTTATGAGACGATCATAAAATCAAAGAAACTGAAAGTTGTAAAAGATTTTGGAAAGCATTTTAAAAATAATACTCTTTTTTTTTTTAAACATGAAAACTGAGGCTAAAAAAGTGAAATGGCTTGACAGAAAGGCACTGTGAAGAGTAGAGCCAGATCTTGAAACCTGATTCCTGGCTCAGGAGTCCTTCAACTATAGTGACCTGCCTGCCTTTCATATTGACTCGACCTTAGAAAGAACAGTCTCAATGTTTGAATAAGATAACAGCTGTAAAGTGTCTAGCATTATTCAAAGAACATATGAGAAACAAAGTACATAATATTTTCCATTCTTCCTTCTACCAAATTATCACAAACTCACTGCTCATATGATCTTTCCGTCAACAGTGTTCAAATTTTGTGGAGGTTTTGTGAGATTTTCAGAGATAATTTTTGATTATGCAAATATTTTAAGTGGTTTTGCCATGTCCTCTTTGTCTATGCTTCCTCACATCCAAAACATGTAAGACTGGAAATAAGAGAGGGAGGAAGGAATGGAGTGAAAGAAAGGTAAAAAGCAAGTGAAAGCCCAAGTCAGAGGTCCTGGACTTCGGCCCTGAAATGTTCATTTGCTTAGTGTTTCCCTTTTATTGCATATCTGCTAGGTAATGTGAGAGTAGACCAGCTTGGGTCTAAAGCACAGGGTCAGACAAAGATGCATGCTCACTCTCTCTAAGCCAATATTAAATGACACGGGAGGAAGTAAACAGTCTCTAATGACATGATTTTCAAGTCTTCTGACGTGCTCTAATAGATGGACTTGAGGTGGAAACCTCCAACATAAAACACAATGCTCATGACCTCACTGATGTTGTAAATTGAAATCCTGGCACTTCTTGACACCCAGAGCATTTTTTCTTCATCGCATTTTAAACTGCTTGCTTTACTTAAAGAAGCCTAGCAGGTTTCAGGACCTTAATGAGTTAATACAACTTTCCAAAGTAGAGCTGATCAGCAGCAGCTTCCTTCTCTTAGTTTGTAATATTAATAACAATATTTTCATATGACAAAGAGGGAGGCATGTGGTTCTTGGCTCATGGGCCAGCCAGCAGGGACTTGTAGAGATCCAGCTCCATTTTGTACCAAATGAAAAACCACATGGCAGCCTCAGTCAGGATTAGGAGTGTAACTGCTGAGCTATCACCTGAAATCCACTCTCCCACACATTTGATTTAAAACAATCACCACATATTTGCTATGGACTTTTCTTTCATTATAGTCCAGCCCTGATATTTAATCAGTCCCCACTCTTTTCTGTTTGAACAAGTTGATGCTAAACCGTATTAAAAAAAAAAAAGGGCCCAAGAAATGTCATCACCACCATATTATCCCCTCTCTGTGAACACATTCATAATGCATTGTGATTTCAATAGAAAGGTTGCTCATGATTAAAATTAATAAAGAATTAAAGCTGTATTTGTGGTGATGGCCACCTTTGATTTGGTTTTCATCAGTTGGACCAGAAAATGGGAAGTTGAGGAATGAAGAATGGACCGTGAATTAACAATATATATTAGATTCATTGATCATTACATAAGAGAAGATTTCATGGTCAATCTTTCCTTAGCTAGCACCTCTAACTAAGATAGCACCATATATACTAAGAGAGTGGTTTTATCTCCTCTATCAAGAGTAGTTAGTAATAGAGGATGAAGTCCAGGATAAAAAAATATATATCATGCCGCGTATTATATCTCCCAGGAGGTCAAGGACTTCCAAATCCATTATACCCTGAGTGATCGTTTATTCACCTTTTCTCAGCTCATGCATCCCATCACTTTGATGTATCATCACTTCTAAAGAGTTCTCAGTACTATTTCTAAGATGTTATAAAGGAACAAAAAGAAACATGATAGAGAAATAGAATGGTGTGTGTGTATGTATTTATCTGATATATGACTATATTTTATAATTTATGGGGACCTTTATTGTGTACAATACAGTATGATGTGTGTGTGTGTATGTGTGTGTACATACTGGTTGTTAAATATCTCTCTATCTCTATATTTATGTCTATATCATATATATAATAACTTATTAAAACTGCTAGCAAGAGACAATCTCTTGGTTTTACTACTCATATGATCTAAATAGCAACTGTCCCTGTAAATACAGGAAAAACTGTTCTCAATGTCATCACAGAGGCTTGTGGGGGTTAAGAGTGCAGACCCTGGGTCCAGGCTGCCTGGTTTTGAATTCTCGTTATTTGTTTGTACCTTGAGCATGTTACTTGAGGTTGTTGTTCCAATATCAATATAATAGTAACAATAATAATACTTACTTCACAGGTATTCTGTGAAGTTAACTAAGAATAGTTAGTTAACTTTGAGAATAGTGTTGGACACATGTAAATGATCAATATTTCAGCTATTACTATAATTAAATGCTTAGAATTTTAGTTGCTTGCTTATTGTATTGTAAGCTCCTTGTGATTAAGACTTATGTGGTGTCACCTTTGAATTTCCATACCACCCAACAAAGTATCTTGCTTATAAAAAATGCTTCAAAAGTGGTAAGATGAGTGGATAATTAATGAATGTATAAAAGTAAATCAACTCCCATTAGTCTACCCAGTAGTAATGAGCATCACTTAGAGTCCAGATATTAGTCTTTAAATACTATTATCACTAAAAGAAACTTGTTTCTCCTTGGAGAAATGGCTAATTCTAGGTCTGAGGCAGGAACATATAAAATGGTCTTGGAACATTTGTAAAAACAGCTAGTAAGGAAGCTATCAAAGACTTGTAGGGTCATGTCAAAAGCATTCAGGAGTTACCTTGGAGAGGCTCTCACTGGCCAAAGATGGGACAATTCAATGACATATTAATTGTAGTTGATTAAAACTGATAAAATATCTTTATATATACTAGTTTTACAGAAATTTATCACCTTTACATCAGATGAAAGGGAATCAATCGATTACCTTGAAAACCAGAAAGTAAAGGAAAATAATCACCCTGCCTAAGTAATTTATCCTGCCTTTCCCGTAAGAATTATATATCATTAGGTAGCTAAATAGTAGATGAGGGTAAATGTCTCTTCATAAAAGTATTCCAACTAAGACATGCAAAAGAAATAAGAGTTAGAATGTCACCGTTTTCCAACTTCAATGAGTGACTAAATATACTCATTGAGCATCAATGGCTGCTAAGATCACCAGACATTGTGTACCACCAATGGTCTTCCCAAATGGGTAGACCCAAATTTCATCCAGTCTCTGGATTCAGCTACCGATTTGCAAGAAACATCAAAGACAGAAGAACATGCTGAGCTACACCAAGAATGTAGATCAGCAAAACCCAGATGATGGATTACTCCACAGGTCAAATGCCCTGTATTTCCTAACACATAAGTTGTAATAAATGAAATAGTTAGAGGAGAAATCTATATATATGAAAGGGCTTAAAATATAAGAAATTTAAAAACAAAGGCAAAACAAAACTTGAGTGTCTAGCAATGCATATTCTGGTGATAAAGTAGGAAAAGAAAGATGCATAGAAATGATTACTTGAAAAGTCATTATGGTTACTGGTTACAGGAAAGATGAAGTGCTTGGGATAGTGTTCATGGAAAGATCTTCTGGGGAAGCTTGCAAATTTATGTCATGACCTGAGTGGTATTGGCCTTACAATAATTCATTACTCTATACATTAGATTTGTGTGGTTTTCTATATCCATGTTTTATTTTACAATGAAAAATATTTTTAATTGTTTAGTTCTGTCTTATGAAAAATGATTAAGTACTTGGCCAAAGTAATTTGAACATGAGAAACCAGTGAAAACAGTTTTGATCAGGGAGTGGCATGATCAAAATAGAGCACTGGAAAATTAATCCAGCAACAATATGTAGACTACATTAGTGGACCAAAAGTTAGGATTCAAAGAAAATCTGCATTAACATAGCACAGAAAAGAGAAATGTGAGAGGATTGCAGATGTGAAATCAGTCTTAGCCACTATTGTATGTAGTGATTCAAAGAAAATGAAGATTTAAGAATAACCAAGAATACCTAAAGAGCTGAGGTATAGGGTGATGAAATTAAAAAAAATTAAAAAAAAAAAAAAAAAAAAAAAAGAAATCAAGAGTAAGAGCTCTGTTTAAGGCCACACAAACATTATAGTTATAATGGTAATGCTTTAGAGTCAGTCCAATCTGCATTCAAATATTAATTCTTCAGCCTAGTGACTGGGTGATTTTGGACAATCAACCTTTTTAAGATCCAGTAAACTCAACTGTAAAATGGAGCAATAATAGAGCTTATTTCAAAGGTTGCTCTAAGGATTAAATGAAACAACTATTACATGAAAAGTGCTTAGCAAGTTCTAAATCTCATCTCAATGAATATAATTAGTCAACTTAATTTAGCAATGTCATTGGATATAATGTCAACATACAAAAATTAATTACAGTAGGATGGTAGAGACTGGTAAATGACTCCACAAATGCTGAATCCAAAAAAGAAAAATATTAGATAAAAAATTTCCATCCTGGGCTGGCCAGTCCTCTTCCCTTCCCCCTCACTCCATCCCACACAAAGCTTGGGAGTTCTCCAGAGGCAGCCACTAGAGTTCCACCCACCAGGGACACAAACCACAGAGGAACTCACAGCGATGAGTTAGAACCCAGCACAAATCCAGGCAAAGGGACCCAAGTCCACAGAGACCCAGGGCTGAAAACAAGACACTGAGGAGTGATGCATACAAAAGGGCCTCCAGGAATGAGGGGAAAAGAAGAAAAAAACAACACTGCAGAAGAGCAGCAGCCAGGTGGTACATTCATCCAATCCAGTTACTGTCAGTGGCACACCCTAAAGACAAAACAGACTGTTCTGGCATAACCCAATTTTCTGGATTGATCCCACCTGGCTCCTCAGGGTGTGATAACTACATGGGGAAGAAACTAGAGGCAGAAAAGCTTCACAAAGGCAAATAAAAATTTAAGCAGAGGAGATTGTATTGATCTTCTGTAAGACCTGGAGGGTGCTAAAACTGAAAAGTGTAAGGAAAAGGGGCACTGAATAGAGGAAATATTTAAACAAATCATAGAAGCTAGGGGAAAATTCTGCACAAAAGCAAAGAGAGCAGGTCAAGATTTCTGGAGAAAGAACAGAGGAAGGGAAGCTTTCTCCTGGAGGTGAAACAATTACACAAAAAGTGCAATCTTAAAAATTGTACTGCATTTTCAGGACAAGAATCAGATGAAGAAGAGCTGAGGAAATGTGATCTATAAAACTACAGTTATTGTAAAGTTTGGATCAAGTGTCAAAGAATAGCCTTAATACAAAGCCAATCAACAATAAAACCCTAGAAAAGAGGGAGAAGCTGACATTCAGAATTAATCCATCAAGGTAATCTGTTTCCTAGCCATCAGCAAAAAAATTACAAGTCATACTAAGAAACAGGAAGATATGGCTCAGTCAAAGGAACAAATTAAAACTTCAGAGAAGACACAGATTTTGGAAAAATTAATCAAAGAAGTTAAAACAAATGACCTAAATCATTTCAAGGAGATGAAAGAAAATATGTACAAAGAGGTAAAGGATATTAAGAAGATAATGTGGGAACATAAGCAAGATTTTGAAAGTATAAAAAGAAACAATAGAAATTATGGGGATGAAGGCACAACAATAGAGATTTAATAACACCAGAGTCATACAACAGCACATTTGAAATGGAATAAGAAAGTATCAGCGAAGTAGAAGACAGAGCAGTAAAAATCATACCTACAGGGCAATAGAAATCATACTTACAGGGCAATAGAAATCATATTGTCAGAATAATAAAGAAAAGACTAGAAAAATTTGAGAAGTAGCTCAGGTATTTGAGTGAAAGTATGTAGCACATGCCTCTTGGGCTTCCCAGAAGGAGAAGAAAAGGGAAAGAAGGCAGAAAGAATATTTGAGGAAATAATGGCTGCAAATTCTCAATTCTTATTGAAGACATAAGTATACATGACTAAGAAGGGCAACATACTCCAAACAGAATGAATCCTAATAGACCTACTCCAAGACACATACTGTTCAGAATGTCAAATACCAAAAATAGAATTCTGAAAGTAGCAAGAGAAAAGCGATTCACCACGTATAAGGGGTCCACAATAAGACTAAGTGTCGATTTCTCATCAGAAACCATGGAGGTGAAAAGGCAGTGGTATGATATATTTAAGGTACTGAAAGAGAAAACCTGCTAGCCCATAATTCTTTACCTGGCAAAACTTTCCTTCAAAAATGAGGGAAAATTTTAAATAGTCACAGATAAACAGAAACTGAGAGAGCTTGTCAAGGCCTACCTTACAAGAATTACTAAAGGGAGTTCTGCAAGTAGAAAGGAAAATACAGGAGTACATGGCTTGGAGTAGTGTGAAGAAATGAAGATTCAGAGAATAGGTATGCTATTGAAGCTAAATTGGTATCTTTTTAAGTTAGTAGGTTATAGATGTGGGTTGTGTAATATAAACCCCAGGGTAACCACAAAGAAAGTATTTTAAAAATATAGAAACAGAAATGAAAAAGGGATCAGTCAGATACCACACAGAAGATTAACTATACAGAAAAGGACTTTGCAATAAAAGAAACGAGAGACAAAAAGGAAAAGATATGGCATACAAAAATCAAAGGACAAAATGGCTGAAGTAAGTACTGTCTTTACAGTAATAACATTGAATGTTAATGGATTAACTCCCAAACAAAAGACACAGATTGGCAGAAGGGATTTTTAAAAAAGCATGATCAAACTATATATTGTTTACAAGAGACTCACCTTAGACCCAAAGACACAAATAAGCTGAAAGTGAAAGTTTGGAAAAATATATTCCATGCAAATAGTAACCAAAAAAGAGCTGAGAATACTATACTACTATTGGACAAAATAGACTTTAAGTTAATAGCTATTAAAAGAGATGAAGAAGGACACTATATATTAATTAAAACAGAAATCCATCTAGAAGAAATAACAATGATAAATATTTATGCATTTAACAACAATGACCAAAAAAACATGAGACAAACACTGGCAAAAAATGGAGAAATAGACACCTCTACAATAGTAGTTGGAGACTTCAATACACCCCTCTCATCAATAGATACAACATTTAGAGAGATGATCAATAAGGAAATAGAGAATTGAATAATATGATAAATGAACTAGACCCCAACCCAACACAGCAAGATATTCATTCTTCTCAAGTGCACACGGAACATTCTCCAGGATAGACCACTGTTGGGTCAAAAAACAAGTCTTAATACATTTTAAAAGATTGAAATTATACAAAGCATATTCTCTGATCAAAATAGAATGCAGCTGGAAATCAATAACAAGTGGAGAACTGGAAAATCCAAAATTTATGGAAGTTAAATAACACTCTTAAAAAATCAGTGGGTCAAAGAAGAAATTGCAAGGGAAACCAGAAAACATCTTGAGACGAATAAAAACAAGAATACAACATATCAAAACTTATTGAATGAAGTGAAGGCAATCTTGAGGAGGAAATCAATAGCCCCAAATACTTACATAAAAAAGGTGAAAGAGCTAAAATCAAAGACCTAACTGCACAGCTGGACAAACTAGCAAAAAAGAAAACAGTAAACTAATCACAAAGCAAGCAGAAGGAAAGAAATAACAAGGATTAGAGCAGAAATAAATGAAATTGAGAAGAAGAAAACAATTGAAAGAATTAATAAAAACCAAACCTTGTTCTTTGAAAAGATCAATAAATTTGACAAGCCCTTGGCTAGACTGACAAATTAAAAAAGAGAGAGAACACAAATAAATAAAATCAGAAATGAAAGAGGGAACATTACTAATGTCCCCACATAAATAAAAAGGATGATAAGAGTATCCTATGAAAAACTGTATGCCAACAAATTAGACAATCTAGATGAAATGGACAAAGTCCTGGAATCACATGAACAACCTACCCTGACTTGAGAAGAAACCAATCACAAGTAAAGAGATTGAATCAGTCATCAACAATCTCCCAACAAAGAAAAAACCAGGATCAGATGGCTTCACAGGTGAATTCTATCAATCATTCTACCAAGAATTAATAGACATCCTGTTCAAACTCTACCAAACAATTAAGAGGAGGGAACACTATGTAACTCATTCTATGAGGCCAACATTACCCTAATACCAAAGCCAGGTAAAGATACTAAAAGAAAAGAAAGTTACAGGTCAATATTTCTTATGACTATAGACACAGAAATCCTCAAGAAAGTACTTGCAAATTGAATCTAATTGTACATCAAAATGTCAAATGAGTTTTATTCCAGGTATGCAGTACAATTAGTGTTATACACCACACTAACAAAACAAAGGGGAAAACTCCACACAATCACTTCTATTGACTCAGAAAAGGCATTTGATATAACACTATTAAATTCTTGATAAAAACACTTAGAAAAATAAGAATAAAAAGAAACTTCCTCAGCATGATAAAGGGCATATATGAAAACCCATGGCTAACATCACTTTCTCTCTAAGACCTGAAACAAGACAAGGATGCCCACTGTCACCACTCTTATTCAACATTTTACTAGAAGTTCTAGCCAGAGAAATTAGGCAAGAAAAAACTAAAAGGCATCCATTTGGACAGGAAGAAGTAAAAACTTTAACTTGTTGCAGATGACATGATCCTATATATGGAAAGTTCTGAAAAATCTACAACAAAGCTACTGGAGCTAATAAACTAATCCAGTAAAGTGGCAGGGTACATAATCAACAAGCAAAAATCATATATATATTATATATATTAGTAAATATATATAATATATTATATATATTAGTAAAAAGCAACCTGAGGAGGAAATCAAGGGAAAAAATCCATTTACAATAGCAATTAAAATAATCAAGTGTCTAGGAATAAATTTAACCAAGGAAGTAAAGGACTTTTACACAGAAAACTATAAAATATTGCTAATAGAAATAAAATAAAGCCTAAGGAAATGGAAGGGTATTCCATGTTCACTGATTGGAAGACTGAATTTTCACTAAGATGCCAATTCTATGCAAAATGGTTTACAAATTCAACACAATCCCAATCAAAATCCCAACATTTCCATTTGCAGAAATGGAAAAGTCAATTATCAAATTTATATGGTAAGGTACGGGAGCCTAAAAAGCCAAAAACATATTGAAAAAGTAGAACAAAGTCAGAGAACTCATACTTCCTGATTTTAAAACATATTACAAAGCTACAGTGGTCATAAAAGCCTGGTACTGGCACAAAGATAAATATATTGACCAATGGAATTGAATTGAGTGTTCAAAAACAAACCACCACAATCTATGGCCAAATGATTTTTGACAAAGATGCCAAGTCTACTCAATTGGGAAAGAAAAGTCTCTTCAACAAATGGTGTTGGGAGACTGGATATCCATATGCAAAAGAATGAAGGAGGACCCCTATCTCATACCATATACAAAAATTTACTTAGACCTAAATATAAGACTTAAATATAAGAACCAAGATTATAAAACTCCTAGAAGAAAATGTAGGGAAGTATTTTCAGGATCTTGTGTTAGGCAATGGTTTCTTAGACTTTACACCCAAAGCACAATGAAAGAACAAATAGATAAATGGCACCTCCTCAAAATTAAAAACTTTTGTGCCTCAAAGGAGTTTGTCACAAACATGAAAAGACAACCTCCTCCCTAGGAAAAAAATTGGAAACCACATATCCAATGCATATTTAAAATCCAGAATATATAAAGAAATCCTACAACTCAGCAATAAAAAGATAAACAACCCAATTTAAAAACGAGCAAGAGACTTGAACAGACATTTCTCCAAAGAAGATATACAAATTGCTAAAAAGCACATGAAAAGATGCTCAATATCACTGGCTATTAGCGAAATCAAATCAAAACCACAATGAGATATCATTCTAAATCCACTAGAATGGCTACTATTAAATAAAAACCAAACCAAACTGAAAAAAAACAAAAAAAAAAAACAAAAAAAAAAACCCGAAAACTACAAGGTTGGGGAGAATGTGGAGAAATAGGGACACTCGTTCTTTGCTGGTGGAACTTTAAAATGTTATAGCCTCTGTGGAAGACATTTTATATTGATCAGTTTAAAAAAATATATATGAGAAAAAAAAAAAAAAACACAAAAAAAGATTATTGAAAAATATAAAAGAAGATGTAAATTGAGGGAACTATCATGTTTGCTGTTTGGAAGATTCAATATTGTAAAGATGACAATTTCCCCCATATTTATCTACAAACCTAATTCAATCTCAACCAAAATTCCATCATATTTTTAGTGGGATGACAAATGAAAATACACTAGGCTAAGAAAAGTCAAGATGATTTTAAAGAAGAATAACAATGTTTTTAGAACTTATTCTGCCTGATACCAAGATTTATAAAGTTATTGTATTTAAAATTCTGTCAATAGGCAGAAAGATGGATAATTTAATTAAACAAAGTAGAAAGTCTAGAAACAAAACCATATTTCTACAGTCACTGTTTTGTATGTGTGTGAAAATGATGCTGCAGTGCAGCGGAGAAAGGAGAGAATCATTTAAATAAACTGTGTGGATTCAACTGAATAAACATAAGGATTTAAATAAAGAGATATTGACCTTCACCTCCCACAAAATGCAAAATTCAATTCTAGATTAACTGTAATTCTAAAAATCAAGGTTAAATAAAAATAAAGCTACTTGAAGATAGTATAAGAAGTTATCTTCATTATCTTAGGGTAGATTAAAGGTTTTCTTTAAAAAGCCACAAAAGTACTAACCATAAAGGAAAAAATTGAAAATTAGACTTGCAGTTAACCCTTCCACAATGCGGGGGTGGGGGGAGGAGGCTAGGAGAATGGTGTCTCTTTATCTGGCAAATCTGTGTAACATTTTTTGGTTGGTCCTCCCTTTGTACCAGAGAAGAAGTCTGAATTTTTTCTTTTTCTTTTTTTTAACTTTTGCAGCTCTCTCAATTTTATAAATGGCATTGGCAATATTGAACACTTGCATTATGTTGACTTTGTCATGGTTTTCTTCAATAGTCTCCATGATCCACTCCAGTGAGTAGCATGTGTAGTGTGCCTTAAATGCCCCTATTACTCCCTGATCAAGAGACTGAATGAGACTTGGCGTTAGGTGGCATGTAGAGGACTTCAACGCCTTCAACATGGAATTCATGGAGTTCTGGGTGGCCAAGGGCATTGTCCAGAAGCAATAACACCTTAAAGTGTGGGCTGGCAAGGTATTTGCTAACCTCTGGCACAAAACTTTGATGAAACCAGTCAAGAAAAAGTGTTTTTGTTGTCCATGCTTTCTTAATGAACATTCAGAAGATAAGCAGCTGGTAGTTGTCCTTTCCTTTCAAAGCTCAAGGATTAGCAGCTTTATATATCAGGGCTGTCTTTCTTATGAACCCTACGACATTTGCACAAATCAGCAAGGTTACCCTATCCTTTGTGGCTTTAAAACCTGGGGCTTGCTTCTCTTCTTGGTTGATGTATGTCCTCTGAGGCGATTTTTTCCCCAATATACGGCAGTTTTGTCAACATTGAATATCTGTTCCAGTTTGTTGCTTTTCTCTTCAATTAGTTCTTCAGGGTTTCAAGAAACTCCCTAGCTGCCTCTAGATTTGCAGTCACTGGCTGACCCTCGGGTTACTTTTACATTGTGTAAGCTTAAACTTTTTCTTTTTAATTTTCAAACCAGATTTTGCTGGCCTGAAAATCCATAGGGGTAGACCATTTGCCTCCATTTTCCTTTAGGGACTCATATCAAGATTTAGCTTGCTTTTGTATGATGCCGGAGACTACCAGAATGTCTTTTTTTATAACAATCCTGCACCCAAAATAATGTTGCACTTTCTATATGAGAGAGATGAGGATCTTGTTGTTTATGCAAATACTTTTGCAATTGGTGTAGCTACAGCAATGACTTCATGAATTTCCTTCTCTTTTTTCTTGATATACCTTAGAGTCCACTCATTAACACGGTAATGGTGCCAACACAGTGGTCGTTTTATCTGAAGGCAGCATATCTAATAGTTTTCTTTTCCTTTCAGTTCATCACCTTCCTCTATTTCTAGGGAGCACTTTCCCAACCACTAGGAACACTATGCTTGGGACCCATGATTTTAATAGAGTTTATGGCGTTTGAGCCACACAAGATATAAGAAACTTGAGATGCAAATATCACTGTGAGATCACTGTGGGATGTCAGGTGAGAGATTGCCATAAACATGCTTGGCATCCCCAAACCAGTGTGTAGAATCACAGTTCTTTTTATACAAATTTAATTTTAAGAAAAAAAATATGTAGCTGTTCATTTATGTTATTAAATGTATATATACAGTTACTATTATACATAACAGCACATACATGTTATACAGTTCTGACTTATTAAACTTTTTAAGATATCTCTACATTTCTAGCCTTTGTGTGTAGTCTGCTGGCTTTCACATTCTTTTCACAAACTTCAACTTTGTACTTATTTTAACTTTTTAAAAATTGCCTGTATTTATGGTACTAAATGATAAAATATCTTGATATACAAAACTATACATATATTTTTATGCATTTCTGAGTTTCTAAACATTTTCTGTTGTCTGCTGGCCTTTGCATGCCATCTGCTGCTTCTGTAAAACTCCCCCAAAATTCCCATTTAATTTTTTATGCTGATCTGCAATATATGGAAACCACATGGGGGAAGTCCCAATGTGGTAGGGATAACTGTATATTAAAATCAAGAACTTATGTTCATAGAAGACACCATTAAGAGACTAAAGGGGTAAACTAATTAAGTGGAAGAAAATATTTGCAATACATACATTCAAAACATGACTCATGTCTTATATGTATAAAGAATTATTACAAATCAATAGAATAAAGAGAAACTTTCCAATACAGGATGAACAAATGGCCAATGATATATGAAAAAGTGTGCAATCTCACAAGATATCAGGGAAATACAAATAAATTAAAATCACAATGAACTCAATGCAAACCAGCTAGAACAGTTAAACCTAAAGACAGGCTGACAATAGTAAAGTTGAGGGAAGGTAGAGTAACTAGAAATCTCACACACTGCTGGCAGGGGTATAAATTTGTTCAACTACTTTGGAAAATGGTTTGGCAATATCTAATAAAGCTAAACAGACCTGACTACAACCCAGTAATTTCACTACAATATATATGCTGAACAGAAATGCATACTTGTGTTCACCAAGAAACACATAGAAAAAAATATGTATTTTAGCATATCTCTTTGTAACAGCCTAAGTCTCTGTCAATAATAGAAAAGCTAAATTAATGGTGGTATATTTATGCAGTGGAACATTATAAACAAAATACCGCTACATGCAAGAAGAATGAACCTCACAAACATAAATCTGAGCACAAAAGCCCAAACACAATGAGCACTGCATTGTGTGTCTCATTTATATAATATTCAAAATCTGGTAAAGGTAAGCACTGGTGATAGAAGTCAGGACCGCATCTAGGACAGTGCTGATGATGTGCTATTTTTTATTTTGTTGTTGATACAAGAGAGTGTTTCAGTTTATAAAAAAATCATCCAGCTGTTAATTTGTGATTTGTTCACATTTCATTATATACATTGTACTTCATTTAGAAGTTTAATTTCAAAATATTACAATTATAAAAGTTACAGTATAAAGGACCTATCAAGTATACAGGGGAATGTTAAAATCACTCATAAGCTCACTATTGTTTCCATGAGGTCCTTCCAGGTTTGTCTCTTTATTTACTTATTTGTTTCCAAAAAATATAGTTCTTTTCCCCTTGTTTTCCCCTTAATTTTTCTCTGGATCAATATTCCCTTGCAGTAAATTTTCACCAAAACTTAATTTTTAAGGGTTATCTAATATTCCCTTCTCTAATGCAGATGGCTTACTTGACTGGTTCTATGTAGAAAATACATTGTTTGTTTGTTTTTATTTTTATTATTTTAAATGCTTTACTCAATACTCTCACAAAAATTTGTAATTGAATTTCTAATTATTCTCTTAGAAATAATTCGTAGAAACAGCATCATCTGACCACAGGTTATTGATTTTTTTTAGCATTTTCTGAGCCTTTGTAAAAAGGCAAATTGCTAATCCAACAGACTACAAAATTAACTCCCACAGGTGCACCGAATTTACATTATAGTCTCACTAGCACTACTAATTATTCTCTTAAACTTTGTCACTTTGACAAATGAAAATGTGTTTTATTTTAACTCATATTTTTTAGTGCTATGAATGTTATGTTAAATATTATTGGTATTTCCTTTCCTATAAACTGTCTCTGTCTTCCACCTCCCCGTTTTTTTCTATTGAGGAATTTGTGTTTTCCTAATGTTTTGTAAAGGCTTTTTGTATAATAAAGGTATCTATGCTTTGTCATCTATATTGCAATTTGTTCCCATTTGACAACTGATTTTCAAGATTTTTATGGTATTTTGGGAGAGAGAAAAGTTTATATGTTTAAATTGTTGAAATTATTTCCTCTGAGTTTTCTTTCTTTGAATTTATGCTTAGAAAAGTCAGTGGCAATTTCAAATCTATTTAGCCTATATTTATATTTTCTTCTATATTTTATACATTTAATTTTTAAATCTATCTGGAGGTTTTGGTGAAAAGAGAAAATCAAAACTTTAATCTCCCTGAATGACTGAAATATCCCTTCCTTCCACATCTGAAACCCAGCTCAAATGCTCCCTCTTCTGTGTGTCCCTGGATCTGGTACCTACCTATTATTACCTGCTTCTCTTCCCTAAGAACTGGACCCCATCCCTCTATCCTCACATATTGCAGGCATCCTCATCCTTCCTCCTCCCTGAATAAATGGGTTTCCCTATGACTATGTATAGTTCTACTTATACTTATATATTACTACTTGTCCAATAATACCACTTCCACTGGGGGCCTTGGGCTATCATGCATTGCTCACAAACAAGTACAATGCATTTATTATTATTATTTTTTTTATTATGGGTAAAAATCAAAATTCTAACAATACATACAAACATTTGCAAAATGATATATAAATATATATTCATATATGTGTATTTGCTTACAAAAATGTTATTTATATATATATATATACATATATTTTAAGAGGTGCTTAGATTACCCAAAATATTACACGGAACCCACTGGGATTCCCATGTTGCCCACCTCCCACACCTCTAAATCTGACCTATTCTCACCATGTTTCTTTTGAATTTTCAGCCCATCCCATCTGAGATGCCCTGCTTCCAATGACACCAATCTCTTCCATTTCTCCATGTTTCATTCTCCACCCCACCACCTCACCTGGTCTGTTAAAAATTCCAGACTTGTGGGGGCTTTGAAAATATGCAGCTATGCACCACTGTGTAGCCAGAGTCATAGGAGAACTTTGGAACAGTCCCTTAAAAAGGAATTATGCTAACTCCTAATCTCATAAAAAATTGTTGTAGACCTTAATTGAGAAAATGGGCGTAAAATATGGTTGTCAGATAAAATATAGGACACCCAGTTATAACTGAGTTTTAGATTAAAAATAAATATAAGTACATCCCAAATGTTGTATGGGACATATTATACTAACAAAATATCTATTGTTAATCTGAAATGCATATTTATCTGGACAGCTGGTATTTTTATTTGCTAAACTTGGTGACTCTAATATGAAAGCACCTTATAACATGGTAAAGCATTATTTACCAGTAAAAGGCATTAATAAGGAAAAATACAAGAGGACGGCCCATTTTACTATTTGGGTTTTTCTCCATTTTTCTAGATGAGGTTATGTTGGCCTTAGATAATATCCATTACGATTGGTATAAAGAGGTAAGTATTAATAGTGGATGATGTGGCTGATAAAACAACTTTGTTCATGCTACTCAAAATAATGCAGTTTACTAACTAAAAATCTCATCCCTTCCATGGGATTGAAGGGCTGGAAGTAAAGGAGGGGCAGAGTAAGGAAGAGAAAAGGAATTAAATTGTCTTTTTCCAAAGTTCTCTGCTGAATCTGATCTTGTATTATTCTCTCGCTGATAGTGACAGCTGTGCTGCCCAAGGCAATGCTGATTCATTCTCAAATTAAAACAATAAAATTTACTAACAACTCTCCAAATCCTCCAGCTAAGAGATCTATAAACTGTTTTCTCTTTTCCTAAACTCCCTGAAATTACTTATCCATCTCTTTTTCCTTTTTAACTACAGAATTTAAGTACTCTTTTAAAATCTTAGAACTCTATTTCTTCTCCCAGTTGGCTCTTAGCCCTGGTCTTGCTCAGCTTTTATTTCTTTTCCTTTTCTGAATTGCCTGGTGCAGTGAAAAGAGCGATGGTAGACACAGGTTCTGATCCTTGTTGCCCCACTTACCAGCAGGGAGATAGCCAGAGACCCCTTCCGTTTCGGTTTTCTGGCAATGCTGTAATCAGACATGAAGAGCTTCACTGGACTACATACAAACGGCTTTAGGTCTAGGACAGGGTCCCCCATTTCTTTGAAACGTCCATATCTGCCTCCAGAATCGAGAATAAACATCAGTACCATTGTGTTCTTTGCATTAAGGTCAGAGACAAATCAGAAGATCCAAGTCAGGGAGTGAACAAAAGCTCTGTAGCCCTGAGCATGGAAATACAGATGCATACAGATTTAGAGCAGTGTTTTCCAGGAATCCATATTAATTATGGATAGTGTTTAATCTTATCCAAGAAGAGATACTTCTTGAAGTTACCTCTGTATGCGATGAGGCCCTCAAAGAACCTCTCCTAAGATATTGTGTATTGTAATTACACTATTTAGTCTTTTCAAAGAACACTCAAATATATAGGCTTATTATATCTTCACAGACACCTTATTAAATGCACAGGGAAAATACTAGTACTCTTGTTTAACAAGTGTGGTGGATTAAGCTTGCAGGGAATAAAAACAAAAGGGAACACAATTAGGAAACGGCAGATCCAAGAGTAAGCTATGTGTATCCGAATGCATAATATATGATACAGATGGAATTCTTGCTAGGGAGAGATTGTGCAACATGATCTCTAAGATGCTGTAAGACTTTCTGCACTAATCTAGTGCTCTTTTCCCATCGTGGTGATGTTATCCTCTGGTTAAGTAAGAAACTGGATTCCATAATTTAGATGAAATATTGGAAAATCTCCACTCCCTCATACTGTATTGATTAGAAGAGCAGTATAATATAGTAGAAAAATAATTATAAACTGAGACCTAGGAAACTTGATTCTGTCCCAGTTCTGGTTTGGGCCAAGTCCTCTAACTGTTCTGCATCTCATTCTTTTCATCTAAAAAGTGAGCAGAATGTATTTGACAGTCTTAAAGGAGGACTCTGTCCTCCAACCCCAGCCCCATTTTAATGAGCGGGGATAAATGCCAAACAAAATAAAACATCCTACCCTTAAAAAATATCTTCCATCTTCAGAATTTCCTTTCTTCAATTACTAATATCCATCAGTTTATGGCATTTCCATAAAATTTTACCAAGGTAGAAGTGGTAATAAATTTACAAATTCTGGGCCTAAGGAAAACAATGAAATATAAAATTTCTGAGTGGGAGAATACAAGTTGGGAATTGAGATACAACCATTATTCCACCCCTCATCCATGGATAAAATCATTCAACAGATATTTACTGCCACTCTACTAAGTGCCAGGCACTAGAGATGAACCATAGAATCTACGTCTAAAATTATCTCTTAGAATTGCTTTGTGCCTTCTTGAATTTTACACTTACAGGGATGACAAGCATTAAGCAATACGGAAAAAAGTCAAATGCTGCTGAAAGATCAAGAAAAATGAAGCCTGAAAACAATGCATGGAGAATTTCCTAAATAGTGTGATTATCTAGCCTGGAAAAAGAAGTAAATGCCATATTATATATGTTTTAGATTTAAATACATAATACGTTGTGGCCCAGAATGAATAATGAATTAAAGAAGTTTATTTTGATCTGCATGACTGACTATAAAAATTCTTATGTATTGAGTACCACCTGCTATGGATTGAATTATGTCCCCCACAATAACATGTTCAAATCCTCGCCCCCATTCCTGTGGTGTGAACTCATTTGTAAATAGGGTCTTCAAAGATTCTTAGGATGAGGCCAAACTAAATGAAAGTAAGTCTTAACACAATATGACTGGAATCTTTATAAACAGAAGAAATTTGGTCATGGCAGTAGGAGTGAGGAGGACACAGAAGGAGACAGATGACCATGTGACAGAGGCAAGGATTGAGTTATGGACTTCCAGCAAGCCGCCACCAGAACACTAAAGACTTCAAAGAAGGCATGGACTGCCAATACCTTGATTTTGGACTTCTAGCCTCCAAAACTGTGAGACAATAAATTCTTTTGATTTAAGACAAGTAGCCCTGGTCAACTAATATAACATCTCCTAATCCCACCATCCCACCACCACCACCACTACATCAACACACATATTACCCTAACATATACCCTCTTCTCTGAGCATGTCTTCAGAATTATAGTAAATATTTTCTTGATTTTCTTTCTGGCCAGAATTTTGAACCTTCCTATGTTTGAGGAATTTGCTACATTTGCTCTCTGCCTTTCCATGAAGGAAGCCATACACAAATTTCCCAGCCTTCTTTGCAACTAGAGTGCAAGTATATAATCTAGATGCTATTGGGAAATTCAAAGATACATCTCCCAGGCCTCACCTATTCCCTGCCTTTTCACCTCTTGTTTGTTTGTATGCAGGTGTTCTGTATGTTTCTATTTCACAAGAGACTGCAGGCATCTGGAGAGTTGTTAAATCTTAACCAGTTTCAGGTGCTTACCAGGGCACAAAGTTTGCTTATTAGCAGAGCGCCCTCCCCCTGGAGTGTATGAAAGCTCAGCACTCAGTCAGTACATGTATCCTTCATCTATGACGCAAAGAGAGGCATGTTGAGATTACAAACAGTTTGACTTCCCTAGAGGGACCAGCCACAATTGGTCCCACATCCTTGACATGAAGAGAGGCATGCAGAGTCGCCACCCACCAACACTCACTCTAGCAGTTGGCCTCCCTGGGGGACCAGCCAAGGTGGGATATTTTCCCCTGCTTTTTTGGATCCTTTGTGCTGTGCAAGCAATGAAGTGTTTGTTCATTTGCTGGAAGTCTCTGTTGTGCCTAAGCCTGTGTTCCCACAATACACCGAATAGCAACTCACTCCACAGGTGCCACCCACCAAAAGTACCTGTTGGAGATTCCAATTGAGAAGTGAGCCACCTGGGGAAATAGGGAATAAGACCATGTGGAACCCATTTTCTGGTGAAAGTAGTGGTAGAGGCATCAAGATTTGGGCCATCACTGATTGCAAAGTCAAATTTGGAACACGGTAGCCATGGGCTTGCCAACTGTACTATCTAATGTGCAAGAATTGTTGAACAAGAGGTTTCCTCACCAGACCAGCTGTGGAACATGATTGTGGGAATTGTTCCTGAAATATAGGTTCAAGTCTGGTTGATGAGCCCTCTCACCTATTCCGTGAGATCCCTCAAGATCCATTTAATAAATTTTTCTGCTTAATCAACCAGAGTTTGTTTCTTAGAATCCTGACACACACAGGAGTTACTAACCTATAAAGATAAATGTATATGGCTGATGTCAGACTTGGAGAATCTTGATGAAGGGTAAACCTATTTTTATTCAAAATCCAGGATGCCAAGGGGAAGAATACCATAAAAAGAATTAGTCCTGGTTGGCTCCACAATTTCTGTAATGGACACCTCCTCATCATTCAGCAGATACATTGAGAACCAAGTTAACTCTTCTGACTTATAGAAAGGAGCATTTCCTTAGGCAATGAAAAATGTGCAGTCAAGCTGTGGTCCAGGAAGAGACACCAATATCCCTAAATCATCAGCTACTTCCATCCCAAAGGAAAAAATACATGGGCTACAGGAGTACCCAGCTCTGGGACAGACACCTGGGCTGAGTGAACAATGTGATTGGACCATGTGTGTGGGATTTGGAAGAACTGTTGCATTATTCATCCCAACCAATGGTTTCAGAACTATAGTGTACATGATTATCGTGATTTCTCAAGCTTGTTAAAGCATGGTTGCCTGGACCTAAGATTCTGATTTAGTAGATCTGGGATGGGACTTGATATTCTCACTTCTATCAAGCACCCAAGTGATCACGATGCCATTCTGGAAATCAAACAGTGAGTAGCAAGGCTTTAGACAAGTTGAAAGTTATGTGCAACAATTGATCAATAGATTTAGCAACAAGTTTCATTGAAGACCTTGAGTAAAGCAGCTTCAGAGAAGTGGTATAGATGGAAGCCAGACTGTAGCAGTCGGAGTAAAGAAAAGAAGTTGAGAAAATGGGAATCGATAGTGAACCCTCTGAAAATGCAAGAGAAATGGGATATAAAATTAGAAGAAACTCTTAAATGCTGATAAGTAAGAGCCAACAGAGAAGGAGAGGTTGAAGTTATTGGTAATGGAGGTGCTAGGGAGGCTTGAGAGGATGGCACCCGGGGCACAGGGCTGAAATTTGTCTTTGACAAGAGATAATGCTTCTACCTAACAGATGGGAAAGGGGAAAAGAAAGGGAGAATGTGTGTAGATCAGTAAATTTGTGGTCAGGAAATGAAGAATTCCTGTATGTTGGTGAAGAGAGGAGACCTTTGCTGAGAGTGAGCAAGCATAAGTAAGGCTGATATGTTTGAAGAGTATGAGAATGTTGGAAACAGCCATTATGTGTTATACCAACAAAGAAAGTTGATTAAGGATCAATACTGGAATGGCTAAGCATTGCTGAAGATCCAGAAGTGCCTCCAATCTACGAGTTGCTTAATTATTTTTCTACAGTGGCAATTAGCATCTTGAATACAGACTTAACTAAGGTAGATAATTAAGTTCACCTAAGATAGCGATTTTGCCAAGATGAGTGCAAGAGAAGTACAAGAGAGACAGGGGAATTTATTTCTCAAAGGTCTGGTTTTTGAACACTTGTTAAAATAAGACATGTGGAGAGCCTTCTATCTTAATCTTATTTCTAGTATTAAGAGAAACATTAAATTTTAATTGTTCACCACTTGCAAACTACTTAGATAATAATAAGGAAAGACAGTCATTAGCAGGAAAAAATCTATATAAATTGTGACTTACAAAAGTGCATTAAGCTAAACTTCAGTCTGCATTTTAAATTCCTGTTATCAGGAACAACTATTAGAAGAATAATGAAATCAGTCATTTTCTTATATTTATAGCACATATTCATTATTCTCAATCTCTTGGAAAGAGCAGCCTATACAAATGAATTTAAGTGCTTTTTCATTAGTATAAATAAAATGTTAAGTAGTCTGAGGTATTGCTGTAAATAGTGTTGGCTACTGTAGCTACAGTAATCTTTTTCTCGAATTATGGTGGCAGTTAAAAGGACACTCAATACTTGGTCCTGATTATGAACAGTATAAACTCAAAGAAGTAAAATCTCTTTTCCTTGAAAGCACATGGAAGCCAGAGGTGGAAGGTAGGATCGTAAAATGAATCTGTCCTCGCCATTTGACGCTCTCAGGGAGAATGTCTTTTTCATGGAGGAATACTTTCTAACATTTTCACAGCCGCTCTCTACTGGTCTGCCTACGTCCCATTGTTAGCCAACATTTCTTGAAGGATCTTTCTCCTTTCTATTATACCATCCTCTCAAAGAATACATTTCCAAGGCCTTCTTAAGTCCTGCAAGGATTTTCATAATTTGGCATCGACCTACTTACTTTCCCCCCTTATTAACTTTTAAAACCACATGAACCTCCTTCTTCCAAAAGAGCCAAGCACTTGCCTGACTTGTGTTCCATCTGTCTAGAATTCTTTTCTACCAGATATTCATGCGACTCATTCCTCCAGTTCATTTGGGTCCCACTTCAAAGCTGGCTTCTCAAATCTAACTCAAGCTCCAGCCCCCATCACTCTAACCCTTACTCTACGTGATGGAACCTGCTATTTGCCAAAATCTATACTTTCTCTTTCCTACAACGATAGAATTAGAGATACCCAACTACATTATATTATTCCCCTTCCATTTTGCAGTTAATCACCTTTCACTAAGTTCTCTCCAATGGAATGTAAATATAAGTGATGCATGCTCCTTCCAAGCCAGCTCCATGTACCCATGGTTATGCCTTCTTGCTCTCTTTCTACTTCCTGCTGTCTAGGGCCCAGTGGCCAGGCAGTTTCAGCCATGCGGATAACAACAAGGCCCTAGGGAGGATTATGAAGCAACATAAAGGAAGGAATCTAAGTCCCTGAATGGCAAGGTGGAACACAGTTGTCCACCAACCTGGAACCCTCACCTCACACTGAGGGAGAAACAGACTTCTAGCTTCCGTAAGTCACTGAATTTTAGGGAATTTCTTTGTTATAACAACTAAGTCTTGCTCTAAATAAAATGTTGTGCTACATTTCTGCTCATAACACTTATCACCAACTTTCATTATCTTATGTGTATTTTTATTTGTTTATTGTATGTTTTCCTCACAAGAATTCTGCTTCAGGAGGGAAGAGACTTTGCCTTGTGCACTGTTGTATACTAGACTGTAGAAACAGTGCCTAGCACACAGCAGGCACTAAACAACCTGGAAGAAAGAGTGATGAACACATGAATGAATGCTGACTGAATTTTACCTGCAACTGGGGCACTTCTTCCACATCTACACATTGCTTTGTCCTGTCCCTTCTGAGCCTCCATGGTAGGCTTATTGGCTGCAGAGGTGCCTGGGTTGAGTCACTGAAAAGTCTGGGCTTGGTCTCAGGATCCCAGGCAGCACAACTCTTGATCCTAAGCACTGCTGTAGCCGACTCCAGCAGGTGCAGCTGAGATTTACAGAAATGAAGTTCAGCAACTTGGCTTTCAGAAGGTGCACACCTCTGTCAGGTATCTTTACACTAAAAGCCACTTCAGAAAGTAGACAGGTTGGGAAAGCAAAAGGAATTGAGCCCTGTAAAGAACTCATCTCCAAGATTAAATCTTTGAAGATCCTCAGATAGCCATTATTATCTTGGCTCTCTTCCAACTGAGAGAGTCAGCAAAATGATCAGTGTCTTATCTCCCAGGTAAAGGAGGATACTCAGAGCCCATTTCTTTTTGAGTGTATAAAATAAAAAATTCTACTGAGTGGTTACTTCCTGTGTTTGGCAGTTTTAAGATAGACAGTACTTTCCTGGAACAGAGGGGGAATTGGCAACAGCAAGTTTTCACATGCTAAAATAGCTCATCTGCTTTTCCTGGCATGATTGTTAAGTGGGTTTAAGTGATATATATTTTAATTTACAGAATTGTTGATTAAATATATATTGTGTTTTATTTTCAAGGGTAGCCCAAGGTTTCAGCTAATTCAAAGTAAATGTAAACTAATAGACAAGAAATATTGAAGAGATTCCTTTACAATATCATCATTTGACCAATTAACTTGATAATTTAAACTGTTTCAACAGCAACAACAACAACAAAAAAAAACAATAATTAATTGCATTTTGACTTTATATTAAATCATGAAATAATCTCGTCTTGTAGTCAAGACTGGGTGTTAACCTTTTAATTATTTTATTAGTCTTCCTCCTCTTTATTTTTCTTCATAGAATATAAGTTCCTTGAAAGTAAGATTTGGGTTTAGTATATGCCTTATTCTAATCAACGAGTTTAGCACAGCGCTGTAAATGCAATAATCCTTAGCAAATATTTGTTTAGGATTGGAAGTTAATTTGTTGTCACAAACATAACAACCATAGATATTCAGATTTTATTAAACCTGAAGTAATTCATACTGATCCACAGACTCCAAACTACATCAGGCTGTTCTGAAGGAATCATTCACAGTCTCATTCAAATAAAATGAAAGACTGGAAATTTCATCATATATTGAAAATATATCCCTCCCCATAGCAATGTAGTTTATTTCTTTAAGATGCTGATGAATTCTTCCAGTACTGCCCTTAGACCCAGACAAATAGGGCCCCTTCCCTAGGCGCAGTGCTTGAGAATCCCCCACTTCCAATGCTTTGGAATGCCTTCCTCAAAACTTTCTATGACCCACTCTAATGCTTGGGACTACCCCAGGCCCAGACAGGAACCTGAGTGGGTCCTAGTCCCTTTTTCTCCCCTTTGGGGCACACTTCAACTCTTTACTTCACATGTAGAGTTGACCAGATGCCCCAAAGAGTTCTAGGATTCATGTCTGTGGGGTTGTATCGGGGTTCCATATCCAGGGACTGGTTCTAAGAGGATGGCCTAGCAAGTGGATCATTCTCTCTGATGGACAAGGTCTTTCTTTCACAGTATTACACAAGATTCAGCTGCCAAAATGGTGTTGACACATTGATTTTGGGTGATACACAGTGGAAACAGGGTGAGTTCAGAAATCTGTGCTCCCAATTGTCCACTGCTGACCTTTAGGCTTTAACTGCATACATGGGCCCTTCAGTCACCTCTCTACCATTCATGTTCTGGCAGTCAACAGTGCTGCAGTCAACATGGAAAGAGATGACATGCAGAATGCAGTGATTTCAGAATGCACATGCAGAATGCAGATCACATGCAGAATGCAGTGATTTCAGCCTGAGGTATTCAGGAGATGACTTGATTATGAGATCTGTTGTTTATGCTATACAGTTCTGCGTGGTTAATTTATAAATTATTTTCATATTTTTCTGTATATTCTGAATAAGATTTGCAGTTGTGGTCATCACCCATGAGAGAGTCATTGGAAGACAGTATTCATGGGTGGCACCATGGATGATGCAACATGAGTAATGAGCTAATCAGGCGTTAAATAAATGAAACTGGGAAATACACAGGCAATAGGTCCTACACTGTTTCAATAAAAATAGGTTCAAAGATTAACTCACCTGCCATGAGAAAACGATGGGAGATATGTTTAGTCAGGAATGGAACATTTGACAAAGAAAGAACACAAAGAGATGATTCCTAGACATGAACAGAAAGATATTATGCCTGGATGATGCACAGCATCTTCATGTGCACTGATTTTCGACAATGTACAAAGAGATAGCCCCCCCCCCCAAATATTTGCTGGGAGCCCCGCAAGCCTGAAGCATCTCTGCTTTCTTCTACATATTGTTTCTTTGAGGGAAAAAGACTAATGTAGGACATTCAGATATAAAATTCCCATCCCCCTACCTGATTATTTAATAAATTGATATGAGCAATTGCTGTGAGATTTGGATTCAGAATAAAATTTATGAATTTTTGTAGGGGCAAGAGTTTTGAACATTTTATGTATGGTTTATCTCCCCAACTTAGTATGAAACTCCATGATATGTGGAAACTATTGTTTTACTTCTTTAATCTTCGACTGCATCACACTCTTAGCAAGGTCTTCAAAAATATTTGTCAAATGAATTAATGATTGGTTCTTTCTCTGAAAGTAGGAGAGCAACATCCCCATTCAGCAATCAGATGCTTTATACTCTGAAAATAAAATGAAATGGTAGCTAAACAGAACTGACCAAAGACTCAGTTCCCTGTTCATCACATTATATTTTCAGGCCATAACATTTGAAATAAGCCTGGAAATTCTGGCATATTTGATTTTCCAGTTGCAAACTTTAAACCTCTTATCAAATATTTCAAAGAAAAGATCCCTTCTTTATAATTTTCCAAGTAGACTAGTTGCAAAATTCTCCAGCAGTGGCCATTAATAGGGGGGTGTTACTGCTTCCTAGAACATATTTTGGAAATTTGTAGGAGCTGTTTTGGTTGCCACAATGGTTGCAGAGAATAATTGACATTTAGTGGGCAGGAGTCTGCAGTCTCTGGAACAGATCATCTCAATAAAGAAGAAAGATTGTCCTGTGCCCTTCATGACATTCACGTGGGCAAAAAACCTCCTTTAAATGATCTGAGTTAAAAACCTAAATCCACTTTACATGTAAAAAATTATGTATTTTTATATGATTTCAGTACACACTGAGTTTTCCAGGACTATAACTTCCATGTCAATTGGGGGAAATTTTGCTACATTTTGTTTGAAACTTTACATAATCTGGTAACAAGTTTGGAACATCACATCATTGAAGGAAAACCTGGTTGTAGTACTAAGTGCCCAATACAAAACCCCTGTAATGGTTTGCATCTGTAGCTGTCATATTCAGAGTAAGTACATATAGATGTTACTAATGACTTAATTATGACTTCCAGTGTAGCATTTCCAAGCATATTTATATTGAAATATATCATGACTTATGATAAATTAATATCCTTTAGTTTCTGCTTTATAGGAGAATTAGTTAGGGAATTATATATTATATAACATATTATAGGAAATTATATTGATTTTTCAATTCATGTTTATACATAGTTTATATTATCTATGAACTTTGTGAAAATGGGCTGGGTCCCACAGGGTGGAGAACGACTGGTACAGAGCATTTAAATACAAGTCCTCTCTTTGTAGGGTATGGTGCAAATGAGAATGTTTGAGAGCACTGGGGACAGTTTGGTGTGCAATGGAGAAATAAGGGGATGCTATGAATAAATCCCATGAGGTTCTTCCCATTCCTCTCATGTTATATACAGCTAATGGATACCCAGAAAGAGAGCAAAGGATAAAAGCACACCATATGGAAAGGTGATATTCTGGGGTCATGGGGTAATCAGTGGAAAAAAATGACATGGCTCAGAAGCTATTCAGTTGCCAAGACACAGCTAGCTGTTTGATACCAATGATTCTAGCCAATAGTGGACAGAAATGATACAGTTATTGCAGGGGAAACTACTTTGTTTTATATTATTTGCACCAGTTTAAATATAACTCAAACAATTACATTTTGTTGGAGAAGGATTTCAAAACAAATAAAATCCATTTTAGCAGCAATATAATGGATATTCCATGAAAGGACAGAGCTTCTTTCCATTATACCCGTCGTTTCCCTCCCTAGTTCTGAGAACAGTGCTTAAACACAAAAAACCTACTAAATACATTTTGATTTTGAATGGATATTTGAGTGAGCACAAATCCTGGTACCTTAGTTTTCTGAACACTAATATGTTATTATTACTAAGTATTTTTGGAAGATTATAGCCTAAATCTGATGTTGGACTGACCACCTTATGATGATGGCAACATTTTAAAATATATTTAATTAAATATAGAAGATTTTGTGGGTAATGGAATTACTCTTCCGTCCTGAAACATGAACTGAAAAGCAGGCAGAGTGAGGAGGTCTCTCCAGATTCTGTCTCAGTGACATGAATCCTTCAAGAAAAGCTCCACTAGCCAGAAGTTCGCCTCGGTTGGTTTTCATTGCAAGTTTATTTTGAAGCTATTTATTATTCAAATATAAGGAGAATTCAGCCAAATCATGAATCACTATCATTAATTATTCACTGGGATTAAGGAATCGGTTATAACCATGTCTCCCTTTAATCCTGTTTTATTAATTTATACTCTTGGCAAACTCTTCCACTAAATGGATTCTAGCTCACTGTGGGGACCCAGAGAAAGAATGGAAGGTCCCTGGAGGTCAAAGAGCAGCGTTTGCTTTAATTTGATAAAATAAATTAGCATGGGATTATGGGTGGTATTAGCATACAATTCCCCACTGCTCTGGCCTTCAGGAGAAGGTTGAACGATTATTTTGAGTCTTGCCTGCTTTTTAATCAAATGGGAGCTTCCTAAATAGCTATCTTAAAATGGGTAGTTAATAGGAGAAGTCGCTGTTCTTTGTATAGGTATCGATGTGAGTGTGTGTAGAGTAGTTGTACATGATGGTATATGGACAGAAAAACTATCCAGGTTGATTTCAACCCCAGAAAAGACCTCCAGGTCACTAGTGGTCCACCCAGCATTACTTTTTTACTCTGACAGTGGAGCAAAGAGAAACAGAGTATTTCCTCAGAGGTACCACTTCCAAATTAGGACTAAGCCAGAGCTATCTCTAACTTTACTTTCACTCTTTTCACCAGATGCTAGCTATGAATTCTAGCACCTGAATCATCATCATGATTAAGCCTTACACTTCTCTCAAGAAAAAAAAGAGTTCTGTACCTTTGTTATATACTATTCAAAGTTGTGCTTCCTCTTCATTGTTCTAAAATTAGCTCATCCAGAGTTTGAGCCGTGTTCAAATTTTGTGGGTTTTTTTTTGTTTTGTTTTTGTTTTTGTTTGTTTTTTTACTGAATAACATCTATATCTTCCTTGTGTGATTTCATCATTAAATTTTAGTTCTATTTACAACTGGGCTTCAATTTCTCAGTCAAAGGCATCCTGGTGTTTTGGGGCTGCTGGGAAATGAGACTGTGTGTAGTTTCTCCTTCCCAGAGACAGACCATTCATTACTTATGCTACATGGTTCTTAACTATAATTCCAACAGCTATCCCATTTACATCTTTATTTGCTTTTTATACAAAGACCATGACCCTGAACCTCACACATTCTTTCAAAGACAAAAGATAGAACATGGATTTACTTTGCTTTATGAAATATATTTCCCTGGATTTGCAAATCAATCATGTTTTAAATTCATTGACTTTTTTTTTAATATATCGATAATTTTAGAATATTTTTGTGCTGTGAAAAATCAACTCTGCTTTTTTGCTGGCTTATAAATCTAGTCCATAGTCATTGATTTTCCTTTCAAAAATGAAGTATTGGAGTTTCACTTCATTTTCCAATTTCGTCACTTGTTATTAGAGGAGCCAGATGTTCTGTGAGATCCACAGATGTCTGAGGCCTAGCCTTGCCTTCAAGAAGCTTGCAGTCAGATGTAGGAACAGGTGAGGACATTACCAGGTACTTATTTTATACGAAACACTTGTTTATGGTTTGAGCATGGCCATTAGAGTCTGGTAGAATTGGATTCAAACTAATTTTATCCACTTTACTGAGTGAATTTGAGCAACAAGAGACTCCAAGAACCTTTTTCCCAGGTTAAAATGAGTATAATCACATATGTTATACAGTTGGTAAGGATTGCCTAAAACATTATATGTAAATTTCCCAGGAAAGCACTGAGTGGATAAAAGATACTTAATAAATATAGTCATCCTCCTCAGCCCCATCCACAAATCTACTTCTGACTAGTCATTTTGTTCTTGGAACAAACTATCCTTACACCTTTATGGCACCAGGAAAGTATGTGGCTATGATACTGTAGGTCAGGGCTTCTCACAAATCACATAGAAAATTTTCGTATTTGTAAGGCACGTGAGAGGCTGTAAAGAAATGGTCCAAGTTCCCTCCACTCAGGCTGACCACTCAAAGGCCAACTGAGGGGATGAGTGAATTGGCACACCTTGAACCCATCGAAGATACACCAGTGCCTAAAACTGTGGGAAGCTAACATCTAGGATTTTAGTCAACGTCATGTGGATATTTGAGGAGTGCAGTTTCTTTTAACAGCACCTTTTTTTTCAGCTACATGTAATTTAGAAAATTGTCACAAGAATTTAACAAACAAGCAAATTGCTCACAATATGAGTTAAGTAGGACAACATTAAAGAGTGTTCTATCTGTGAAATCAGAGGGCAAAAAAGAGCTCCTTATTACTATAAGAGGAACCCCCCTCTTAAAGGGAAACTATTGGCTTTTGAATTGGAGGCACCATTCAACCACTCCTTCTTATGTAAGAACAATTAACCTCCCATCTTGTTTAGGACAATATAGGAAACTCTTGCCTACCTGCATTTCCAAATCCCACTATACATAGATGACATCACTAATCAAGCATCAAGGATCAAAAGTTGGCTGGCAGCTCTTCTCCTTTCCCTTTGCGTTGTGCCTTTCCTTCCCCCTCCCAACAGAGATGAGAACAAGTCCTGGAATATCATTACACTTAGGCGGGCTGCAAGACCTCCTTCATCTCACCAACATCAAGTGAACAATTTGCTGGGCAAGGACAGAGTCTCTCACCAACAACTCATTGCCCTGGAGCTACTGCTGTAAGTTAGCAAATGAAAATGCTAAGAGTGTTTTGCAAAAATGAATTAATTCATTTTATGAAATTTGTATATGGGCTGTTCAAAGTTATCTGATATTAAAAATGTGAGAAGGAAACTCCACTGGGAGTCGCAGAGCAGCAATAACATTTAAATAAATTACTAAGCCTGACATCTAAATAGTTTATTTTCAATACACCACCACTCTTCATGATTATTCACAGCTATAACCATAATGCTTTCTGTGCCAGACTTGTTTATCACTCCTCAAGAATGCTACCTGTTTTGCCTTTAATCCAATTCTAAGTGCTTTATCTTAAGAACATATTGGACTACTTGCACACATAAATAGAGGAGCATGAAATGCTTCTGCACCAGTTTGCCTCAACTCAGCTCTTATACAGAGGGACGCCACTGAGAATGTTATGCATTCAGAGTCAAGTTCTCTAAAGGAGGAGATGCTTTCAATGGACCCTCCTGTAGCAAGTAAAACTCATTTCATTTTTTTGTATTAGAAATTTGGCTTTTGCGAGTACTTATTTTGAGAGTGGACAATTGGTTTTAAAGACTACTTTTGCTGTCAGCAGTAAATATTGATTTCTTAGATTCTTTGTCTGAGAAACCCAGAGTAAAATGGTCACTGGATTTGAATTTCAGAGTGGTAAGTCTCAGTGACAACAGGTATTTGTCCAGGTCCTGCTCTTCATGAAGCCTTCTTTTTTGGCAAGTCCTATAGATGAGGATCAGACTGGAATTGAATGTCCCATTGTGGGTCTGTTCATTACAAATACTGTATGTTCATGTGGTGGATACATACCAGAGTGGGGGTGAGAGCCCATCTTAGCACGTTCTGCTTATTCGAGATCGGCCCTCTTGGACTTGGGATAGGAAACAATGTAGAGTTGGGGAAGAACAATGACACAAGAACCCAAAAACTTAAGTCCTCTACATGGTCTTGACACCACGTTGCTATGTGTCCAATGTCACTTTCTTCTCTAGGCTCTGTTTGCTTATTTGTAAATTGGACTAGATCACACATTCTCAACAGGGATAATTTCCCCCCCAGGAAGGTGGAAATTGATTCTTGAGGGATGTAAAGAGTCTTATATATTACAATGGTTTGTGACCTTCCAAAGTTCAAGCCAGCCCAACAAAATTACACTCTTTGGTATTTAATTTCTCTTATTAGGGAGAATTTAAATATAACAATTATTTTTCTTAAGGGGGTTTTAAAATGAAAAAAAAAAAAAAAAAAAACAGGTTGAGAAGCACAGAAGCAAGAGAGCTCTAAGGTATCTAAAACTCTAAAATTTGGGGACTCAATGAAATACAGAAATTCTCTGAAATGGTGGGACCCAGAGAATGAACTTGATGCCATTTTCTGTAACTTTATAGGTTTCAGTATATAAAAGTAAAATTAGAGGTATTTTATGTAATCCTGGTGTTTGTAAACTATGTATCTGTTACAAGACAGATGGTATTACCTAACTATGTCAATGTTACACATTTTTCAGGTTCAAATAACTGAGAAAAAATAAAAAATAGCACTTACTAGAAATCTATGATTTTTCTCCAAAGTAAACCATTTTAAAAATAACATATGCTTTTACCTATCATTAGTGGAAAGGCATATGCAATTTAGAGTAAGATATAAGCAAATAAAACAGTATTATCTAGAGTTAGGTATTTTCTCAGTCTCCAACTGTTATCAACGAGGACTGCTTCATTTAACCTTTCATTGTCCTAATCCTTCTTCAAAAAGATAGTTAACCATTTCTCTTACTGATTGCTCAGTTAGATTTTGCATAAGCCAATGTCTTAATTTGTATTTAACTCTCAGATGCTTGTTTTTGTAGAGCTGTTTCATTGCTTTAGGCAGAAAAGATTTTAACTGCCAGTTTAAAAGCATATTGGTTAAAATATCTTAACTTTACATTTTTGAATTCTTAACTCTTTAGGTTTTCCCAATATCTTTTTCTCTTTTGATTCTCCTTCATACAAAGGAAAAGCAGTTTTCTTTAAAAAAAAATAAAGAGGAAAGAAATGTTAGGAGAGAAATTGAGCAGTAAGAGCACAGGCTTTAAACATGCATTCAAATATTTGATCCTTTCAAATATTTGTCCTTTAAAATTTTTCACAACTCTCTGAATCTCAATCCTTTTGTCTAAAAAATATGCTTCAGGAATATTGTGATAATTCAATAGACAAGTATATAAAGCACCATTACAAAGCTTCTACATAAAAAGAGCTTATTTAATCATGGCTATTTTTATTATTAAATATTGCATAACTACTTTGACTTCACTGTGTTTGGTTTTAGCAGCAAGAACAAATTTCTCTGGCTTAGTGTCCAAAACCATAACCCTCTCCTGGATCTTTGCTAACCAATGGAAATTATTTTCTCTCTCTTCACTTAAAATAAATATGCAGTTATCATTGTTTGAAAACTCCACAGGGTTCTTTGTATTTGCAACCTTCTAAATTCTCAAATGCCTTATATGGCCCCTTCTCGTCTCTCAGAACATCTCAATATGCATTACTCAAAGTAGAAGAAATGATTAATCTGCAGTCTTCCTAAGAACTTTGCAATACTGCTCAAAATAAAAGATAAAGACTGCAGCAACGATGGAGCCAAGAAAGATAGAAATTGGCTGATTGTTTGGTTGGCTATCTCCCCTGTTAGTCAATACAGAAGTCCCCTCCACTGCTAGAACTCTTTTTCTAGTCTCTTGAGTGTGCCCAAAGAAAAAAAAGAAAAAAAAGTTTTCTCTTTTAAAGAAAACTGCTTTTCCTTTATATGAAGAAGAATATCCTGCTTGGAACACTTGCTTTTCCCCCATCATTAATGTTTGACCTCTTCTCTTCCTCTCACCTGAGCAGATTATTTCTTCAAGGCAGCCATATATCTGGCCAAGAGCTGGTACCACGTTGAATGCCCTGTGGAACATTAAGCATTTGATAGAGTAATTGCTGTGTTGGTAGGCGGGTGGGAAGACACAACAATATTGTTGATCCATTAAGTGGCACAGTCCATCCTTTGGCAGAATGTCTGTGCATATTTGCCCCCTGAATTCTGAAGGCAAGGGGCATCCACTGCTGCTCTGTACAGGTGAGAATGAAGACTGCTTTTTGAGCCCAAGATGACAAATATGCTGGATCTCTTTGCAGTACCATTGGCCCCAATACTGTCTGCACGCAATTCTGAATATAAAGTATTTGATAGTTTGTGAAGTGATAAATTGTAAATACTCTCACTCAACCTTTTAGAAGAGTACAGTTCTCAATTTTCTATATGTGGCATTTTTATTACCAACTTTAAGGGTACTTTTTAAGATTACAAAATTAGTCAAATGATACTTCCTCCATGAAAATTTTGTTCATTTTGTCTCATTTCTCTCTGAGTTTGGAAAAATGCCTGTTGGTATCAGAGGGATAAAGAAACATGGAACACTAGCAATGGAAGAAACCCAAGACCTTATATTGTCCAACCTTATCATTTGAGTAAGGAGGAAAATGAAACAGGCCAGTGAGTGAGTATGGGTGAGGGAGTCCAGAACTGGGGCGCTGACATCCAGGGCAGTAATTTCCCATAGTTCTTTGCTGCCTTCAGAAATTTTTTTCCTAGACTAATTAAAAAGACACTGAGATGTGAAAGCAATATGCAATTTACTTTGGCTAAAGAGGGATTTAAGTCCTTTCAAAAGATCATTAAGGGGCTGTAATGAATCTTCTGCACTATGCCTGATTCTGCTTTATTTATGTGCAGAAAGGTACTTAATAAATGTTTTTGGATTGAGTTTGTCAGGCATGGGCGCATCTCAACAATCAAACTGAGTCATCAGCTTTTACACAGGAATATCTATATCTGTAATCAAGTTCTATATTAACATGCTGTAGAACGTCCTCCGTACGTAAGGTATCATCACATGTTCCAGAAGGATTTTCTTGTCAAGTTGTATCTGAGGAAACAAAATTCAGGTAGAAATTGAAATTTAATATAATAATATAGTCTCTTAGGACTGACACAGACATTCAATAAATATTTTAAATCTTTATAGAAGTACAGAAGGGGTTCGTGACAGAGCTACCTAGCAGAGCACCAGAGGCTCCCGCTCCTCCTTCCACAGTACTGAATTGTGAGTGGAATATGTTTGTCCTACCAGGAGCATTATTTCCCAGCTCCCCTCACATTCAGCTGAGATCATGTGACTAGTTCTCATGACCGTGAGAGGAGCAATGTGTGTCACACTCGAGCTGGGGACTTTGAAAAGCAGATCTCCTCATTTTCTGAATACAGAACCCTCCTCAGGCTCTGTGAGCTAACAAATCTGCAAAATGGAAGGCAACTGAGTCTCTGAATCTCCATGTGGAAGAAAACCGCTTACCAACCAGGGATACCCTCTTTGACTATTGTGTGAATAGAAATAAACTTTCATTGTTAAGGCCCTAATATCTAGAGGTCTGTACATCAGAGCAGCTAGAGTTACCTCAATACGTGGGTCAAAATAAAACTGACTAGGTTTGATCCTAGCACAATTTACCTTCCAAGGAGGCCACAGATTCCAGAAAAGAGATATCCAGTTGTGCCAACTGTCAATAGCACTAAACAAAGAGTTGTATATCTCATACTCCATCTCTGAGTTATATATACTTAGAGTCATGAACTGGGGATAGTAATTGAAAGGTCAGATTGATGAGACTAGCACCAGAGATAAGATTTCCATGACAGTTTGATGGATATTCCACTATCGAGGTGTACTTTTAATCATAATCTCATTACTTTACTTCTGATGGTTGGACTTACCTTGCAAGAGGAATTTGGTTCTATTTCAGAACTGAGAATGGTCTTCAGGGCCAGGGAAATGTAACTGAAGTGGGCGGGGTGGGGGGAGAGAAAGAAAGAGAGGCCGAGAGAGTGAGAGAGAGAGAGGAGACAGCATTGGTGAAGGTAGAGATTCAGCAAATTATTGTTGGAGGGAATGGAGAGGATGGAAGGTTAGAAACTTAATACGGCATCTGCAGATGTCTCCATAGGACCGGGAGGAAGTCATCCCAAGCCGATAAGCATATCATGGGGAGAAATGAGGATTTAAACTTAATAGCAAATAGATCCAGCCATGCAGCTTTGTAGAACTGTGGGGGAGTTTGGTTCTTATCCCAGAGAGAGCTTAATAGAAGTCAATAATGAAATCATCAAGATGCAAGCATTAAATGCTTAAATGTGCTGTCTTTGCCTTTGATTACAAAGGCTTTGTTTCTCTCCAGGCACAACCTCAAAGTACACAATATAATCTTCACTCAAAAAAATACAAAGTACTCACTTAAAAAAAAAATCATATTGTCTAAGTTCATTACCTCTTTTTTGGGGGGGTGGGGAGGGAGGGCGGGGAAACAGAAATAGTTCAGGGGCTGGAGAGAAGTGAGAGCCCTGAGTGTAAATTGCGATGTATGCTTAAGCAGCTTTTCTCTAATAGTCATCCAGTTAGAAATAGTCCTTTTTACATGATTTTTTTCCCTTGAATTTCAACAACCATGACCAGTTCTGTAGCACCTTTAGTGCTAGGGACTCTAAACTCTTTATAACATTTATTTATTAAACTTCATTACACTTTGAATGGGAATGTAAATATATTTTACTTATACAAAGCCAAAGCACAGGGTAATTTTCCTGTTACAAATACCTAATGCTGGTGGAAGCACTAACTAAGAACAAATCCAGTAGTGATTCCCTAGAAGGAATCTCAGAGAAATTCTTCCTTTAAAATTAGAGACTAAAATCCCAATCCCAATGATACCAGAACAACAATATCATTATATTTTAGTAATACATATACCAAATATAAATAAATTTTAAAGATGAATTTCATCCCTCCTTTCATTCCTTCAACCCCCATATATTCATTCAGAACCTTATCTGAATTAGGCACTGCTCTTTGTGAAGTGGTTTCAGAGATTAATATCATGTAGGCCTTGCCACCAGGAGGGTCAAATAGAATTAATTTACTCTTCCAGAAATAAATTTCTTTATATAGAAGAGACAGAAACCAAAGGTGTAAGGATTACATAGCAATTAACACTAATATTTGCCAGCAAATATATTCATCTTTTCTGTTACTGAAATTCAACGCGGAAATTAGAAAATCAAAGGTAAAGTGTGGATTTCTACTTTACATATTTCAAAAAGAAGAATATTCATTCTGAATCTGACAGGGAAATTTAGGCCTTATCTATTCCTCTTTCAGGGTCCCCTCTCTCACCTCCCTCAAGCAGGAAATATATTAGAGTGAAGAAAGACAGTTTGTGCTTCAGTATTTTATAAATGTCAGCATCCCAGATGATGGAAGTCAGACATGGGAATTAAAAACCCTCTTGCTCTGCCTGTTTCCATTTTCCTGGGGTCCTAAGGTAAACATTCAAAAATGAGCAAAAGGTCTTCAAAACATAGTCACCTATAAGGTTCAAACTATTGATTTTTCCGTTCAGTTAATTGGGCAAAGGGGACAATAATGGCTATTATAATACCTGTTGGATTTGTTTATTCCATTTTCTGTAGTTGAGTGCTGACTAAGGGCAATACTGAGAAAGGAACCCACACTACTGAATGGGTACTTATGAAAAAATATAAAGTTTTAAAACCAACACTTCTTATCCTTATTATTTTAATATTTTTAAATAGGTATACAATTTACATGAAATCAAAGGCACAGATTTTACATGGACAGTAAGATGAGTTTAGACAAATGTTTATACTCATGTAATCATCAACCCAATCAACATACAAAACATTTTCATCACCCTAGAAAGTTTTCTTGTGCCCCTTTCCCATCAGTACCTGTTCCCTCAGAGCAATCACTGATCTTATTTTTCCCTCACCATCCTAGTTTTAGCCCTTCTATGACTCCGTATAAATGGAATCATGCTGTATGTATTCTTTTGTGCCTTGCTTCATTCACTCAGCTTAGTGGGTTGAAATCCATTCATGCTATGGTGTATAGAAGTAGTTTGATCCTTTTCATTGCTAGGTAATATTCCAGCAAAGGAAACACACTGGTGAATTTGTTCATCATTCAGCTACTGATGAGCATTTGTGTTGCTTCATTTTTTTTACTATTATGATTAAAATTAATATGATGAGTCTTTCTCAAGTCTTTTTATACACATACATTATAATTCTTTGGCACATACCAAGGAGGACAATTTCTAGGACATAGGCTAGATACGTGTCCCACTATACAAGAAACTGTCAAACCATTTTCCAAATGGGTGGCTATTTACTAATACCACCATCGATATATGAGAGCTGCAATATTCTTGCCAACATTGGAATTTGTTAGTCTATTTTTTTGGTTTGTTTGTTTGTTTTAATCATTCTAATGCGTGTGAAATGGTATCTCAGTGAAGATTTAATTTGCATTTTCCTGATGAATAATGATGTTGAGAATAATTTCATGTGCTTATTGGCCATTCCTCTAGCCTCTTTTATGAAGTACATGTTCAAGTATTTTGCCGATTTTTAATGGGTTGTCTTTTTATTGTTGATTTGTAGTTCTGTTTACATTCTAGCTATGTGCCCTTTGTCATATATATGTATTGCAAGTATTTTCCTACTCTGTAGCTTACTTATTCATTTTCTTAGGATATCTCTTGGTAGGCAGAAGTTTGGGTTTTGTTTTTTTTTTTTTTGAAGTCCACTTTATATTTTGTTTTTTTTTTTCCTTTTGTTATTACTTTCTATGTCCTGTCTAGGAAATTTGTACCTACTTTAAACCTGCAAGATATTTGCTTACAAAAATTTGCTTTGCAGTTTTGGTATATAATTCATGTTGTGAGATAGGGGGTCAAGGTTAAAAGGATAATTTACTGAGATCTATTCCTTTAATTATGAGTTATATGAAGTTTTGAAACCTGTATATAACACTCACACAAGTGTTATATATGTATATATATGTAAAATGTCATGATATATTGTTTTATGAAACATTTAATTCATTTCAATTAATAAATTTTCAGGGATAAAGATATGATGAGGCCATGGCTCCTTCTTTCAAGGGAGTGAGGAAAAGAAGTCAGAGTTAACAAGTAGTTTGGAAAGTTTTCAGATATTGGTAAAAATTAATATCTTCAGATCAATAAATTGAGAAATAAGAGGAGTATCCTGGTGATATAATAAGAGCTCAAACCACCTAGAATTAAGGGTTTGGATAGCATATCATGAAATATCTAACCAGTCTCCAGATATCCTTGGGTGGTAGATAGAAAAAGAAATCATAAATTTTTATTTACAGAGGTGGAAAAGACATTCAGTATAATGATGATATGAGACATCTGAGCCAGGAGAAGATACCAGATGTGAGACTATAACCAGGAAAAGCCAAAAAGATATTATTTGTGGGCTCAGTATCTTGAAGAGAGATACATATATAATTTTTGTGTATGCCTAAAAACCTTTCAGATAAACTTTTCTAAAATCATAAATTGTTTATGGGCATATTTTGTTGATGCTTAAAAGTCTTAATTTACCACTGATTATTAAGGTATGTATGTAAAACAATTCTGATTTGTCCTGAAACAATTTTTACTCTAGACTTGTTCATTTTTCTGAGACAGCCAAGGAGGTATGCTTTTCCTGTATTTCATTACCCAGGTTATCTATAAACTTTATTTATTCTTTATTTTCTTGGGCAAAAACATGTTCAAAGGAAATTTGTAGGAAATCCTCCAGTTTGTGACGCCATCTTCATGAAATCATGAATTTGAAGGATCCTAGAAGTTTCCAACATGGAATGCTTGTAATTGTTATTTGTCAGGATATCCATGTTAAAACAATAAATGTGTTATGTCTATTAAATTCTGATAAGCAGTTTTTTGTAGACTATCTCAGAAACTTCAACACGATATGAGTTATCAGTATAGCATGTGATGCTTCTCAAATGTATTTGTCCACACGTTTAACATTTTCTGGACTAGCATTCCACTTACATTTTCTGAACAGCGTTCTGTGGAACATGGTTTGAGAAATGGTGTCTAATCTAGACCAACCTGCAGTGTGATAATTCACCAATTCTTGCTATCTCTAATGTCCACAGAAATTTAAATTTCCCCTTATATTCCTTTGTAGCCATTATATTATACTAATGAGAAAAGACTCAATAAAAGAGAAATAAATTTGGTGCTTTTATACTGAAATTTGGTGGGCCTCACACTGGCCTGTATCAGACTCCTCTGCTCAATCCTTGTCCTGCAGCCCCTATCCTAATAGCTTGTCAAATCAAGATGTAATTCATTTTTCCCCCCTTGAACCTGCTGGAAGAGTTAGTATGTAAATTTCAACCTATTTTTAAGGGTTATTTTCACTCAAGTGAAATCTATCAAGGAAGGAGGGTTATTTTTACAGCATACAGCAACTGCTGATCACCATGGCAACCGGCCTGGTAAAATGCAATAAAGCATCCCTCTGTTATCGTAAACACAAAAGGGAAACACTGAAATCTAAAAGAAAGGCAATTATTGTAGGGGAAAGAAACAACACGCCAATGGAACATTTGCAATATTGTGTGACTTCACCTAGACAGACAATATTTCCAATGCTATCCCCGTCCAGAGCTTTGGGCTCTACTAGTTTGGACTGAATATAGGTTGGTTTGAGGGTCCTTGGAAGAACCAGGGTTGTTTTCATTTCTTACTAACAAAATCACACATGTTATTTCAAACCAATATAAACTTTTTTTCCCTTTTCTCATTTCTTAAAACATGAAATGGCTTAGAAAATATAGACAGGGAGGAAGAGAAAATACCCTTATGAGTCTAGTTTTCTTTAGGGAAACATTTTCTTGTTGGCTGTGGAATTGTGGATCGAAAAAAAGAACAGTCTGCATAGATCACAGAATTTTTTAATATAGCTTCTTCTCCTTTCTTAATTGTCTTTTACTTAGGGTTATTGGTAAACTCCATGTAGATGAAAACAGAGACACTGTTAAAAATTACTGAAATTTACATTTAGCAAGATCTAAGAATTGGGTAAAATCCCAAGAGTCAAGATTACTTGGAAGACACATGTAAATTGAGATGAGTTAGAGTGTAAGAATTGTTATGCCCCTATTGTAGATTAGGAAACTAAGGCCCATAAATCTGTGGGTTCAAGATGAGCTAAATACAGAAGAGTAGCCTGGAATAGTAGAAAAAGCACTGCACTAAGGAGTTAAAGACTAAGAGCATTTTATATTTCAATCCATTTTGCAGGGTGTGTTTCCTTACCGATACATATCATGAGTACCATGTTTTCCCTTCCCCAAAAGGTCACTTCTACCTAGTACATTTAGGAACAAGGGAGGATTGCCTCATATCTATTCCCAAGCAATGACCTTGATCACTGCTCCAGTGTTCTGGCTCCGTTCACTTAGCTGCAGCTCATGACACTCTCCCTTGGTACATCGTTACCCCTCCCACACGGAGCTCTGTGGAGGTGGGCAGGTGAATGTGAGGCAGGCCTCACTTCCTCTCACTTTCCTCAAACAGCCACCGTACTGAGTTTGGTTTATTGGACTTTACTAGGCTTACATAAAAATAAAGGGAATTACATCATAGGAAACAAAACAGTAAAAATGGCATAGTCCAAGGGAAAAGTGTCTAAGGTTAAACACTTCGTGTGTATAGTTCAGCTATGAAATTTTCCTTCAGATCCATAATTTTCTCTGAGAAAGCACTTTCCTGATGTCTTCTACTAAATTCCACCATACGCATCTGCCACTTTGGAGAGCTCTACCTCTTACTCACAGAGGTTAGGGCTCATTCCAAGATACAGCCTCCTCCTGTCTCCATCAATACACTTCATTATTTGTTCAACAAGTATTTATTAAATACTTATTATGTGCCAAAATAATGATCTAGGTCTTGATCATATACCAGTGAAGAAAAGAGAAGAAAATCTGGGCTTCATGGAGCTTATGTTGTAGTAGGGGAGATGGAAAATAAAGGAATACATCAAATATATAGTATAACAGTTGGTAATAAGTTCTATGGAGAAAAACAAAGCAAGGAAGAGCTCTGGTGTGTGCAGGGGTGAAGGAGAGGATGCTATTTTTAGTAGGGAAAAACTGTACATAGAAAGGTGACCTTTGAGTTAAGACCTGAAAGAGGTGAAGAAGTAAAGCACAGAAATATAGGGGAGATGGGTATTCTACGCTGAATAATTGAAATTACAAGGGACCCAAGGCAGCGCTATGAAAAAAAAAAATCTCCTAATTTCTGGGTCTTCATTTCATCTGAATATTCCAGACATTCTAATAGAGCCACCAAATGCATTTTTGGTCTAAACAATGATCTATCAGTATGAATTAGGGTTTTTATATTAATAGAAGTAAAGAGTAAGAAAAGAAGTTAAAAGATGTAAAAGATTGTATAACTTTATATTGAACAAAAACAAATATATTTTATCTTTATTACTTTAAAATTGATTTAGTAGGGAAATGCTTTCCCTGTTTCTGGATTTTTTATAAAGGATATAGTACTTTGAATTTTATGGTTATTATTTACTAATAGCGTGTCCTTGGTTTAGTTCATGAACACTGCCGCGGTTTCTGAATAAGTCTACAACAGTAAGTAAAACTCCAGTATTTATTTCATGACAATCATGTGTACTCACTTCTTATGGAGCTAGGGGACTGATCCTTCTCTTTTATTTCCTTGTTAACATTTTTTCTCCTACCCTAGTTTGATAATTGCTATATTAGCCACTTACAAGAAAGAGAAGACGGAGGAACAGATTTCAGTTCTATATGGGCAGTTTAGTTGTCCTTCACAGTTGGTGCTCTATTGTGGGCAGGCCCTTTCAGCTCCAATGCCAGTGACACAGACAGGACTCTTCCTCGGGGTGGCCTTTCTCCCTCTGTCCCCTGTTTCACTAGTGATCCACTCCATACCCAGAATACCTCATTCCAGGTGGTGTACTTGAGCGGGACCAAGCTGGCTCTTTTTCTGCTCTGGGCTGTATCCATTCCACCAAACACTCATATATTTCAGCCACCTATTTTGAAAGTTTCCATTTTGTTACTGCCCCTTTGCCTTGGTTTTCTGCATCTATGTGTCCTGGCTCCTTGGCAAAGCTTTCTTTTTAACACTAATTACAATTTTAAATAATACCTTCCTTTTAATTCACAACCACTAACCTCAAGGAGACAGTTAGGGCTACCAAACTCTCTTTTACATTACATTTCTCTGTTCAATTTGCTTTTCAGATCTCCTATCATATTTCACCCCCTTCACATTTCTCAAACCACTACAATTTCTCTCCACCTATTCTTAACTGATGACCTTGCTTCTTAATTCACTGGGGTAAAAATAGAAGCAAAGTAATGAAAGCTCCCACACTCCCACTAATCTGTCTATGTACCCATTTAATACTTGGCCTTGCCTAACATTACAATGCATAAACTTTCCTTACCCCTATCTAAAACCAATCCTGCCATTAATTCTCTGGATCTCAACATGTCTGCTTCTGAAATGACACTGCTCTTCAATTACCCACCCACCGGCTTTCTGGCACCATCAAAGTATCCTACTCTACTGAGTCATTCTTATCAGCGTACAAGCATGGCTCATCCACCTTTATGTATTGCCCTATTTTTTTTTACCCCCTTTAAAGCAAAACTCCTTAAAAATAGTTGTGAATACTTTCTAGCACTACTTTTATTCCTTCTTTTTATTCTTGAATCAACTCCAGATAGGCTTTTATCATGACTACCCTAATAAAACTGCTCTTAGGAAGTATACCAATGACCACGTCTCTCAATTATTTTAACTCGACCTAAAAGTATTTGATATTAGATTTTTTCCCTCCTTCATGAAATACTCTCTTCACTTGACCCCCTGATATCTCTCTGTCTTAGTTCTCCTCCTTTCTCACAGGTGGCTGCTTCTCTCTCTCTTTTGTTGGGTTTCTCCTCATCTTATTAACTGTGACCTTGCACAAATTACTTAACCGTTCTGAATTTCCTCAACTATAATATAAGATTAATAATAGTATCTGATCATAGAATTATTTTTGAGGATTAAATGAACAAATATATGTAAAGTATTTAAAATAGTGTCCAGTACATGTAAGCACATGGTAGGAGTTAGCTTTTATCCTTATCATCATCATCATCATTACCCTGATCACTTAATGTTGAAGTGCTCCCAGGGCTCAGTCCCCAGAAATTCTTCTTGTTTTCTATCTACCTCACTCCTTAAGAGATTTCATTGGTTTTATGTCCCCAATTATTATGAAGAGCCTGATGATTCCCAAATTTATGTTTCTAGATTTCATTTCTCCTCTGAGCTTCAGATCATATATTTACCTTTCTAGTCAACATCTCTACTTGGTGTTTAGTAACCATTTCAAGCTTAATCTATTCAAAATGAGCTTCTGATTTTCTCCAAAATCTTTATCTTCCTTGATTTGTACCTTCTCAGTAAATGACAACTCCATTCTGTTGCTCAGGCCAAAACCTTGAAATTTGTCTTCTTAATGCCGCCCCCCCCCCCCGCATATTTTCAGGTCTTTATTTTATAATATTAAAGTATATAAACAGTAGGACAGTATACACTCCCAGTTTGGTTATTTTTGATTCCTGGAGGGGGTCAGCTAAAATACTATCTAGAATTCGTAGTCCTGGCATGGTCAGCCAGCATTTTATCAGTCAGAACCTCACTTGGAGGTAGTCACAATAAGCCCCTCTGCAATTCTTGTTTCACTGGGCAGCCAACATTTGCTAATTAGCATACTGGGTGTCAAATAAGATTTTTACTGGTGAAGCTAGCAGTTTATGAATTAGCATGACAGATGTTAGAAATGGACTGTCTTTTGTGAAATTTAAGTATTTAAAATACAAAGATTAGCTAAAGCTGCTTAGCTATCCTCCCTACACTTACATTTAAGCATTCTTCTGAGATCCAATTCTGCAGCCTTTTAGGGATGGGATCCTGTGGCTGGATCCCTAATCAGTCCTTGCCCAGCCAGTGGCTCAGGATTTTTGATTTCTTGATTCTAACTATAGGCCATGGAGTCCTGCTTCCTGCCTCAGAATATCTGTCAGGTGGGACTAGAATTAATTTTTCCTATGTGGTATGAGAGCTTGACTTCACTGAGTGTCTAGGTATGTCTATGAAATATTTTGTTTCTCTTGCCAAAGAATGTTTGGCCAATAAATGTGTCAGAATTTGGTCTGAGATTACTGTTCATTATAATCAGATAGGAGGATGTAAGGAAATAGATCTCCCTCCCCACCTTTGGTGACTGCAATTATCCAGTCAGAATAGCCTAGCTATTGCACAGGACCACACAGATTCACATCGGTTTACAGCACTCTTTCTCTCACACTCCTCCCTTCATTGATGAGTAAATCCCTTGCTAGAATGTCAGCTCCACCATGCAGGGGCTGTTTTGTTCACAACTGTATGCCCAGCATCTAGAACTGAGCCTGGCTCATAGTAGGCTGATTTTGTCGCTAAAAAAATACTTCTCACATGTAGGAAATAAAATTTCACATTGAAATATCATTTTATTTTCATCATTTTTAATTATCTTGAACCATTTTAAAGAACATTTTCTAAAATTGTTGTTCCACGTGTGTGCCAAGCATCCCTTAGGTAGTCCTCAGAAACACTTAGCTTCAGAAGCACCCACCTGATACTAAAGTAGGGAAAGAAATATTTTCCAAATTAACCGACCACTTGCAAGGCTCCTCCTCTCCCTGCCATGCTGTTATTTTCCATTCCCGAATAATGTTACGCTCATTCATCCATTGCCCTCCCTCTACACGCTGTGGACCCGTGAGCCTGCCAGGGCAGGGCTCTTTGACTAGCCGTGTACCGCTTAGGGGCTGCTCGCCTGGCTACACAAAGACCCGCGGAAACTTTGAAATTACTTCTTGTAAGGGCCTGATTACTTTCTTGGACAAAGACCTTGCTTCTCCCTCAGTCCTGAGCAGATGTTAGGGAAGAGGGGGAGAGAACGCCCTGACGTAGGGCCCTTGTTTTTTCTTTCTGTTATTTTAAAAGGAGGTTGCTGAGCCCCCTCTCAGTTCCCTTGTAGCTCTCACTCTCTGTTCTCTTTTGGAACATGCTCAGAAGACTCACCCAGTCAAACTTATGATTTACAAATTAAGTATTAATATGGAATTCAATAAAACTTTAAGCCTGACTTTTGTCCAGGAGGCTGGGGTTGGGTAGCATGGGAAGAGAGTTCAAATACCTGGGCATTCGTTGGTAGGTCTAAGAACACAATGGAAAAGTAAAGACTGAGAAGAGGAGGGGGAAAGTAATAGATGAAGAAAGCAGGAGGGAGAAAAGAGAAATGAAAATGGTGAGTATTTGAGATAAAAGAGAAAGGTGGATGAAAAAGAGAAATCCAGTTTGTCTTTTGAACAGTAATCCCATGCTCCAAACTCTAGGCAGGTATTAACTGGGACATCTCCACTTTTACTTCTCATTTCCCCTTTTCTTCTTCCTTCTTTTTTCTGATTTTTCTACTTTTTTCCCTTCATTCTGCAAAAATTCAAAACAGTGATTAGGTATCAGAGTGAGAGAGGCTGGACAATTTAAATTCTTGTGGTTTTCAACTACATATTTAATTTAAAAAAAAAAAGAATATATGGTCAGGGATAAGTAATATCATGTGGAGAATTAGGTCCTATTAGGCAAGCAGGATAATTGAATAAACGATATTCTCTCAGTGCTGATTTTTTTCTGTCCTTTGCTTATATATCCAATTCACATGTAAATTGGTCTAGTTTTTCTCTACCTCCAGCATTTTGGCATAAATTCTAGGGAGAAAAGTTTATGGGGAAGAAGCTCAGAAATGTAGTTGCTGATTCTGTCCCTACCTCCCCCAATGTCTAATTATGTGGCTTTGGTGCATGTCACTTGCCTTAAATCATAATTTCTCTTCTCTGTATTTTGTCCATTGAATTTCTACCTTATTTTCTCCTTTTGGAGTTTCTAATAGAATATTCAGCATAACTGGATGATTATTTATAGAAATGACTTATATGTGAATGGAGGTATCCCCTCATGGTATTTTATCCAAGTCATTTGCAATAATGTAGAATAAGTACTTTGAAAACTGTAATGCTCCATACAAATGTTATTATTCATTCATCTCTTCCCTCCCTGCTTTTCATTCCCTTGTTCTTCTTGCATAGACATGTACTAAAGGACGTGACTTCAATGATTATATGTAAGTTCCTCTCCAGAAATGCCAGTGTAAGTGGTAGTTATAATGTCAAATTTCAGTAGCTGGCTCTCCAATGCGGACTTGTTTAACCCAATTGTCATTCAGCTGGTAATCACCTTTCTTTCCTGGAAAAACCACAGGAGTGGTGCTGTATCAGCATCAAGATGGATAATAAAAGAAAGCAAATTAGGGAGGAAGGGACAGAGCTAGGCATTGCACATTCATAGACAATGAGAGCAAATTTGTCTGAAAATTAGGTGGGCTTTAAGCTGTAGGTCATCTCTTCTCCCTCCCATCCTCCTATCTAAGGGAAGAAGTGTGCCCAGGAAACTCAAACCAGGCCAAGCAAGATTTTACCTGGGAGGTAGATGACTATTAAACATGCAATAATATTATAAAATGAACTATTGTTTCTAAAACAGTGATGTCTTACCTGTTCTTCAGAGAATTTATGGTTCTCTTTGGAAAGCATTCTTTAGAACCTAGAAAATATGGAGTACTTTTACATGTCAGAGAACCTCAAGAGTCACCACAATTTCCTGAGATCTAAGTTGCTTAAACCAGCCCATGATGTCCATCAAATTCAAATGCATTAGTCTTGCCTTCTCTATTCCATGCTTTGCAAGGAAATATAAAAGAGGCCTATGGAAATGACCAAAAGGTCAGATTTAGATGTTTGGGGGAAAAATTTCTCCTGCAGATTGAAAGTGCCATGCCTAACATCTTAGAGAATGTCTATCTGCAAAAAGATTCAGTCTTTTCAAAAGATTCTCGTAGAACTCAAGTCTTCAACTGTTGCCCAGGAAAATAAAATGTCTGTATCACTGTGGTACTTATGTTGAAAACATCTCTTTCTTTTGCCGGTTGAAGATTCAAATTCTATATCTTTTCCACATCCCACCCAATTTATTTCCAGTGTATTAGAATATAAGAAGAGTCTCTATCCTTTATGTATGACTTTCTGGTTATGGTCTTAACAACTATAGATTTATCAAGGCATATTTGCATGCCTGGTTTTTGCAGCTAGCAGGTAAGCAGTTGAGGACATATTTTATTCATTTCTGTGCTTTCTAAGGTACTATATATTACAAGTGCTTAATATATATTCTTTAATTGATTCAAATGTCCTTGTGGTCAAGATGTTATCTTCGAATAGTTTCTATCAAGTGTCAGCAAACTACTGCCTGTGGGCCAAATCTGACCATCATATTTTTCTTTAAAGTTTTATTGGAAAATATCCCTGTTTGTAGTGCAAACCTATTATAGTCACTATCTGGCCATTTACAGAACAAGTTTGTTGATCCCTGGTATATTTAAATAGTGGTGTTGTAATATAATGGAATATTAACATTATTATTCTGAAGGCACCTTGGCCCAGTTAAATAGAATCCATTGAAAGGAGAGTAGACTTGAAGAAAAAATCCCCCATTACTTCCATTGTTAGTCATCCATGAATCTTACGAATCATCTGTTCCGTGCCAGTCACAATTCTAGTGTATGGAATATAGCAGTGAACACAAGAAAGTCCCAGCCCTCCCAGAGCTTTCACTTTTGTGAAGGAGTTAGAAAATAAACACACAAGTATGATGATTTAAGAGAATCATAAATGTTAAGAAGAAAATAATGATAGTATAGATCAGTGTGGCGCAATAGAAATATAATGTGAGTCATGTATGGAATTGAACATTTTATAATGATAAAGTAAAAAAAAGTGAAATTAATGTTGATTATATTTTATTTAACCCAATATATCCAAATCATGACTTCACGTGTAATAACTATAAAATTATATTTTTCATGCTAAGTCTTTGAAATGCACCTTGTATTTTACTCTTGTCCATACAGCCTATTTCCATTCAGACAAGCCATATTTCAAGTGCTTAATAACCACACATGGTTGTTGACTACCATATTAGCTAGCACAGATCTAAGAATGTCTTGAGAAGTGTAGAGAGCTTTTTCCAAAAAGGTGGCATTTGATCTCACACCTGAATAATGAGAAGAAAGCAGCCAGCCAGAGAGATCAGCTGGTATAAGGGGGCTGAAGGAAGATTAAGGGGCTCAAGGATGTGGAGTGGCTGAATCATAGGAACAAGGAGAGAGGACAAGCAGTGAAACTGAGAGGGAGGTGTAGAAGAGAGGACTGGTGGCATTCTTGGCAATCTAGGGAGGCGGAATTTAGTTGTAAATGAGGTGGGAGCCCACTAGGTGGTTTTGAGCAGAGGACTAGTATCATTTGATTATTTTATTTAAAAATTACTCTCGATGTGTCATCTCTACAGAGTATAATAAGGAGGCAAGAATGGAAGCAGGGAAACCAAATTAGGATGTTGGTATGGTGATCCACTTGAACGAAAACAGTAATTTGGGTATTTGTGTCTCATTTTATGATTTTCAAAATACTTTTATATACAGTCAGTCCTCATTAACCACAGATTCTGTAGTTACGAATTCACATATCTCTAAAATTTATTTGTAACCCTGAAATCAATACTTGTGGTGCTTTCATGGCCATTTGTAAACATGCACAGAGCAGTGAAAAATTTGAGACACCCAATGCGCACATTCCCAGTTGTGGTCAAACAAGGCGATGCTCTGTCTTCTTGTTTCCACTCTCATACACTAAGAAAAAGTATGCTTTTCACAGTATAGTTAGTGCCATGCTTTACACACTTTTGTGCTATCTCTTTGTGCATTCACTGTTTAAAATGGCCCCAAGCATAGTGCCGAAGTGCTGTCCAGTGCTTCCAACCACAAGTCTGTGATGTGCCTGAAGGAGAAATCACACGTGTTAAGATAAGCTTCATTCAGGAATTAGTTATAATGGTATTAGTCATGAGTTCGATGTCAATGAACCAGAAATATCTATTAAATAATAAGTACACAATGCAAAGTTATGCATTGATAAGTTGACAAAAATATTGGGACTAGAGGCTCACAGGAACCTAACTGTATTTCTCCTAGGAGCAATGGTTCAGTATTTGCTAATTCAGAACATTTATAGAACACAAGTCCCATGAATAATGAGTCTAGACTGTACCTTCCACTGTTATGAGATTAAGTTAGCTAGTGAATGTCAAGTGATTAGCACAGTGCCTGACATATAATAAGAGCTTAATAATTTTTACGTATTATTATTAAGAAATTGAAATCTGGAGGATCTTTCTGCCTGAGCTAGAGCAGTATTTTGACAACCAGGTAAAACTGAGCTGCTTCCTCTGCAGCCAGGTAATCTTAGGTTGCTTTATTTATCCAAGCAACAGAGACGTTTCAGCCTCTTCAGTTGACAAGGATTCATTGTGAATAATGTAATAGTAGGAAAGAAAGGAATCTCAGAGAACTCAGAAACTCCTCACAGCTGGATTACTCCTTCAAAAGTATGTCTTCCTCACCCTCAACCCAGGAGGCTTGACTTTCATGGGAGCCAGCTATTTTGCAAGTCTCTGCTCTTCTTTCTTTCATTTGTTTCCCTTTCCATTCCCTTTCACCTCCATTTGAGTAATTCTCCTTTTATTTCCTTCTTCAGATTCCTATAAGAGAGACTAATTAATCTAGCTAATCACTGTCATAGACCCATTTACCTCTGAGCAGTCTATGGGTTGATTGCTTGGTCCAATCAACTATGGTAGAAATATAGGAGGGTGAAATCAGAGGGTTATGTAATATAGAACATGGTCACTGCTGAAGGAAGAAAAAAAACAGCTTATCTCATCAAGGAATATAGATCATGCATTTTCTATTAAAAGAGGATTTTGTGTGTAGCAGATATAATGACTAATATTTCCAATATCTTGTGCTTACTCCAAAAATATTGCTTGCTATGTGTCAGGCATTGCTCTGGGCCCTGGGGATATGGCAGTGAATGAAACAGGCAAATAATCCTTCCCTTGTGGTGCTTACATTCTACAGAGAAGGCATAGACAATAAAACAATAAATAAGGAAAATATGTATCAACTAGTAATAAATACTTCAGACAAAGCAATGCAGGGGGAGTGATTAAGAGTGGCATGGAGGAGGGTGCTTCAAATTTATAAAGTGTGGTCAGATAAGACTGGAAGGAGGTGAGGTATTTGTTATGCAGATATTTAATGCAAGGCTGGGGAAAGAACAATCCAGGCAAAACTAAACAGCCAGTGCAAAAGCCCTGAGGTGGGAGCGTGCTTAGCATGTATGAGGAACGACAGGGAGGCCAGAATGAATGGCACAGAGTAAAGGAGGGACAGAATGATTAAAAATGAGGTCAGAGAGGTAATGGGGAGCTAGGCTACATGGAGCCATGCAGTCATTGTAAGGACCTTGGCTTCCACTAAGAAGGAAATTGGAAGCCATTGAAGGATTCTGTGCAGGGGAGTGACCCAAGATGACTTCTATTTAAGAAAAAAAAATCACTTTGTCATGAGGAAATAGACTGAAGAAGATACAAAAACAGAAGCCAACATACCGGTTAGGATGCTATTGTAATATCCAGGGAGAAATGCTGGTGAATTTGAAGCAGTGAGAAGGGTCAGGTATAGCATGGGAACTCCCAATAGGAACGAGCTTGGAGGAAGCTGGCCTACATACCTCCTTTGTTTACCTGTAATTGCCCATCTGGACATAGTCTGTGACATTGTAAACCCCCACCACCTAAAGACAATTTGGTAGCACTCCAGACAACTGACTCGATTGCACATTGTGGTTGTTGATGACTTATTTCTCAAGCTGGATATGGAATATCAGATAAAGGTATCTGAGAAAGAAGCCAAGCCCTTAGGCTGTGATAATGGAAATAATAGGCTTCAGGACGAACCAGTTATTTCAAGGCCAATTATATAATGTCTTCTAAGCTCAGGGTCATTGTTGGGCTTTGAATTGTGGTAATTCGTGCTTGCTGACTTTACCTCAGTGAGCCACCCATTTGGCTTCTGGTTGCAGCCATCCTGACAGAGGGCACCTGCCCGCCCATGGTGAGTGCAATCAGATGGAAGGTGCATTCCCCACCCAGCTGCCCAAGGCCCAGGCCAACCATCTGGAGTCACTGGAGCATGACTGCTCCAGCTGGGGTAGGTGAGGAAACACTCTGAAAAAGAGCTGGAGAGTCAAGGAATCCATGCAGTTCAGTAAAGAGAACTGGGGTCCAATTTCAATCAGGAGGTGTAAAATCTGTTCCCTACTTTCTTGCAAGGAATATGAGAATATACATAAATTCATTTTAATAAACATATATTAACCATATGTCAGGAATATACTAGAACTACAAGAATAAATAACATGTATCCCTAACTTTAAGGAACTCACATTCTCTCAAAGGAAATAAATACACCTATGCATAACTAAGAAAATATAACAAGGATTACTAAACATATATGGATAAAAATTTTTTGAGACATTGATTAAGGTAGAATTAATTCTGCCTGGAGAAAGTAGGTAATATCCTAACTACATTCTGAAGAAGAAAAAGCAGACTTTCTGACTGAATATGCATTTGCAAGAGTTCATAGAAAAAATATGAAAATGGATGACATGTTTAGCAAAAGATATATAAGAGATTTTAGCCAGTCCACTGTATACAGAGTAGAATGACTAGAGACTTGGAAAGGTTGATTTTTAACCCATTGTAAATAGCTACTATATTGGGCAGGAAATAGAGGCCCATAAAGCATTTCTTGTTTCTTTTTTATCAGGAGAGTAACAAGATAGTTTTATAAAACAAGGCATAAATGTCTTCAAAAACTGAGCTTGAACTTGACTCTTCTCTTCATTTTTCTTTTCTTTATGTCATTTTCTATCCCACAAACTGCTCTTGATTTTCCCTTTTACAACTCTCTATGTTTTTCTCCATCTTTTCACACCAAGAAAACAATAATGAAACAATGGACATTAATAAACTGATAAAATATTGAAAAGGAAAAAAATAGAAAGCATGTTTTCTGTATATTTGATAGACATGCAGGAGTTAGGTCTTCACTTATATACAGAGTGACACTAAAACTATTTTCTGACTTTAGATCAAATATACAAACTATGGTTTGTTTTCATATTAACTCAGTCACATGAAAATATCAGTTCTTAATTTCCTAGAAAATTAATGTCTCTGGAACTGTGTGTCCCCTGTCATGCAGACATGATCTATATACACTCATTGGTTTTGTATGTTCTTTTTTCACACCATGATATTTCCTGATTGAAGAAACACTGTCTTTTTTTTTTTTTTTTTGGTTGTTTCAATTTCAACTGGCAAAGGGCCATGACCATCTATACTATCATCTAAATAATTCTGTTATCATGGAAATGGTAGGAAAAAATTGGATTCAGATTCGTTTAAATCAATGAAATAAGGAAACTCATGAATTTTTGGATTCATGGTACCCTGAGAAAAGGAGACCAGGCATCAATAAACCTGGCTAGACATTAACTAGGTTTATATATTTGACAAGGTGTTTCAGTCTTCTAAACACTTTATCTTCTCTGAAAAAGGGGTCTGGATTTAATTTCTCTTATCTGTTCTTAAGAGTTCAAAATTTAATGATAATAACTTTCTATGCTATTTCTCTATTTGTAAAATTACTAACTAAAGATGCCACTTCATGGAAACTGCCAAGTGGTTCAATGTCCCATAAAGTATACCTGCCCATCTGACTTTCCAAAACATCTCCCTATTCACCCAGATCATGAAACACCAAGTCTGGCCATGATAAGAGACTTAAGCAATTTTTTAATCATTTACCAGCTTCCATGAATAAATCCTATAAATCACCAAGCATGAATTCCCATTCATCTGGATTATAGTTTTGTAAAGCTTGATAAAGAGTAAAAAGGGAGTGGAGGGGAGCAGGAGAGGAAGATAGGTGATGAGGAATTTGAAATCCAAAAAGATAATCCCTGATTCAGTATTGAAGTTTGCTTTTTCATAATTTGTGCTAATCGTTCCCCCCAACCATTGAAAGGTCAGAGATTCTTATCTCTCAGCAAAGTGACACATCCATTTATCATACTCAGGCTAATGTAAATGCTTTAGATAACTCCAAAAGAAGGAAAAAACAGGTTCTTTATTCTAGTTTCCATTTTTTTCCTATTTTTTTCAGTTAAGTTTTTGTTGAGCAGAATAGTAAGTCACTTAAAAGGATTTCTAATGACCACTTCCATATTGAATTATTAGATGTTCAATTAATAGACACAAAGTCAATCTCCAGATCTCTTACTGGAGGGAGATGAAGCAAAGGGCTCTTCCGTAAGTAAACAAGATTCACTGAGTCATATGAATCAGAGCAGTCTGACTCCTCAATATTAGCAGATAATCATATGTTATTTTCTCCAAATAACTTTTCTTATATGTTCTCAGATAGTTTCTTTTGCAGGACTTTGTCTTCTCCTTTCTAATATTCTTATGTGCATAAGTCATCAGACACTTGGATCATAGGGTTCTTAGAACACTGGAGTCCCAGTGATTTTTAAAAATCAGCCAGCCTTTTCCTTAAAAGGGTTTTCAAAAGACCTATGTCCATCCTCCAACTAGTAAAACTGAGCCCTCCTCATTTACTACATTTTTTTCCTTTTTCCATAACATTTATTTTATCATAATGTTGTGATAGATTGCCCCTATTTTTCTTAAACCAACAGGAGAAAGAAAGAAAGAGAGAAAGAAAGAAAGAGAGAAAGAAAGAGAGAAAGAAAGAGAGAGAGAGAGAGAGAGAGAGGGAGGGAGGGAGGGAGGAAAAGAGAGAGAGATAGGGAGAAAGGGAGAAAGGGAGAGAGGGAGAGAGGGAGAAAGGGAGAAGGGGAGAAAGGGAGAAAGAGAGAAAGAGGGAGAAAGAGAGAAAGATGAAAGAGAGAAAGAACAGAATATTTCTATAGATGTGAGGGAGTTGCCTGATTCTCTTATACTTACTCCCTTTAGCAGGAGCTGTGCTTATTTTCACCACCTATTTCCTCTGTCCCCTGTATAAGTAGCATGGAGCCAGCATAAGTCATCATCTACATAAACAGTTTACCCTTTTTTTGTTTGTTTTCTGAGCACCTCATTTTGTATTATACCACAAGTAGGGGAATTGCATTCCTCACCCACACACCATAATAATGTCTAAATAATAACTACACAAGTAATAATAATAACAATAATGATAGTTGTCATTTAGCAATTGTTTTCCATGTGCCAGGACTTTTCTAAGTACCTCAGGTACACTATAGTATTTAATTCTCAGAAGGAGCCTGTGAAAAGGTGCTATTATCTCAATTTTATAGATGAGAAAATAGAGAAAAAGGTAAATAGTCTGCTAAGACCACAAAAGCAATCAACAGCAGAGTGGAAATTTAATTCAGGTCCCTGTGACTCCAAATCTTCTAGGCATTTTATTGTACCAGAGTTCTTCAACACTTGGCATGTGACCTATTCATGATTGATAAAATCAATTAAAAAAAATATCATAGGGTATCACAGGTAGTAAGTGTCAGTATTGTTTTGTGAAACCTTTATTTCAGTCTTTATATTATTGTGTGTGCATGTAGGGATGTTGTGTAATCTGTATTTCTCACAGTTTAATGAGTTTGAAAGGCACAGTATTATATTATGCTTTTTTGTACCTTGTATTATCTCCTTGGGCATTAGTGACACTGTGTTTTGCCCACTGTTTTTCCCCAGCATATAGTAGATGTTAAAAAATATTTTTGTTGTATATGGAGGCTACTTTGTAATTAAAATGCTATTCTATTATTATATCTGTGGGTAGGGGCAGGGTTTTGCCTGATTGTAAAGTGGCAGCTATGAGCTGTGTGTTCCAACCAGGAGGTAGAAATGAAGGAGAAGCCCAGGTGCTATGGTCTAAAGTTCTCTTCTCAAGGTATTGACCTTGAAGGAATTCAAGGTTTCCCAGCTGGTCACCTGAGCTGGGGAATTCATATGGCAGCATCCTCTGCTGGGAGGCAAGCTTTTGGCTATGAAACATAAAACCAAGGTAGAGAAATATGTTCTGCTGGTCATTTGGGGATAGGATATAAATATCTCACAAAAGCTAATGGCATGGTCTAACTATATGCTCTTTACAAGAGACTCAACTTAAATTCAAAGACACAAGTAGGTTGAAAGTGAAAGGGTGGGACAAAATATACCATGAAAATTGTAACCAAAAGAAAGCTGGAGAAATTATAGTAATATTAGACAAAATAGACTTTTAAGTCAAAGCTGTTACTAGAGACAAAGAAGGTCACTACATACTGATAAAAAGATATAACATTTATAAATATATACACTATCAGCAAATTCCCAAAATATGTAAAACAGATATTCATAGACTTGAAGGGAAAAACAGACATTTCTACATTAATGGCTGGAGAGTTCAAAACACCACTTTCAATAATGGATAGAACATCTAGACAGAAGATCAAAAGATAAAGAAATAGAAGACTTGAATTATACAATAAACCAACTAGACCAAACAGATATTTCAGCCAACAGCAACAAAATACACGTTCTTCTCTAGTGCACATGGGTCGTTCTCCAGAAAAGACCAAATGTTATGTCGCAAAACAAATCTCAATAAATTTTAAAATAGTGAAATCATGTAATATATCTTCTCCAATCACAATGGAATGAAGCTAGAAATTAATAACAGAGGGTGAACTAGAAAATTCAAAATATGTGGAAATATAAAACCCAATATTAAAAAACCAATGGGCCAAAGAAGAAATGACAAGGGAAATTAGGAGATACTTTGAGGCGAATAAAACAAAAACAGAATGCAACAAAATTTATGGGATACAGCAAAAGCAATAATGAAAAAGAAACTTATAGCTCTAATGTATACATTAAAAAAGAAGAAAGACCTCAAATCAGGACCTAGTCTTACAATGGAAGATTTAGAAAATGAAGAACAAACTAAACCCAAAAGGAAGAGAAAGAAGAAAATAATAAATATTAGAGTTGAGGCAAATGAAATAGAGAATAAACAACAGAGAAAACCAATGAAACCAAAAGTTTGTTCTTTGAAAAGATAAGAAAATCAACAAATTTTCAGCTAGACAAAGAAAAAATAGAGAGGATGCAAATAACTAAAATCAGAATGAAAGAGGAGACATTACTACCAACCTCTCAAAAATAAAATGGATTATAAGATGATTCTAGGAAAAACTATAAACCAACAAATCAAATAACCTAGATGAAATAGACAACTCCCTAAAACTACACAAAAATACCTAGAAACACATTGACTCAAAAAGGAATAGAAGAACCCAACAGAACAATAACAAGTAAAGAGATGGAATAGTTAAAAAACAAACAAACAAAAAAACCCTCCCCAACAAAGAAAAGCCCAGGACCAGATTACTTCACTGGTGAATTTTACCAAACATTACAATCCTCCTCAAACTCTTCCATAAAATTGAAGAGGATGGAACATTCTCTAATTCATTCTACAAGGCCACAATACTTAAATATCAAAGCCAGTTAGTGATACCACAAGAAAAGAAAATTACAGACCAATATCCCTTATGAATTTAGATGTGAAAATCCTCAACAAAATACTAGCAAACTGAATCCAAAAGCACATTGAGAGAATTATCCACCACAATCAAGTGGGATTTACATAGGGTAGTTCAACATAAGAAAATCAGTTAATATAATACACCATATTAATAGAATGAAGGGTAAAAAAAAAAAACACATGATCATCTCAATTGCAAAAGAAACATTTGACAAAATCCAGCACTATTTTTTGATAAAAAAACATTTAGAAAACTAAGAATAGAAGGAAACTTCCTCAAAATGATAAAGGGCATATATGAAAAATCCACAGTTAAATTCAGACTTAATGGAGAAAGACTGAAAGCTTTTCCTTTAACATCAGGATCAAGAGAAGGATGCCAACTGTCATCAGGATTATTCAACATTGTCCTGGATGTTCTAGCCAGAGAAACTAGACAAGAAAAAGAAAGTAAATACAACTAAATTGGAAATGAAGAAGTAAAACTCGCCCTATTAGCAGATGATATGATTCTTTTATTTGTAATAATAAACTTTATTTTTAGAGAAGTTTTAGATTACAGAAAAGTTACATCAAAAGTATGAGAGATGGGAAGCGGCTGTGGCTCAATCAGTAGGGCTCCCGTTTACCATATGGGAGGCCCCGGGTTCGGTTCCCGGGGCCTCCTGGTGAAGGCAAGCCCGCCCGCACGGCGTGGTTAGCTGACCCAGCGAGCACAAGCAGCAAGGGGGGGATAAATGAATAAATAAATAAAATCTTTAAAAAAAAAAAAAGAAAAGAAAAAGACCATTAGGAAAAAAAAAAAAGTATGAGAGATTCCCATATAATCCCAACCCACCCACAGACACATTTACCCCTATTACTAACATCTTACATTAGTGTGGTACATTTGTTACAATTGATGAACCAATATTGAAGAATTGCTACTACCCAAGGTCTATAGTTTACATTACAGTTTACACCTTGAGCTGTACAGTTTTATAAGCTTTGACAAATGTATAGTGTCATGTATCTGCCATTGCAGTATCATATAGACCAGGTCCAATGCCTTAAAAATGCCCTGTGCTCCACCTATTCATCCATCCCCCTCCCCTCTGAACCTCTGGTAACCACTATCTTCATATCAATGTTACAAGTTCTTCTGTTACTACATGATAATAGCTACAATAACAATAAATCCACTTTGATCTGTGGTTGTACTTTCCCCATTATGTTTGTTCATTCTTCAATCTTGAGAAATTTGAGAGGATGTCTGCTCTGACTGCTTCACATTAAGAGGGGGCTTAGATATCATGGGGCAGATGGAAGGAACTGTTTTTCTTGTAGTTGTAGATACTCCTTGTTTTTTTGAGATGGGGCTTGTCCACCATCATCATTTTGTTAGCTTTCCTGGGTAAGTCCAAAGATCTGGAGACTATTGCTGGCCACAACTCTGCTGGGATTCAGGGCTCAACTGGCATATGAACAATCCCAAGATTTAAGTCTCTGAGACATATGTTTAAAAGGTGTTGTGATAATTATAGTCTCAAATAAAAAGGATTGAATAATCATGAGTAGGGAAACTATAAATGAGACTAACTCTGTTATATTAGGGAAATAGATTATCATATATTCCCCAATGGGGCCCACCAATGGAAGTGTTGATTCCATGAGGCTGTTTGCCTTGCCTCTGGTGTCCAGAAGTCCCTAAAGCCCTCAGGAGCACTTTTGTTTGAGGCTTTGTTTACTGTGACAGTGAAAACGTCTTGAGACCTGTTAAGCATAACCTCCAGAATGAACACCCAACTCACTTTGAAATCTCTTAGCCATAAAAATTCTTTTTGTCAAGATCCTTTTCCAAATGAATCACTGGTTGGGGCTTAGTAATAATCTCTTGATGCCAGGAAGGCTCATCCCTGGGAGTCATGTCTCAATATCTGGAGGAATAGTGAGTTTGATTCTACATACAGGATATCCTGGAAAAATCCATTGACTAGAGCTAATAAACTAATTCAGCAAATTGACAGGTTAGAATACCAATATGCAAAAATCACTGATGTTTCTACATACTGGAAATACACAATTTGAAGAAGAAATCAAGTCAAAAATTTCATTTATAATAGCATCTAAAAGAATCAAATATCTAGAAAGAAATTTAACCAAGGGTTTAAAGGAATTATACATAGAAAGCTATAAAATACTCCTGAAAGAAAATTAAGAAATCCTAAATAAATGAAAGGCATTCCATGTTCATGGACTGGCAGATTAAATATTGTTAAGATGTCAATTATAACCAAAACAATTGACAGATTCAATGCAATCCCAATAATAAAAATTCCAACAGCCTTGTTTGAAGAAATTGAAAATTTAACTATAAAATTTATATTAAAGGATAAGGGGCTCCAAATCACCAAAATCATCTTGAAAAGAAAAATGAATTTGGAAGCCTTACACTTCCCGATTATAAAACTAATACAAAGCTACAGTAATAAAACAGAGTGGCACTGGCACAAGGACAGACATATAGACCAATGGAATGAATTGAGAGTTCAGAATGAAGTCTCACAGCTATGGCCAACTGATTTTTGACAAGGGTGCCAAATCCACTTAATGGGGAAAGAAGAGTATCATTATCAAATGGTGGTGGGAAACTTTGATCTCCATTTGGAAAAGAATGAAGATCAAACCCCACATCACACCATATATAGAAATTAACTCAAAATGGATCAAGGGCCTAAATATAAGAATCAAAACTATAAAGCTACTAGGAAAAAGCATAGGTAAGCATCTTCAGGATCTTGTGTTAGGCAATGGTTTCTTAGACTTTACACCAAAAGCATGAGCAACTAAAGAATCAATAGTTAAATGAGACTTCATCAAAATTAAAAACTTCTGTGTGTCAAAGTAAGCCCTTAGTAATGTAAAAAAATAAATAAATAAAAAACAACCTATAGAAAGGGAGAAAATATTTGGAAAGCACATATTCAATAATGGTTTAATAATCAGAATTTATAAAGAAGCCCTACAACTCAACAACTAAAAACAAACAACTCAATTAAAAAATGGGCCAGAACAGACATTTCTGCAAAGAAATATAGAAATGGCACTAAGCACATGAAAAGATGCTTATCATCATTAGCCATTAGGGACTTGCAAATAAAAACCATAATGAGATACTAATTCACATCCACTAGAATGGTTACTGTTAAAAGAGAGAGAGAAAAAATTACATGTGTTGGAGAGGATGTGGAAAAATAAGAACAATTGTTCACTGATGGTAGGTGTGTAAAATGGGGCAGCTGTTGTGGAAAACTGGGGATTCCTCAAAATGATATGTATAAAATTGCCATAACCCTGGCAATCTCACTTCTAAGTTTATACCCGAAAGAACTGAAAGGAAGGACTTGAACAGATATTTGCATACCAATATTCATAATGGCCTTATTCACAATTGTCAAAAGATGGAAATAGTCTCATCAGGAGAACAGCAGGGTAGATGTTTACTCCTCACAATCTTCAACTAGGGCAGAAAAGAAGAAAGAGCTTCCAAAATAGAGCCCACTAATAAGGCATCAATCTCTGGGGCTATCCCCCCTTATATAGGACCTGGGTGTCTCCAGAGCCCTCAGGAGCCCCTCTGTGTGGGGTAATATCCACTTTGCTGTTCTATGAGATCCTACTGGGGTGTGCGTAAGCATTACCTCTGGGATGACCTCCCGACTCTCTTTGAAGTCTCTTAGCCACATGAACTCATTTCTCTTTACCTTTTCCCCCTTTTATTCAAGGTCTTTTTCCAATCGTGTTGCCAGTTGGCATTTGGTATTAATCCCTCATTGCCAGGGAGGCTCATCCTCTGGAGTCATGTCCCACGTTGGGGGGAAGGTAATGCATTCATATGCTGAGTTTGGCTTAGAGAGAGGCCACATTTGAGCAACAAGGAGGCTCTCAGGTGGCAACCCTTAGGCACCCCATAACAGTAGGCTAAGTTTCAATTACAAGAGCAAAGACTCATAAGGCTAGTCATCAATAACAAGAACCCATGAGTGGGCCATCTTCTTTTGCCACACACTGCCCCTGCACTCAGGGGACTGTTGCTGCTCCCTTGGAGAATGTGGCAGAGCTCTCCAGGCTGGGAATTAAGATCCCCTCATTTATTGAGTGATTGTCTACCCACCATGACCATGCCCCATCCCTTGATCATTTGAACAATTTTATATATTTTTCATGTATATTCAGATGAACTTATTCCCATGAATCCCCCATCCCAGACACTCCCCACCAATGCTCCTCTGCAGCCCCCATTGTAACCCTTCTGTGATCTAAACTTTCCTTGAACATGAAGCCCATATAATAACCAAATAAAATTAATAGGAAAAAGAAATAATAACGATAAGCTTAAATGCAAGAGATAAGTACAAGGAAACGTATATGTGATGCTGGAGTTTTTAGGTGTACTTCCAGAGACTGGAGCCTCTGACCTACCTCTGTGCCAGCTGTGCCTGGAATCTTGGTGGAGCTGCAACTCCTACCCTACATCTCAATGGACTCATCCAAGTCACCTGACGAGGAGACAACGATGGGCAATGGCCATCTCAGGGAATGGAGAGGGCCTGCGGCTGCAGGCAGGATAATCCCATCTACCATATCCATGGGATATAAGTCCTCTCTCACTTGGAGGTGGAGTGGACATCACCATCCCAGTCCCCTCAGGATTGGGGGAAGAGCTATGGACTAGAGTGAACTTAATGGTATTCTGTTGTAGACATATTGTGATTCAAGCAATGGAAGAAATTATAACAGTGAGGTGGAGCCGGTGGCCACTGGACGCTTTTGGGGCAGGAAGGGGAAGGGCAGTTGAAAAACAGGGGCTTTTTTCGGAACTTGGGGGTTGTCCTGAGTGGCGTTGCAGCTACAGATGTAGACCATTTTACATCGGCATATACCATGCAGAACTGTGTGGGAGAGAATGTGGTCTACAATGTGAACTGTGGTCTATGCTTGGTGGCAAGGCCCCAGGATGTGTAAATCCATTATGGTTGATGTGCCACATTGATGAAGGATGTTTGTGTGGGATGTTGTAGGAGGTGTGGGAGGTGGGGAACATGGGAATCCCTGTAATTTCTGTGTAATATCTAGGTAATCTAAGCACCTTTTTATATATATATAGTATATATATATATTATATACATATATATAAAACACTTATGTAAGCAAATGCACATATATGCATATATATTTATATATCATTTTACAAATACTGGTTTGTATTGTGAAAAATTTGATTTTTACCCACAATAAAAAAATAAAATAAAATAAAATGAAAGAAGAAAGAGCTGTGACTTAAGGAAAATATCCAAATGCTTGCTTATGTAGTTCAGCTTTGTCTTCTCCCCAGCAGTGATTATCTAACTACCCATGAGACTTCATATCACTTTATGAAAACTCAGACTCTGAAGTCAGAAGGTGTTGAATGATGTAGTAAAAAACGCTTGGCTCTTACTTTCAGATGGTCCCAGGTTTGAATCCAGTTTTTACCACCTGTGTGGCCTTAGATATTTTTCTTGACATTTCTCTGAGCCTGTTATATTTTCTATAAAATAAAAATGTTAACACATATTCTGTTGGGTGGTTATAAGGATTAAACGAGAATATATATGCAAAAAGCGTGACACATATTAAGTGTTTAAATAATGTAATTAATATTGTCATATAATAGGGGAGACCACTTTCTATTTCAGTTACTTTGTGACTTGGGTTAGTTACTAACATCTGTGAGCCTCAGTTTCCTTTCCTTTGAAATAAGGATACTGTGAATTTATAAGACTCAGAGAGCACCACAAATCTTTTAAAATTGCCTACAAATATAATAATTAGGGCCTACAGCACATCTTTCTCCTGCGTCCTTGAGAAGGGAGAAAATTGGTACTAATGCATCTGTACTTTCCTTAGATCATGGTGAATAATTTTATTTGAGACTAACTGGAGCTTTTGAACTGGGGCTAAAGAAGGGGAGAGACGTACAGCTGGAATATATTCCTCATGAACAGTGCCTGCCCCTAGTGAATATGCTAGCATACTTCGCACAGATGTCTCTTTGTTTCCGAACAGGAAACTAATTGCCTTTCTTGTTTCAGTCTGAGAAATTTTCCTATATTGCTCCACAAATAATGGGAGACATTTCTCAAACTTTGCAAAGCTCTTCCCCGATGGCGTCTCCAACCAGATGCCTCTCATGTGTCCCACATCGCAAGAGACAACCTTTGTCTTTTAAGCAGAAAATCACCTCTGCAAAGTTATCATTTGATTATTGTTTCTCATTATTTATACAAACACAAATCTGGGTGGGGATGGATTAGGAGAAGATGCTTCTCTGGCTTCAAGCTAAAAAGAAGACTCATCCACAATTTCGTTGTTGTTAGAAATTGGTGATTCCAGAAATGGTGAAACCCTCCCTACTGAAAGCTCAGGAGTCTGAAATCCTCTTCCCACAAGACCTGTACCTCACAAGCAGCAGCTTCCCGCCATGCCCAGCTTCCCCAGTGCCCCCTGCTGCTGTTTCCCTAGCAACCAAGCAAAGCCTGAAGTATCCCTGAAAGTCCTGCACAGTTGCTAGGGAAACCCAAGGGCTTCCCTAATTAGAGCCAGGTTGAGCTGTGACTGGTGGGGGTGGGCAGACTGGCTTCCTTTGGGAAAACCTTCCTTTAAAAGCAAACCTGAGCACCCCTAATTCTTCCATATTTTGCCTCTTACTCTAGCGAGTTGATGCACACTTGATTTGCCTCATTCCGTGGATGAACAACATTGGGCCCCAGGGCATTGAAATAGTCTTCAAAAATCCTTGGTGTAACACAGACTTGATGACAAAATATAATGTGGCATCTTGAATTGGATCCTGGAACAGAAAAAGGGAATTTGGTAAAAACTAAGGAATAAGGTATGGACTTTAATTAATAATGATGTATCAATCCTGGTTCATTAATTGTGACAAATGTACCATACTGATATAATATGTTAATAATAGGGGAAATTGGGTGTGGGGTATACAGGAACACTCTGCACTATTTCTACAACTTTTCTGTAAATTTAAATCTTTTCTTAAAAAAACTTCAAAAATATAAAATTATTTTTAAAGTAAAATTTGTTAAATTTTAAAAATACACAAGCAGTTTTCCGTTTGTAGAATTGATAAGCTGATTATAAATTTTATGTGGTTATACAAAGACCTAGAATAGTGAAACAAACTAAGTAAAGATTAACAAAGCTGGAGGCCTTATACTACCTGATTTCAAGAAGTGCTATACAAGCTACAGTAATCAAGATAGTATGTTATTGACAAATAGATCGATGGAACAAGATAGAGAATCCAGAAATGTATACACACATGTGCATTCAACTGATTTTTGATGAATTTGTCAAATCAAATCCATGGTAAAAGTACAGTATTTTCAACAAATGGTGCTGAAACTACAGGATATGCATATGGAAAGTATATAAACTTGCTTCTAACTTCACATTGTACTTAAAAAATTTATTTGAGTTGGATCTTACACTGAAATGTACAATCTAAAACTATCCTAACCTTTGAGTAGGACTTTTTTTTTTTTTACACAGGAAACAAAAGGCACTGATGGTTAAAGAAAAAAAAAACTAATGAACTGGAAACTCATCCAAAGTTAAAAGCCTCTGCTCATCAAAAGACACTATTAAGAAATTGAAAATGTAAGCTTCAGATAGGAAGAAACTATTAACAATATACATATCTTATAGAGAACCTGCATCCAGAATATATAAACAATTTCTACAAATCTATAAAATGACACAATATGTAATTAGCAATGTATCAAAGATTTGAAAGACACATCACAGAAGAAAATATATGAATGGCCAAAAAGCACATGAAAAAAGCTTAAGACCATTGGTCACCAAGGAAATGCCAATTAAAACCACAATGATATACCACTTCACTCTCACTAGAATGGTTAAAACTTAAGACTGACAATATCAAGAGAATGTAGAGTTACTGAAACTTCCATACACCACTAGTAAAATGGTAGAAATACCTTAAAAACTTTGGGTAGTTTCTTAAAAACATCACCTACCTTATAATCAGCAATCCCATGTCTAGTTATTTAGGTATAATAAATAAAAATATACATCCACAAAAAGACCTGTACAACAATGTTTTTAGCATCTTTGTTCATAATAGCTGAAAACATCACAAATGTCCATATATAGAAAAATGGATAAGCAAATTATGGTACTATGTTAGTCAGGGTTCTCTAGAGAAGCATAACTGACAGGAGATATCTGTAAATACTATGAGTTTTTTATAAGAATTGTCTCATGTGACTGTGGGAATATGAAAGTGCAAATTCTATAGGGCAGACTAAAAGTGGGAACTCTGATGAAGGTTTTCAATGAATTCTCCAGAATAATCTTGCTGCCTCATGTACAGATGGAAATTTTCTCCTCTGATTGCTGAAAGCATCACTTCTGCTTTTAAAGCCTCCAACTGATTGGATGTGACTTCTCTCAGTGTTGAAGGCAATCTCCTCAGTTGATTGTAGATGTAATCAGCCTTAGATGCTATAAACTTAGTGGTGATTTAGGTCCACAAAATATCCTCACAGGAAAAATCAGGCCAATGCTTGCTTGACCAAACAACTGGGCACCATAAATTGTTCAATTTGACACACAAACTTAACCATCACATGTACATTCATACAATGGAATGCTATTCAACAACAACAAAAAGTAATTAACTATTAAAACATGCAACAACATGCATATATTTCCAAAACATTATGTTGAGCTAAATAAGCTAGTACAAAATAACATTTACTTTGTCATTCTATTTATATGGAACTAAAGGACAGGCAAAACCAATTTTTAAGGATAGAAATCACAAGTGTTTCTTTCTATGGTGGTAGGGGTGAAGGGTTGACTAGAAAAAGACATAGGGAATCTTTCCACTGTGATAGAAATCGTTTCTTGATTTGGCTATTGATATCAAGTACCTGTAAATTTTTCAAAACTCATTGAACTATACATTTAATATGGGTGCATTTTCTTATATATAAAGTGCACTTCAATAAAGAAAAAATTGTGAATGCAAAAAGATAACGGAAGCTTTTGTCTCTAAAACCTCAAACATCTATAATAGCCCTGGACTACGTTCTCTTCCTTTTATATGAGAGAAAAATAAACTTGTTCCAATAGACTAACAAATCATGACAAATTCATCAGGGTTCATTTCTTTTTTTTTTTTTTTTTAGGGTTCATTTCTTAGTCATTTTGTTTCTCCAATTCCTAGCATTAGGAAACACTCAATATATATTTGTGGAACTGAATTGAACCCTAAGGGTATATCCAGAATTAAGTATCTCAGTGAGTTCCATCCAGGAGCTCCAATGTCATACCCTCTGCCATTTTTCCAAGATTATTAAAATAAACCCCTTACACAATACATGCAATCTGGGATTGTTCATAGTGAGTCCCTCTGATTAGGATTCCTTTTGTGTACTTCAGTTTAGTGCCTATTTTTTATTTGAGGGAGGAGGAAGAATGTGGGCAGGGGTATTTTCATCCATTGAGGAAATGTGGAAATATCCTGAATGTGCTATCAGGAAGGGAAGCTTTCAAAGTATGATTTATTATATATTGTTTAATTTTGGAAAATTCCTGAGTTCACCACTGTACCAGTCTATTTCTATAGGAATACAAAACTACCAGTTTCCCCAATAGTGTGTGTGATGGTGAAGTTGAATGACTGAACTTCAAGTTGTTTCTGATTCTTATTCATGTCTGAAACATGGATGTATACTTTGAATCATAACTCTCTCTCATAGAGAATCAATGCTATACTTAAGCTAAAGCAGCATTCCTGAAGAGAAAAATTAAATGAAGCCAGCATGATCCAGCCTTCACTGGAGGAAAGTAATGCTCCTGCTTGCCTTTTCCCTCTGCTGGTGTAGCCATCCCAATCCACCCAATATTTACTTCAGGCAGGAGTTATTTAAAGAGCACAAATCTTTTGTATCTAGCACTCCTCCAAACTAGTGAATCTCCTCAAATTGCTATTGCCTGTATTGCTACATGTGTCTTGGCCTCATCATCAAATGCATATCTCCAGATTCCATGCCTCAATACATTCCTAGAGCTTATCTAATCCTGCAAACACTCTACCTGACACCAGCTTTTCCTTTGTTTACAAAGTCTTCATTCTTCTTATAGCTAAGACCTGAAACACAGCTCACACCTCAACTTCTGTAAAAAGCAATTTGAAATCTCCAATTCATTGTCTCTGACTCTGGTAAGTTCATCACTATGGTAGTAGACATCAGACAGCATGAAGTCACCTTCACTGATAGGCTCATTCTGGAATTGTTCATGGAACTAACAGACAATATAATACTGTAGCTAAAGCTAGGGCTCCAGAGACAGATACCGGGGTAGGAATTCCTCATTTGACTTTGGTCATGTTGTTAATCTTCTCTTTGCTTCAGTGTTCTCATCAATAAAACGGTGATAAGGCTCAACTAATGGGATTGTTATGGGAAGTCAATAAGATAATGTATATACCTCAAAGAACTATACCCAATGTATATTCAGCACTCAATAAACACTCCTTGGTGTCATTAGTAATATTAGCGTTATAACTACTATTCCCCAGACTAGTCCTCTGCCTTGGTCTAAAGAGCCACTTCTCATCTTGGGTCCAGCCTTGGTAACTGGAGCCCTATTGCTCTTTGACTCAGTTCCTGTCTTGATAAACTTAATTCTCCAGTAAGTCCAAGGATTCATCTTGCTTTTCCTTTCTCTTCCTGCAAACCATTTGCTGTCCTATCCTGAGTCCCCAGCCAAGTATCTGAGTCCCTGCCAACTATCATAAACTTAGCTAATTTGACTCCACAAATCCTCTCTCTCCCGGGATCCCCTATTGCTTTGGACTGGATGCATGTAGCTATGCCCTGTGAAGCTGACTAAATCTTCCTCATACCAATAATTCCACAGGATTACCACCTGTTATCTATCACCATTACCTTTCACAAGAACTCCTTCTAACTTATTATAGCTGGCTTTGTTGCCCCAGCATCTGCTACACTCTACTTCTAGTTCCAAAGTCTGGCCCATTTTATATAATTCCATTGCACTTAAGAAGAACCTGTCTTCCCATATTTTTAATATACAGAATTTGATATTTATGTTTGGGTGTTTGTATGTTTGTTTAGCTCATGAAGAAAATAAAGATTAAATTTCTCAAGGCCTGTCTTAAGTTGGTATTTTGGCATTTAACTCTGGGCTGTTTTTACTTTGAAATATATATTTGACATTCTTTATCTTGCAAAATAATAATATATTTTATCTGTAGAATATTTTAATTGGCAAGTCACTTTTCTAGTTTTAGTTCATTTGATCTTCATAACTGCCCTTTACATAATTTGATAGGGCAACTAAAACTGAGGCTTAGCAAATTTCTACAAACTACTCCAAAACAAACATAGAGTAAGAGCTAGAATTTGAAACTAGGTCAAGGTCTTCTGAATTTAAGGCAGGTTCTTATTCGGTTAAATCAAATTCTCTCTTGGATGCTAAATTGTGCTGGAGATGGAAATAAGCAAAAGGGTATCCACTCATAAGTTTCCTGTATGTGGCCCTCATTTAGGCAGTGCAGAGCTATGGCCTCAGTCGTGTGCACTGGGTCTTAATTAAATCAGGTACCCTTTCCTTCCTGAAGAGAAGACCCATCTTTTATAGGTCGCAAGCACCATAAAAAATTGTGATGATCCTAACCCTGACTCATAAAAAGCCCTTTCCCTTAGGAAAAATAGCTAATTAAAACTGTTTATTAAAGAAGAAAGTGGCAACCAACAAGTTGTGGCATATACCTCCTGAGCAGAACGTTGAGTGAGTGCTCCCTTTTTTTTCACCTAACACAGTTATTCTTAGCATTTGCAATGAAGTCACAATGATATAGCACATGGTTTTCCAAGCAGCTCAGGTCACCACCGGGCCACTGTGATGTGGATGCAGCAATAGTCAGAAGATGTCAGTAGGGAAGAAAGTTAGTTAGAAAGATGTAAGCACTTTGTAATCGTATTGTAACAATAGGACCATCTGGGAAGTGTATATTATAGATAGTACATTCTGAAAATTGAGAGTATAGCCATTAAATGTCACAAGGAGAAAATTAGATTTGGCCAAATGATCTGAAGGAAGTGTAAACTAAATGAATGTAAACCTCCCTGAGGAGTTTGCTGGCTGCAATGTTTTTGAGTAACTTTTAGCCACTCAATCATATATTTGGCTACTCAGGACACAGTCAACAGCAATCAAAGTAGTAGCTCTTAACTTCAATCTATATTAGGAGAAAAAGTATATAAACATAATTAATCATATATATGGAAATATGTCAACCTGCACATTATACATCGAATGCACACAACCTGAAAGAAACATACAGAGTACAGGAATGATCAGAGTTGAATGGGAAGTAGTCAGGGAAAATTTCAGAAGAAAATATATTTCAAACTGGGTCTTAAAATACAGTGGATGGCCTGAATAGTTTCTCCCAGTTGGAGGTGAATGGAATAAGGAAAGACATATAGAGTTTAAGTATGAGAAATAGCAAAACAGTTAGCCTTGGTTCCTATAGAGAGGTTATATTGACAAAAAATGAGAAATAATATTGATATCTAATGATGGCATTTTAAAATGTAAGAATCATATCATCCAACCTGAAAATCACACCACATAAAAATCAGTCTTCATAAAGCACTGTTTGGATCACATTACTCTTCTTGAAAGGCTTTATTGGTTCCCATTATTCCATAGGCAGAAGAGTGACTTCCTCAGAGTGAGCTCCATAAGCAGACATTTGGCCCCATCCTGCATTTCCAGTATAATTTGTCACTATTCCACTCTTATCTTTGGTCCAGCAAAATTAGGCAATTTGCCATTCCTTGAAATTGTCTTCCACATTCCCATCTCTCTGTTTTCTTATGACATTGCATCACCCGATTATTTTATTTCTTTAAGCATCTTTGAGATTTATTTCCCACTCCACGGCATTCATTCATTTAAAAAGTATAATTGTGGAAACACACAAGTGTCCATAAACCAATGAATGAATTAAAAATGCAATATATACATATGATGGAATACTATGCTGCAGTAAGAAGAAATGAAATTGGGACACATATGATAACATGGATGAATCTTGAAGACATTATGCTAAGTGAAATAAGCCAGACAGAAAAGGACAAATATTGCATGGTCTCACTAATATGAACTAAATACAAAGAATAAATGCATGGACTTAAAACCTAGAGTATAAGGTATTAGTAGATAAGAGGAGGGATGAGAAGGAGTACAGATGCTTAATGTATGTAGGAGTTTTCATTAACTTGACTGTAAAAGTGTGGAAATGGATAAAGTTGATGGTAACAAAATATAGTGAGTAGAACAAATACAACTGGTTTATAAATGGGATTGTGGCTGAAAAGGGTAGTCTAGGGATGTAAATATCAATTGAAAGAAAGCTAGAGAATAATCTAGGGACTGAATAATTCTGTGAACCCAGAGGTGGATGAGAATTGTAGTTAATAGTACAAATGCAAGAATGTCCTTCTGTGAACTGAATGGGTGTATTTCAGGGTGGAGGGAATGTGGAGAAGCATGGGAGAATACAATTAATGTAACCTGTGGACTATAATTAACAGCAATACTGTAATATTCTTACATCCATGCCAAAGATGTACTGGGTTAATAATAGGGGGTTATGGGGAAAATATGCCAATGTACGCTATGGACCATAGTTAGTGGTAATAGTTTGATGACATTATCTCATAATCTGTAACAAATGTTCCACAATGGTGTGGTGTGTTGGTGAAGGGGTGTTGCATGATTGTTTTGTAAGTTCACAACTTCTGTAATAAAAATATTTTTTGAAAAAGAAGCTCTACTGATATATTTTGTTGGATTGGTCTGAATTAAAAGAAGTATTAGATCTGAAAAAAAGTATAGTTTTAGTATATTTACATAGTGGTACAACCATAACCGCAATCTAAATTTAGAATATTTTCACAAACCCAAAAAGAAATCTCATACTTAAGAGTAGTCACTACTCTCGTCCCACTCCACCCCACCTCTGCGTGAGGCAAACAATAATCTACTTTCTTTCTCCATATATTTGCCTATTCTAGACTTTTCATCTAAATGAAATAATGCAATATGTGGTCTTCCATGACTAGCTTTTCACTTAGCATAATTTTTTAAGGTGCATACATGCTGTAGCATGTATCAATATTTCATTCATTTTTATTGCTGAATGATATTTCATTGTTTGGATATACCACATTTTGTTTAACCATTCATCGGTTGATGGGCATTGGGGTTGTTTCCATTATTTTTGATACTATGAGTAATGTTGCTATACACATTGGTGTACATGTTTTTGTGGGGAATATATCTAGGAATGGAATTAATGATTCATATTCTAAATCAATCTTTAAGATTTTGAGGAATCCAAACTGTTTTCCAAAATGGCTGCACCACTTTTCATTGTCACCAACAAAGTATGAAGGTATTAATTTCTCTACATCCTCTTCAATACTTATTATTTTCTATATTTTCTATTTTAGCTATTCTGGTGGGTATGAAGTGCTATCTAATTGTGGTTTTGATTTCCATTTCCCTAAAGACTAAAGATGGTGAGCGTGTTTTCATGTGCTTATTGCCCATTTGTTTATCTCCTTTGGAGTAACATATATTCAAATCCTTTGCCCATTTTTAAAAACTGGTTGTCTTTTAATTATTGAGTTACAGAATCTCTTTATATATTCTGGATATCAATTCCTTACAGATATGTGATTTGCAAATATTTTCCCTCATTCTGTGCAAAATTGTATTTTCACTTTCTTGGGGGGATTCATTGGCAAAACAAAAATTTTTCTTTTTGATATAGTCAAATTGATCTATTTTTGTCTTTTGTCTCTTGGGCTTTTGTTCACATACCTAATAAGTTAATTCCAATTCCTATTTTTTCTTCAAAGAGTTTTATAGTGTTAACTCTTACATTTATGTCTATGATCCATTTGAGCAAATTTTTATGTATGGTTTGAGATAAGAGACCAAATTCATCTTTTACATGTGAATATCCAATTATCCCATCATTATTTGTTGAAAAGACTGTTATTTATCCCATTGAAATGCCTTGACACCTATGTCAAATATCAATTGCTCATTAATATGGCAATTTATTGTGGACTCTTAATTCTATGCAGTTGATCTATGTTTATTCTCATAACACACTGTCTTGATTACTGCAGCTGTGTAGTAAGTTTTTAAATTGAGACATATGACTCCTCCAACTTTATTCTTTTTCAAGATCGTTTTGGTTCTTCTGAGTCTCTTGCATTTCCATATGAATTTTAGCATAAGTTTGTTAATTTCTGTAAAAAGGCAACTGGGATTTTGACAATGACTGTATTAGAGTCATTATCATCTTATCTTAACAATATCTGATAAACATGGGACATCTTTCCATTTATATTTATATGGTCTTCTTCACTTCTGTTCTGTGTGGGTTTAATTTCTTTTTCTTGCCTAATTTCCATAGCTAGAACCTTCAATACAGTGTTGGATAGAAGTGGTGAGAGAAGACAAACTAGTCTTATTCCTGATTTTAGAGGTAAAGCATTCAGTCTTTCACCATTAACTATGAAGCTGTTTATTTTTCATTGTACCCTATTTTCAGATAAGAAAGTTCCCTTCTAGTCATAGTGTCTTCAGTGTTTGGTTTGTTGTTGTTGTTTGTTTTCTTTTGTGTTTAATAATGAAATTGTGTTGGAGTTTGTTTTAAAAAATGCTTTTTTCACCTATTCAGAAGATCATGTGGTTTTTGTCCATTATTCTATTAATGTGCTGTATAGCACTGATTTATTTTGGGATGTTAATCTTTCATTCCAGGGATATATCTTATTTGATCATATTGTATAATCTTTTTACATGTTTCTGGATGCATTCTTTAGTATCTTGTTGAAATTTTTACTCCTATATTTATAAAAACAGTTTTTTTCATAACATTTTTCCTTGTTTTCATGCCAGAGTAGTACTAGTCACATAAAACTAGTTAGTATTTCCTCCTCTTAAATTTTTTGGAAGAGTTTGTGAAGGATTGACATCAATCCTTCTTTAAATATTTGGTGGAACTCACCAGTGAAATCAGCTTCTCCTGGGCTTTTCTGTGTTAGAAGTTTAAAAATTATTAATTCAATGTTTTTGCTTGTTGTAAGTCTATTCAGATGTTCTACTTGAATCAATTTCAGTTTACATTTTTCCAGGACTTTGTTCATATCATCCAAGTTATCTAATTTGTTTTCACACATTTTTAATGGTATTCCCTTAAAATCTTTATTTCTATCAGGTCAGTAGTGAAGTCCCTTCTTTCATTCCTGATTTTAATATTTGAATCTTCACTCTTGATTGGTATAGCCAAAAAATGGTCAGTTTTGTTATCTTTCAAACAATCATCTTTCATTTTCATGGATTTTTTTTTTCTATTCTCTTCTCCATTTCATTTATTTCCACTCTATTCTTTATTATTTTCACCCTTCTGTTTACTTTCAGTTTTAGTTTGCTTTTCTTTTTCTAATGTCTTAAATTGAAGATTTTATTGATTTGAGCTCTTCCTTCTTTTAAATATAGGCATTTGCAGCTATAAATTTAATATAGGAATTACAATATGCATCTTAATTTATCAAATTCTACTGTAGATTTATATTAACATATTGCAGTAAAATAAAGACATCTTTTCATATATGTCTCAATTCCCACCTACATTTTTGCTATTACCATTATACATATTGTATCTGTATATTTATTACAAATCCAACAATAAATTGTAGTAATTATTAATTTATATAATATTATGAATTTAATGAAGCTGAGAGAAGAATGTAGATGAAAAAAACTTTGAGAGTATTTTGTTATGTTAGCCTTCTTATTTGCCATTTCAGGTGCTTTACAAATCTTCATGTGGATTTTGCATTACTATCTAGTGTAATCTCCTTAATCCAATACAGCTATGTTCCTATCCACTCCCTTTGTACTAATATTTTCAAATATAATGAGTTTCTACACAAGCTCAACAATACTATTTTATACATAGTTTGAGACAATTACACTTTAAATTGGTTAAGAAAATGAAGGGGAAGTAATATGCAACTATACTATCTTGTATAATTACTTATGTAATTACACTTGTTGACATTCTATGTTTGTGTGTGTGTGTGTGTGTGGATTTGAATTGCTTTCTGATGTCACTTCTTTTTAGTTTGAAGAATGCCTTCTTTTACGCAGAACTTCTAACAATGAATTATTTCAAATTTTTGTTAATCTGGGCTTGCCTGATTAATTCTGGAAGATATTTTGCTGGATATAAGATTCTTAATTCACAGCTGTTTGTTTTCTTTCAGCATTCTCAGTATATCATTCCACTGTCCCCTGAACTCCATTGTTTCTGATGAGAAGTCAGCTGCTTATCTTATTTGGGTTCCCTTGTTCTTGATGGTCATTTTTTTTCTTGCTGCTTTCAAGATTTTCACTTCATCTATGACTTTGAACTTTTTGACTATTTGTTTATATCTAGATGTGGATCTCTTTGCATTTAGTCTTTAAGTTTTGTGAGCTTCATGAATATTTAGACTAATGTTTTTCACTGAATTTGGGAATTTTTAGTCAATTTTTTTGATTAGATAAGTTGAGGGTCTACAGAAAATCATGCCTAAAATACAGGATTCCTATTCACTGCCTGTTCTAATTTGTTAAGCTACTCAAGCAGATACCATGAAATGTATTGGCTTTTACAATGGGACATTATCACATTGTAAAGCACAAGATGGCATCTGCTGGTCACTCCCTTCTCATCTGGGTTTCATTGCTTCTGCCTTCTTGCTTCTGTGGCTTTCTCTTTCTTTGCCTGAATTTCATTCTCTTATAAAGAATTCCACTAAGTGGATTGAGATCTCCCCAGAATGAAGTGGGTCACACCTTAGTTAACATCCTACTCACCAAAGATCCTACTTACAATAGGTCCACATCCACAGGAATAGATTAACTTTAACAACATTCTTTCCTTGGGTACATACAGCTGCAAACCATCACAGTCCACCATCCTCTGGACCCTCAAAATACATGTTCTTTCCATATGCAAAATACATTCTTTCCATCCAAATATCCCAAAAGCCTTAAATAATTTAAGTACAGAGTCTATCAAAATCAGTTACAGGTATATTCTGTCCTTGGGCACAATTGTCCTCCATGTGTGTACCTATGAAGTTAGGGAACAAGTTATCTGCTTCCAATATACAATGGAAGGACACTCATAGGATAAAAATTCCCATTCCCACAGTGAGAAATTGTAAGGAAATCAGGGGTAATGGGTCCTAAACAATTCTGAAACACTGCAGGACATACTCCATAGATTTCAAGGTCTGAGTCATCTATAGAATGATGCTTTGTCCTCAGGGTTTGATGGAGTGGCAGCCCCACCCATTCCAAGTGCTTGCACAGTGGCCCTGTTCTCCCCCAAACACTGGGGTGAAGGCTCCAACAACTTCAGGCATTGAGGGATGGCCAGGCACTTGGCTCTACCCTTGTCAAGCACTGGGGAGGCATTCAGACTCTACTCTCCATGCTCACCAAGCATTGGGGTGGCATTCAGCCTCTCTGCAATCCCCCAGGCATCTGAGACACCTGGGGTGATAAAATCTTCCTGAACAATGGGGTGGGAGGCCCACCGTCTCCAAGCTCCAGGACATACTCAGCCTTTCCACATACAAGTGTGGGTCCACCCTCTTGCCCTGAGAAGATGCTTTAAATCCAGGCATCAGCTTCCATGTTTCTGCTCTTGAAGTGATTTTTTCCTTCAATATGTGCCTTTTCTATTCCTTTTAGTCCAGTCTGACAGTGGTTCCATTCATACAGATTTCACACACACACAAAAAAAAACTTGTTGGTTTTGCATGTAATCCACAGGGGTTCAAACCATCAGGCAAATCCTTACATGGAGCATTATTCTCTGGGAGATCATGGTGCAGAAGCTCAGAATTTTCCAAGCCATCAATTTCTGTGTGTGTGTGTGTGTGTCCAGGAATTCAGTTCTCAGCTATCCCTTTCCTCATGAGAGGAAACCTGCAAGATGAAGCCAGGCTGCACTTTCAATATTTAGTTTGGAAATCTCTTCAGCTAAATATACACTCTTGTCACTTTCAAATTCTGCCTTCCATCTGACACCAGGACTCAATTTTGCCAAATTTGCTTCCACTTTAAAAAAGGATCACATTTCTTTCAGTATACAATAACACATTCATCATTTCTGTCTAAGGCCTCATCAGAAGCACTTTTACTGTCCATATTTCTACCAACAGTCTCTTCAAAAACAATCTAGGCCTGTTCTATCAAGCACCTCACAATTCTTCTAGAATCTACATCTTACCCATTTAGAAAGCTATTCCCACATTTTTAGTATTTGCAGTAGCAGCACCCCAGTTTCCTGATACCAAATTCTGTTCTAGTTTTCTGGGCTGCTCAAGCAGATACCACATGAAATGTGGTGGCATTACCAATGGGAATTTATAGGCTTACAAGCTTACAGTTCTGAGAACATGAAAATGTCAAAATCAAGACATCATCAGCACAATACCTTCTTCCTGAAGACCAGCTGCTGACAATCCTGGACTTCTCTGTCAGACAGCAAGACAAATCACTGTGATTGCTATTCATGCCCTTCTCTTCTGGGTTTCTTTGCTTCCATCTTCTTGCTTCTGAGGGTTTTCCCTCTTTGTGTGAATATACTTCTCTTATAAATGATTACAGTAAGAGGATTAAGACCCACCCTGAATGAGATGGGTCACATCTTATGTTAAGATCCTACTCACCAAAAGGTCCTATTCACACTAGGTCCACACCCACAATGATGTATTAACTTAAGAAAATAATTTTCTGGGATATATACAGCTTCAAATCATCACCTCACCCCGCCACTACCACTTTGCATTGGTGTGGAACATTTGTAACAATTGATGATACCACATTTTATAATTGTACCATTAATTAAAGTCCCTCATTTAACTGAGAGTTCACTGTTTTTATACTGTAGTTCCATAGATTGTTTAAAAATTATTGTTATGATAGATAAAATCTAACATTTCCCCCTCTTAATCACATTCAGATATATATTTCAGTCCTGATAATTGCATTCACAATGTTGTACTACCATCACCACCATGCATTCCCTAAAACTTTCCATCATCCCAAATAAGAATCTTGTACATTTAAGCTTTAACTTCCCATTCCTTATCCACACTCCATCCCCTACCCTATATTCTAGATTCAGACTTTATGGGTTTGCTCATTCTAATTGTTTCAAATCAGTGAGATCATGCAATATATGCCCTTTTGTGTCTGTCTTAAGTCACACAACTTAATGTCTTTAAGGTTCCCCCATTTTGTTGCATGTATCAGGACTTCATTCCCTTTTGCAACTGAATAATATTTCAGTGTATGTATATATACACAATGTGTATATACTACATTTTATGTATCCATTCATAAATTGATGGACACTTGGATTGCTTCCATCTTTTGGCAACTGGATATAATGCCACTACAAACATCAGTGTTTCTTGTACTTGTTACCACTTAATCTTTGGATATTGTATGTCCAAAAGCATAGATTTATCATGCTTTTATTCATTTGAATTTTAGCAACTGTAGGAAGTAAGAAGTGGAAGTACTTACCAACAATACAATATTGGCATTTATAATTGCTGAAATGGTTACCTTTACCACAGGTCTTTATTCCTTTATGCTGCTTGAACCATTGTCTAGTGTCCTTACCTTTCAGTCTGAAAAACTCTCTTTCACATTGCTTATAGGGCAGGTCAGGTAGTTATGAACTCCCTCAGCTTTGGTTTATTTGAGAATGTCTTAAGCTTTCCCTCATTTATGAAATAATGTCTTACAGGCTACAAAATTCTTGGCTGGAAGTTTGTTTTCTTTCAGTATTTTAGGGTTTCAATCCACTGACTTCTTAATTCCATGGTTTCTGAAGAGAAATTGGCACTCAATCTAATTGGGACTGCCTTGTATGTAACATGTTTCTTTTTTTTTTTTTTTTTTTTTTTTTGCAGCTTTCAAAACTCTCTCCTTGTTCTTTGCATTTGATAGTGTAATAAATATATGACAGTGTGTATTTTTCTTCATATTTATTATTTTAGGTGTTCTCCAAGCTTCTTGGATGTGCATATTCATGTCTTTTGCTAAGTTTGAGAAGTTCTCTTTTTCTTTTTTTTTTTTTTTTACTAATCATTCTGCCCCTTCCTCTCTTTCTACTCCTTCTGTGACTCCCATAATTTGTATATTGGTGCAATTAGTGACTTCTAGCTTTCTTAGTCTATTTTCACTTTTAATATTTCTTCTTTCTTTTTCAATATATTTTTTGTTTTTTCTAAAAGATTCTTAGATTACATAAAATGTTACATAAAAAATGTAAGGGATTCCTATATGTCCCACTCCCAACACTTCCCATTTTCCCCACATTAACAACTTCTTTCATTAGTGTGGTACATTCATTGCAATTGATGAACACATTTTGGAGCATTGCCACTAAAAATGGATCATAGTTTACATTATAGATTACACTCTCTCCCACTCAATTCTGTAGGTTATGGCAAGATATATAATGGCCTGTATCTGTCATTGCAATGTCATTCAGACAACTCTAAGCCCCAAAAGTGCCCCCATATTACACCTCTTTTTCCCTCTTTCTGCCTTCAGCACCTTCAGTGGCCACTATCTCCACATCAATGATATAATTTCTTTCATTGCTACAATCGCAATAAGTCTATAGTAGAATATCAGTAAGCCCACTCTAGTCCATATTTTATTCCCCAATCCTAAGGATTTGGGATGGTGATACCCACTCTACCTCTATTTGAGAGAGGGATTCGATCCCATATGGCTGATGGATGGGACTCTTTTGCTTGCAGTTGTAGACTCCCTCGGTTCCTTTGTATGGTGGTTGACCATCCTCACCTCCTTGTTAGTTGTCCTGGGTGAGTGCAATGAACTGGAGAGTAGGTGTTGCAACTCCGCTGAGGCTCAGGATCCAGCTGGCATTTGGACAGCCCAAAGATTCAAGTCAGCCCAACTCCAGCACCAAATATAGGTTCAAACAGAAGGGACAGAAGAGGTGTGTGTAGAGAAGTCACAGTTGAGTTCAACTCTGTCACACTCGAGAGCACAAACTCCAAAGTAGGGCCCACTGGCAAGGAACCAATCTCAGGAGCTATCTGCCATGATCATAGGAACTGAGTGTCTCCAGAGCCCTCAGGAACCCTACTATTTGGGGGATAGTAACTACTTTGGCAGTCTATGCGATCCTGCTGAGACATGCATAAGCGTTACCTCTGGGATGACCTCTCGACTCACTTTGAAGTCTCTTAGCCATATAAACTCATTTGTCTTTACCTTTGCCCCTTTTTATTCAAGGTCTTTTTCCAGTTGTCTTGCTAGATGGTACTTGGTAGTAATCCCTTGGTGCCAGAGAGGTTCATCCCCGGGTGTCATGTCCCACACTAGGGGGAGGGTAATGCATTTATATGCTGAGTTTGGCTTAGAGAGAGGCCACATCTGAGGAACATGGAAGCTCTCAGGAGGTAACTCTTAGGCACCCTACAACACTTAGGCTAAGTAGCAATTTCAAGAGCAAAGTCTCATAAGAATAGTCATCAATATCAAGGGCCTATCAATGGACCATCTGTCTTTAGTCATTGGCCCTGTACTTGGGGGATTGTTGCTTTTCCATTAGAGAATGTGGCAGAGTTCACCAGGATGGGAATTCAATACTCTTTCAGTTATTGTGTGACTCTCTACCCACTGTGACAATGCCCCATGAACATTTGAACACATTTATATACCTTATATGTATGTATGCCCAGGTGAACTTCCTCCCATGTTTCTTCCATCACTAACATCCTACTCCAATGATCCTCCCCTGCCACAGTTGTAACCCTTCTGTGGTCCAAAACTTCCTCAAAAATGAAACCAAGAATATTGCCAAATATAATTAATAGGAAAATGAAATAATGATAGGTTTAAACATAAGAAATGAAATGCATAATGATTTAGGAAAACTAAAACTAAATTAAAATTAAAAGTTGAAGTATTAAAAAATAATGAAAAATATTTTTAAAAATTTTTTGGTGCTTTGCCTTTCATCACTGTAATATCTGTTATCCTGTATGTACAGTGATATTTTTCCCATTTCTTCCCCAGTGTTTTATTTTTTATTTTATTTATTTATTTATTTATTTATTTATTTATTTATTTATTTATTTATTTATGTCTTCTAAGAAGTTTTAGGTCACAGTAAAGTCACATGCAGAATATATGGAACTCCCATATACCCAACATCCTCCCCCCTTTCCCCCTTCCCATATTAATATCCTTTTTATATGTGGATGGTACATTTGTTACAACTGATGTACAAAAATTGAAACATAGCTACTAACCATGATCAATGGTTTACATTTTAGGCCATACACTTTATAAATTTTTGCTGAAATTTAACATGGCCTGTATCCAGCATTGCAAGATCATGCAGAACACTTCCATTGCCCCCTAAATACCCCCTCTTCCATCTATTCTATTCCTCTCTCCTCCTCCCCTCGGGGTCCATGGTGACCTCCTTGAAGGATAAGATTCATAGCTACTTGCAACAACACTGAGGGCTTGACACTCTGGTCTGTCCTCTCCTATTAGAAACTGTCCATGCTTTCGAAAGACACCCACTCCTCTTATTGAGAACATATCAGGCCTCCTCAGGATGGGAGTCCAACTCCTTCCTGCTCATTGTGTGGGTCTCCACTCACTGATACACACTATGACAAAATGATCACTCACACATTCTCTAGAAGACTGTCCCAGGTACGCCATGTCCTGAATGCCCCCCGCCATCCAACACCCTAAACCAGTAACCCTTCCTTGTCATATTGCCAAAAGAGCTTTCCCAGCATTGTAGTTTTAACCATATACCCACCAATCCCCATTGTTCACCTGCTCCTTCCCCCAACCCTTCCCCCATTTGGCCTTTTTGGCTAAGATCATATGTTGTATCTGTTCTTATCCGTTTAATATTACTTTTTTCTTGCTGCTCCTCAACCTGACTCATTTCAAGTGTCTAGTCTTCAAGTTCACTGATTATTTCTTCTGCCAGCTCCAATCTACTGTTGAAAGCCTCCTGGGAAATTTTCATTTATTTGCTGTGGTCTTCAACTCCAATATTACTGTCTGGTTCCTTTTTTAAAATATCTATCTTTACTTAGACTCTCATATTGCTCATTTATTGTTTTCCTGATATCCTTTAGTTCTCTCTCTGTACTTTCTTTCCTCTTCTTGATAATCATTTTTTAAAGGTTTTGTTCAGTATATCCACATTATTTCCTACTTTGTTGGTGTTTTCTGTATTTTTATCATTTTCCTTTGGATGGATCATCATTTCCTGTTTCTTTGTGTTGTACTCTTTTCTTGCACACATATTTTAATGTTTTAAAATGTTATGTATCACATTTATTCTCTGAGATGTCTGTTCTTGGTTTTGTAACCAGCTGGTGGTAAGACAGAGATTTTCTTGATCTTCAGCCCTCTTATCAAAAAGGTCTGCCCAAGATAAATGCAATGTGCAGGATTTTCCCTCTATTTCTGGACCTCTGTATTGTCTTGGGGTTTTTCTTCTTAGTTATCATGGATTTTTCCCTTTTATAGGTATTTGGCTGTGCCCTCTGTTTCCTCAGAGACAGAACTCCCTCTCCTGAGTGTTTGAAGCTGGCAGTGCTTTGTCCCAGACTGTCTCTATAGTTTTTACACTCCTTTCATTCTCTCAAGCTGATTGTGCCTGGAGGGCAAATACTGGGAGAAGGCTCACCCAGGAGAGGACTTTCCCAAGTCAGTCTTCCGCTGCCAAAACAGAGCTAAGAGCCAATAATGGGGGAACGGACTAACTCCAAAGTGCCCGTGGGAGGGCAGCAGGTAATGATCTAAAAGCTTTTCTGATGGCTCCTTAAAGCTGAGCTTTTCTGTCCTTCCCTGTAAATGCAGCCCTTCATCTAACTGTCTTCCACAGCCCTGAGGATGTGCTACATCTTTAAAGTTTCACTGCCTCTGTCCATGTCCAGGGAGGTTTGAGACAATGACTGTTCCTGTCATGCAGTGGACAAAATACTGCAGGGTTGAAACAATGGCTGCTTTGGCCTTTTCCCAGTTTGGATTGAAACCATAGCTGCCCTCAGAGCTAAGCACCCACTGATCCAAACTCACTAATTAAATTATGTGATCATTGACTGGCCATGCCTATTTCTGTTCTTGGGGAAGAGGATTTCTATGTCCCTTTCTATTGCCAGCAAGCTAGTCAGAGGTTAACCCCAAAGAAGCCTATGATGATGGGCTCTGGTAGTTGCCTCACTGAGAGCACAATTTACTGTTTTATTGTTTGTTATCCTCTTCCTTTTGCTCTCTTCTAAATGTTGTACAGTATTCTTCTGGCCTCCAGAGTTTCAAAATAGTTGTTTCAGACAGTTCCTGCCCATTTAGCAGTTGATTTAGTGCAAGTACTGAGTCCTGGAGCTCTCTATCCTGCAATCTTCTCCAGAAGTCCTACCCAGTACTCTTTGGTCATTAAGTTTTTGCATATATTTTTTATACTTCTTTCTCTCTCTGCTCTCCTTCTGGTACTTCTATTATGTGTCTTTTGTCATGCATAAGATGACACACATTTCTTTGAGGCTTTGTTTCAGTTATTGTAATTTTCACCTCCAGGAATTCCATTTGGTTCTTTCTATAATTTTTATCTCTATTTATATTCTCTATTTGATGATGCCTTGTTTTCATGTATCCATTTAATTTTTTAGACATGATATCCTTTAGTTCTTTGAAAGTACTTATAATGGCTACTATTAATTATTTGTCTTCTAATTTCAACAGCTATGCCCCTTCAAAAGCAGTTTCCATTGCTTGTTCTTGCTCGTGTATTTGGGTCTCGCATTCCTGTTTATTTGCTTGTCTTGTAATTTTTTGTTGAAAGTTTGCTGAAAGTTCAGATAATATATTATTGCAACTCTGGAACTGGATCTCTCCTCCTCTACCATCAAATTCCTACCCCAGGGTTTATTTTTTTGTTTTTTGCTTCATTGTTTACTAATTTCTTCAGCTAATTGGTTTAATTAGCTCTTTGAAAACTATTTTTCCCACATTGTGCAGTAAGTCTGCCCTAGTCCATTGTTCATTCCCTAATCCTGAGGCTTCTGGGATAGAGATGCCCACCCCACCTCTAATTGACAGGGGGCTTAGATCCCATGGGGCAGATGGATGGGACTATTTTACTTGCAGTTGGAGACTCTCTCTGTTCCTTATGATGATTGTTGCCCAACATCATCTCCTTGTTAGTTGTCCTGGGTGAGTCCAATGTACTGGAGAGTAGGTGTTGCAACACTGTTGAGATTCAGGGCCCAGCTGGCACATGGAGAGCCCAAAGATTTAAGTCTCTTGGACATAAACCTATCAACTCTAGTATGAACTCTAGGTCCAAATAGAAGGGTCAGAAGAGCCATGTGTAGAGAAACCACAACTGAGTCCAACTCTGTCACACTGGGGAGCATAAATTTCAAAGTAGGGCCCACTGGCAAGGCACCTAACCTCCTGAGCTGTCTGCCCTGACTATAGTATCTGGGTGTCTCCAGAGTCCTCAGAAGGCCTGCTATTAGAGGCAATGTTTACTTTGGCAGTCAATGAGACCCTGCTGAGACATGCGTAAGTATGACCTCTGGAATGACTTCCTGACTCACTTTGAAGTCTCTTAGCCAGATAAACTCACATGTCTTTACCCTTTCCCCCTTTTGGTTAAGGTCTTTTTCCAGTTGCATGGCTAGTTGGTGCTTGGTAGTAATCCCTCGGTCCCAGGGAAGTTCAGCCCTAGAAGTCATGTCCCATGCTGCAGGGAAGGTAATGTATTTATATGCTGAGTTTGGCTTAGAGAGAGGCCACATTTGAGCAAAAAGGAAGCTCTTAGGAGGTAACTCTTAGGTACCCTATAATACTGGGCTAAGTTTCAATTTAAAAAATATAGGTTCATAAGTATAGTCTTCACTATCAAGGGCTCGTCATGGTCCATCCTCCTTCACTAGTCACTGCCCCTGTACTCAGGGGATTCATGGTCCATCCTCCTTCACTAGTCACTGCCCCTGTACTCAGGGGATTCTTGTTGTGCCATTAGAGAATGTGGCAGAGCTCCCAAGGATGGGAATTGTATATTCTTTCAATTATTGTGTGAATCTCCACCCACCGTGACAATGCCCCATGAACACTTGAACATAGTCATATGCCTTATAGGTATGCACCAGGTAAACCTCCTCCAATCCATCCCCTATCACTGACACCCCACACCAATGATCCTCCCCTGCTGTGATTCAAAACTTCTTCAAAAAGTAAGCCAAGAAAATAACCAAATGCAATTAATAAGAAAATGAAATAATGACAGTTTTAAAAATAATAAATAAAATACAAAAGAATTAAAAAATTTTTTGAAATAATAAAAAATATGAAACTAAAAAAAATTTACATTATGTCTTTCATCCTGTAAGATCTGTTGTCTTGTATGTACAGTGACATTTTTTTCTGCTTATTCCCCCCAGTATCTTATTTTTACATTTTGTCTTCAAAGAAGCTTTAGATTACAGAAAAGTAATGTCCTTTCCCCTATTAATAACATTTTACATGTGGTTGGTACATTTGTTACAATTGATATACCAATATTGAAACATTGCTACTAACCATGGTCAATGATTTACATTATGGTTTACATTTTGGACCATACACTTTTATAAATTTTGATAAAATTTAAAATGGTCTATATCCATCATTGCAAGATCATGTAGAACAATTTCTTTGCCCCCAAAATGCCCCATGTTCCATCTATCTATCCCTTCCTCTCCCTCCCCTTGGGACCCATGTTAACCACCAAGTTTAACTCATTGAAGGACAAGAATCATAGCTACTTGCAACAACATTGAGGGCTTGACATACTGGCCTGTCCTCCCTTACTAGGCACTGCCTATGCTCTCAAGAAATTCTCACCCCTCTATTTGAGAGCATAGGAGGACTCCCCAAGATGGGAGTCCACCCACTGGTACAGCACACTATGATAAGATGAACACTACACACTACACACTCCCTAGAAGCCTGCCCCAGACTCATCCTGTCCCACATGCCCCACACATCCAACATGGGGTATGTTTTTAAAGCTTTGCTATGTCCCACCCTGATTGTTCCTAGATGGGTGCAGACTAATGCTTGTGCACAGCTTTTCAGACCCCCAGTATGCTTCTTGATTGTCTCTTTCCCTGGTTCTCTCTGACAAATTTCTGAATGTTCTGCTATTTTGCTTGTTGCTACTTATATCATGAAGCTATGAGTGCCCTCTTCATTATTGTTCACCAAGATCTCCATCATTTTCCACAATACCCTGAGGCATGGTATCCTTTATGATCTATTCCAAATAAAGTCAGGTTCCACAGGCAGAGCTACATAGTTTCTCATCTCTAATGCTGACCTTTCTGGTCTACCTCTTGCCTGATCAGAGTCTCTGTTCACAACATAGTGTTGGGGGCAGAGACAATAGCTTACATTACCTGGAGTGGCACCTTTGCTCTACAAGCAGATATTGTGGGGGTGTTGGTAACACTTGTGTTCTTGGCTTGTCTTCTACTCTACAAATGACATGGGGCAAGAGAGGTCAGGGCCATGTATTCTAGGCCTGTTACACCTGGAGAACAGCTTCCAACAAACAAGTGGGGTCTGGGTGAAGGAATAGAGCCTAGTCCTATTGGTTAAACCTACCTAGAATAGATCTTCTGCACTACAGGGCTGGGAGATATGAGAAACACCAGTGGTCTGCTCACCCAAGTTGAAACTGTGCCTCCGGACTAGGAGTTGAAGGGAAAAGGGAACGCAATATTCTTGACCATACACACCAGAATTAGAGTCCCTATAGTAGTTTCTATGAGAGAGTGGGTGGGGAAATGGGGTATGGTTCAAATGCTAAACTCTTGCTCTTTTTACCAAAGTTTAGTTGATTTTCTTGAATAACTGTTTCTCCTTTTTCTTTACGTTCTTAAAACAATTTCTAGAAAATTTAAATGATTGCTTTTGTTTTTGTATTTTTTTTACAACTTTCCCCATTTAAATTGTGGTGTAGTGGATAGAGATTCCACGTCATTCATCAATCTTCCATCCAGAAGAGGCTTGAGTATTTTTCCTTCAAGATGACCTATCTCTCCACTCCAATGTTTCCTAAACCCACCGCCCCCTGCCCCTACCACCTCACGCACACATGCATGCATACACATACACCACATTCAATTCAGGCTTACTTGCGTGAGAGCTTTTCTGACATTTCTTTCTGGATATCTATTTTTCTGTCAAACATAATATCATAAAGATTAAACTCTTCATCTCTATATAAAGATATACTTTATTTACTATAAAATAGTAAAACTTTCTTTTCTTCTTTTTGAATTTAATCCCATTAATCGCTCTGCTTTTTTCCCAAAATACAGTTTTTATGTAGAAATTAGTTTAAAAAGAATTTATTTAATGGTTATATGTCCCATTGGAACACTGTGGTAGGTATTTAGGGAACAAAGTTGGATGAAATATGTTCACTACCTTTTATGAGCTCACAATACAATGTAGATGGTAGACATGTGAAGAAATTTTTATAATTCAATGTATCCAGTGCAGTAATAAAGAGACATAAGAGTATAAATGGAGAGAATTTATTCATTTTCAGGGCCTGTATTTAAAATATCCTTCTTGGGGAGTGGATGTAGCTCAGTGGTCGAGGCCTGCTTCGCATATACAAGGTCGCGGGTTCAATCCCCAGCACCTCCTGAAAAAATAAAATAAAATAAATAAATAAATAAATAAATCCTTCTTAAATCCCCAGTACTTTCTTCAGATTTTTTTCTTCTCTTCACAGAGTTCATGCCTGACCTTCCTGAGCATTATTTATAATTACTGACTCTATCTCTTACCAAAAATTCTCTCTTCAAACCAGGGAAATATGACTTCTGACTCCATCACTCAATTGATTTGTTTTTGTCAAAGTCATCAATGACTTTGTATTGCTATATTCAAAGGACACTTTTCAGTGCTTATTTGACACTTTCCCACCATTTGACACTGCCAATCATTATCTCTGACTTGAAGTTTTCATTTTCCCTGGCCTATGTAGCATTTCTCATGATATATTTCCTAATGATATATTTCTGGATGCTTCTTATTCTTTATAGTTCCTTCTTCCTCTGTCCCCCACCCCAAGGGTGGCATTCCTCAAAATTCTCACCAGATGAGCTCACAACTTCCATGTATTCAGCTGCCATATACAGCTATTTTAACCAGATCTTTTATTTCTTAGTCATTACACATCTTTGTCTCTCAGATACATATTATATTTTCTTGGGTGTTCTGTAGACTCTCCATCTCTTTAGTGGCTAAATTAATTGTGCTCAGAAAAGTCAACAAAGACACATATGCTAGCAAAATAACTCTTATCTAGTCCCCCTGCAAACACCCAAGATAATCTGAGACTTCGTGTCATTAAAATATATTCCCTTTCATTAGCTGTCATCCTGGTTACCCCCTCTTCCATTTATGATGACTTTAGCATCTGGCATACTTTCTTCTTTTTACCACTGCTCCCATCATGATGCATAGTGACTTCAACAATCACTTGAATGGTACACCCATGCCCTGGACTCTCATTTCCTTGAACTTATTTCCATTGACCAAGTTATCTACCCATATCACTTCCCCAATTCCATGTCACCACCAATTTATCTTTTTCTGAAATCTTAATTTCAAGAATCTCTCTCTCTCCAATATCTTCTATCTTTACAGCTCACTCTAATAGCTTCAAACCAACAATACATCCCTCGCTTAAAGACCTCAAATCCTTTGACCTTCTTTCACTGCCCATCACACTTTCATGAGCATTCCTGTTACAATATTATAATTACACACTTGAATTACAATTGATACCCTTATCTTCCTTTTACTCCTTAATACTGGTTTAACAAAATCCCAAATCTGGATAAATACAACTATATATCTACTCTTTGCTTGCACTCAAGTAGCAGAATATTGCTATTTCTAACTTCTCCTCTCCACTTGAATCCCCCAAAATTCCTTTACTTACTCTTTAAGCTCACTTGATATTTTGCCTTATAATTCTTTGAGAAAATAATAACAATAAGATGAAAACAACCTCACCTAATCACCACTATATTCACCAATCTACTTGTAATTATATCCTTCTTTCCTGATATCTTATCACCTTATAATTAATCCCTTTTCTATACAGCAAATATAAGTCAGATTGTATCACTTGCCTAGTCTAAATCTTTCATTGCCTTCTAATTGCTCTTAGAATAAAATTAAAGTTCCTTACTGAAACATACAAGGCTCCACATGTTGGGGTCTCTGATTACTTGTGTGCTATCATGACCCACCTGTTCACTTTGCTTCAACCACACTGATCTTCATTTTGTTTCTGAAACATGCCAAGTTCAGTCCAAACTTGGAACTTCTGCACACTGTTTCTTCTCCTGGGGTGCTGTTTTCCCAAGTCTTTGCAAGTCTAGTTCTATCTCATCAATCAGCTCAAGAACCATCTTAAAGAAACCTTCTTTATCTAATTTTTCTTTTTTTCAGTTTTCTTATTAACACTTTCCACCAATCACATCAATAACTCAGTACCATATAATCAGCCTATTTAAGCATTTGGTAATTTGTTTACTTATGTTTTCTCAACTTGAAAATAAGCTATTTGAGATCAGGATTCCTGTATTTTGAATTGTGCATTACCCAGGGATGTTGCTAAGCAAATCTTCCATGGCCTACTTTATCTCTGATGTTCTCCTATCTCAAAAGAAGGCCCTAAAATTACACTACCTGCCTGTGTCAAAAACCTAAATTTGAATCTAAGCTTCTCTCTCATTCAATGCCCATACCCAAACTCAAATCCTGTCAATGTTTGCCTTCAAAATATTTGTCAAATTTGTCCACATATATCCATCTTCATTGCTATTACCTTAGTTAGTCTACCAGCATCTCACTACTGGATTATGGTAACAGCCTTTCGCAGTCTGTACTTTTAGTTTTCCCACTTCTAATTCATAAACGAGATATTTTTTTCTTTGTTTATATATTCAAAAATATATATTTCCTTATAAAACAAAAAAACTCACTCTATTATCTAAAACACTTACTTGAGTCATTACAATTCTGATAGAGAAAATTTCTTTAACATGGAAACAAAATCTTGCACCATTTGCCCTTTGCTCTGCTCCCTAAAATCATCTCATGCTACTTTCCTGTACAAATAGAAGTCTCAGCTCCATACATATTTTCTACCAAGAGTTAAAAGTATGTCATATCCAGGCATCAGCTTAGATTCTTCTGGAAACCCTTTCCTGACCATCACAGCAACCTAGGTTTGTTGCCTGTCCTACTTGCTCCCATAGCATCTTGTTCTCAGCCCTATGCACTTATCACAGTGTCCAGATGTTGCCTGATTACTTTGTCTGAATGGGCAGACTTCAAGCTCCCTTCAATGAAGTGTTTTGATTTTTTCCTTTTTGTATCACTCTGTACCTGGCACAGTTTTTAATACATACTGGCATTTGATAAACACGTGCTTAATGAATAAAATAATACATGTGAAAATTAATAGCACAAATTACAGTAAATAAAGTCAGGATTTTGGGAGGAAACTATATAATATTTTTTATATTGTGCCTAACAAGTTGATAATATTAACTGGCTGATAAGTGATTCATAATTATGATGCTAAAACATTCAGAAAAAGGCGTCCATGAAAGTTTGTTAACTCTTCTAAAACCACAGCTTAAGCCATTATCCTTATGTTATTCATCTCTTGAACAACTTTAATTTCTATGATGCTGAACTGCTCTTTTCCTTCATTTTCTAAGAACACTTGACTATGTGCCTGGCCTGAGGAAGGCTCCTGTGTATCATTGCTCTGGCAGGTGTCTTTCATTTGCCTGTCTAGAGATGCTGGCACTCCTGCAAACAGCTCCTTTCTCACTCCCAGCCAGGTCTCCAATGCTGCCTGCATTTGATACAGTGGTTTGTTACCTACTGGAGTGTATGGTTCTACCAGAAATGCAGACCTCTTTTTCTTTAGCAAGTCTTAGATAAAAGAGATCTTTGGGCTTTTGTATTTCAAAAATATATTTTAACATTTTAATTAAATACACTATTTCAAAAAATATTTCTCTGAAATAATATATGTTGTCCATTTAATGCCTGACAAAGAAGATGAACTGGAGTAGGACCTCATTGTTAAGCCTTGGCATCTGCTGCCTATGTTTAGTTTCCTAAACAACTTGGGAACTTAATTATACGCAAAAAACTAGGACAAGTATTTAGAGGAAGAAAATTTAATGGAAACTGAGGTTAGTGAGGGAAAGAAAAGCAAAAATGATAAAATGCAATTTCGTGATTAGATTAATTAGCTGCAGAGTTTTTTAAACAATAATTTTAAAAGATACTTCAGTATTTTAAAACATTATTAGATAACCTTTGGATTTTCAGTGGGAGATCCGACTACAACTATTTAAAAAGGCAGCTTATATTGCATTGCCTGGGACAGTGCTTGTACCTACTAGTTGTTAAGGGTCAAGGAGTTGATCCTTGACAGGATGCTTGTGGGCAGAGTTTGATATGCAGAAGTTTTGTTCATTCTTATGATTATAATTAGTGTTTTAGTTTCCTCAAGCAAATACTTTGCAATAGGTTGGTTAAACAATGGGAATTTATTAGGTCACAGTTTTGAGTCCAAATCAAGGAATCATCAAGGCAATGCTTTCTTCCTGAAGACTGGTGTTCTGGGTCTGGCTGCCGGCAATTTTCAGTTCTGGTCCCCTCTGTCACAAGGCAAGGTACATGGCAATGCAGATGGCAGCCTCCTCTGGCCTCTCCTCTCTCTTCCAGCTTTTATTGAATTTCAGCTTCTGCTTACCATGGCTTTCTCTCTCAGTCTGAATTTCATTCTCTTATAAAGAGCTCCAGTAATAGGATTAAGAATTATTCTAATTGGGCTAGACCACACCTTAACTGAAGTAACATCATCAAAGAATCCCACTTATAATAGGTTCAAACCCACAGGAATGGATTAAATTTAAGAGCATGTCTTTCTGGGGTACATACAGCTTCAAACCAACACATTTAGTCTGCTTATTCAATTGAAATTCTCCAAGGGTTACCATCTTTGTTTACTTTTATGCTTCCCTGGTATCCTCAGCTTCACACTACTTCTCCAGCACCCCGTTGAATAAAACTTGGTCTATGTGGGGTTGAAGAGTTGTGAAGAGTCTAGCTCCTCCTATGAAACCACATTGCTGTTAATGTAATCTTAAACCGTTGTTCTTTTTATTTTGGGAATCTTAAAAATAAAAAGGTCCTGAGATGTCACATTCCAGAACAAACTTCCAAGTAATTTACTAATCTTTTTATCAGCATCTATATAGATAATGAAAGAGATTCTGATTTGACTTGTACCCTTGAAGGATTTTCCCCAATTCATATGACAGCCTATTTCAGTATTGGAAAATTCTAATTGAAAGTCTTTCTAATACTAAAAGAAAATCTGCCTTCCTTTGTCTTCTACCCTTTTGTCCCAGTTATACCCTCTAGCCAAGCCTAAACCCATTTCTCTTTTATTGGACATGTTGTATTTGAAGTAGATGCCATGTTCCTCATTTGTACTCTTTTTCTCACACTAATAATCTCTACTTCTTCCAATTAGCTTTCAGATTTCTGAAAGAAAGAGATTTAGAAATCAGAGGTGTGTTTCCTTCATCTTCAGATTTGTATTTCCTTGTCATATTTTATCCTTCTCTCAATGTACCTCTTAATATTGACTAAAACTGCTTATTGAACTTCTTTTTATTTGGCCAAGACCTAAGATGTAAAAGAGTCACTCATTGTTCCCATACTTAACAGAAATCCCATATCCTTGGCTGTCATTTTAATTAATTCACTTCACTGCTCTGAAAAAATGTGGTGGCTCACCTTCCAAACTTGCCTAATCTGGAGAGCACCCATGCACTTTTCATTGGTCTCTGGCTCAATCTGTACTCTTGTGCACTTTTCTGTACAGATTTGAATCTCTGCAATAGAAGAGACGTTCTACTTTCATCTAATTTGCATTCTACAGAAAATAAAAGAAAATGATTGTTTGGTCAAACATTCGCAAGTCCTTCTTTGCATAACCAAAATTATGTGCTCATGACCTCCAAACTTATCTTGCCAACTACTCCATCAGATCTTTTGAGTTTTCATGTCTTCATTTCTTGAATTTATTTTTGCTTCTTTCTGTGTCAATTCATATTTACTCCTTCAGCAAAGATTCTCAGAGACATACTGTGATAGTCATACATTAGTTCCAGAAATGCCTTCCAATACCTTAAAAGTGTGAATTGTTAAAGCTATTCAATAGTAACTTGGTTGTCTACTTCTAGTGGAGATGTTCATATGTGTTTTCCCATTTATTTGTCCAAATAGATTGAATGATCTTCAAAATTAAATATTATTTTCTTCACTTTTTCTATTTCTAGCTCTAATTCAGGACCTAGTCCAAAACTCTAAGTTGTAGGTGTTTATCACATGCTTGAAGAAAACACAATGCTGTGTCTGTGAAAATTTAGTATGAAGTAGCACCTTTAAATACAGATAGAAAAAAAAAATGGATTGAAGCTCACATATCTTATATATTAAACCATCTAAGGCAGCATACTATCTACCCAATTTTTAAGAGATAAATAGGAATATTCCTTTATTTGGATGCTTAATTAATCCACATTAGCATAAAACCCTTCCACCTGTGCATGTATACATATTCTATATCTGTACTTTCCAATTCTGTAAACCACATGAAAATGCAGCATCTCTTCCTGCAAGTGCAGCGAATCACAAAACCCAGCTTTGTATGTTGTGTGGGTGGATGCTAAAAGAGACTTTTTGGAATCTTCCTGATTTGTGGCCCCTCAATTTTAGGAAAAGCAGTTAGTGAAACTGGTTGGTCTAGCTTTTTGTGCTACTCAAGTTTCCAACTGTGTCTGAAATGTTCTCCTGTCTAGATGATTCCAAGGAGCTCATATGATGTCTAAATATTCATCAAGTTGCTTTTATCAAGGTTTCTTTCAGTGAGTTTGGCTTCATGTAGTGCTGGACTGTGAAATAACTTAAGGATCCCCCCACTACACACACACACACACACACACACCTTTTTCGTTGTCACCCATTCAAGGAGCCAGATCACAGCATTCACCATCCTCAGATAGACTTCCAGAGGGGAAAGAAAGCCTTTAAGATGCTTTGTTCCTCTTTGGTAAGACACAGGTAAGAAAAACTAATCTGCAGAGTTTTCTTTTAGTAGGAATTTCTGCTTATGCCATAAACCCAAACTCTATTCAATTAACTCATACCTGGTCTTCACAAGACCAAGGGAATAAAAACAAACTACAGTTGAACTAATTCAGTCCTGGGCATAAAATACAAGTAACTTCAAAACTGTTGTGTGATCTATAATAGAGTGAACAGTAAGTAACTGTGAATGAACAATCTCTTGAGCACTGGGAGAAGCTTTCTAAGGTAGCCCTTCTCCTGAAGATCTTCCTCTTTCTGGCAAATATTAGTGTAACATATAAAAGTCACTCCTCATAGCAGAGTGTACAAAAGAAATGATCTTTTCCCAGATGTCTACATTTTTCCTACCCTTGAGGAAAATAGAGTTCTAATATTCCATTCATAAGCAAAGTTGTAAATCATAACTAAAATAAGTAGATTTATAGACATTACACTTGTAATAACTTTGGACCTTATAATCTTAAATTTGGTCAATGGCAGACAGAGTAAACAAGAATCTGGGTTCTCATATTATCTTTTATTATAAGGAAATGACTAGTATAAGAGGAATCAGCTAAAGATGTGGACTAAGATACCCAAGAGGGTTGGCAAACAGCATAGAACCAGTCCATAAAAGAAAAAGAGAAGGTAAACAAGAAAGGAGTGAGGAAATTTGTAAAATAACACTATAATCACATTATACATACATATGTATATTTAATGGTTAGTTAAATGCTCACTTATATGACTATATTATCTGTATAATAAATTGTATACTGTTTATTGTAAGGCCGCACTTGATTTCTTTTCATCTGATTGGTTTTGTTTGTTTTTTAATTTTTTTTTAATTTTTTAAAAAGATACTTAAATTACCCAAATGTTACACAAAAAGTATAGGGATTCCCATATGCTCTGCTCCCCACATCCCACACCCTCCCACATAAACAACATCTTTCATTAGTATGGCACATTCATTGCAATTAATAAACGCATCCTGGGGCATTGCCATTGAGCATGGACCATAGTTCACATTGTAGTTTACGCTCTCTCCCACACAATTCTGCGGGCTATGGGAAGATATATAATGGCATATATCTGTCATTGCAATGCCATTCCGGATGATTCCCAAGTCCAAAAAAAGCCCCTGCATTACACCTGTCTTTCCCTCCCCCTGCCCTCAGAGCCTCCAGTGGCCACTGCCTCCACATCAATGCTGTAATTTCTTCCATTGCTAGAATCACAAGTTTATGGTAGAATACCAGTAAGTCCACTGTAGTCCATAGTTCATTCCCCAATTCTAAGGATTCTGGGGTGATAATGTTCACTCCACCTCTAATTGAAAGGGGGCTTCGATCCCATACAGCCGATGGATGTGACTGTATTGCTTGCAGTTGTAGGCTGTCTCATTTCCTTGGTATGTTGGTTGTCAATCCTCACCTCCTTGTTAGTTGCCCTGGGTGAGTCTATAAAAAGTCTCAAGAAAAGAACCCCTCAAGACTTGTTATGGTTTTATATTTAAAAAAGAACTCTGAAATAAAACAAAACTGTCAATTACAATCAAGATTTTGGTGTCCTAAGTGGAAATGCCTGATGAACCCAGTGCAATGGAGTGGGATCAGAAGAAAACTCATTATCATCTGGATCTTCCAAACATCACAGCAGAATATAAAGAATGATGAGCAAATTAGGAAGACAACTAAGCCCAAATTTTACACCTCAAAGTGGTTGTTTAATTGTTTGGTTGGTGGTCTAAGTTTTCATTTCCTTTCCTTTTTCTAGAGCACACTGAAAATAGATCATCTCCAAAACAATTTAAAAAGTCAGAAGCACCTTATAGAGTTATTTGGGCATGTGCATGTGAGAAACCCTACAAAAACCCCTGGTCAGTTGACAGATAGAATGATGTTCCAAATATGATTATTACTAATTGGGAATAATATCTCCTCTGTTTATATTATTATCCAATTAGAGAACTTCTAATTAGGTCTGGCACGTGTTCATGGATCCATGTTCTCTGAGCTTTGAAATGCCAGAATTTAAGGCTAGAAGATATCTTAGTACTTACTTATCTGCCCACGCCCATTATAGTTCATTTAGTAGAAAAGATTGATTGAGAATACAGAGCTCCATATCTCACAGTTTAGCAATCTTTTCACTCTACTATATTTACCTCACTAGTGGCAAAAATAAATTACAGAATGATTTCTCTCTATTTTTTTTTCTCACTTTTATTCACTCCTACTCTCTCAATTTCTCTTTCTAATTTTCTTTTCAAGAGCATATTGGGCTCTTGGTTCAAATCCCGGTTTCATCATTTGTTAACCTTAGGAATATTAATATATTTCTTCAAGCCTCAGCTTCCTAATTTATAAAGTTGGGGTAATACCCACTTTATGGGATTATGATGAATAATAAATAATATATGTAATGTTTTCAAAACTGTAATTGCCGCACTTAAGTGCTCAAAAAATATTATATATTATTATAATTATCATAAGTACTGCATGTTTTTACTGTCAAAATATGGAAAGAACAGAAAAGATAAAGTAGAATATTAAAATGGCCAGTAATCATTCAATCTAAACATAATCACTATTGATACACTCACATAAATATCTATATATAGAAAATAGTACATGTACATATAAGTTCCAACATAGTTACATTATTATTTTCTATCATCAATTCACCAAATAGAATGTAATTAATTAGAAAACATGAATTATTTTGCAAGGAGGTACCAAATTGTTAATTTTAATACTTTCTTCACCTTAAGAATCTAAGAATGAATCAGGAAGCCACAAACATGATACATTTGTTATCAACTTCAGGCTGAATAGTGGTTGCAGGAAATAATAAAGTGAGTAATAATCATTTACCTTTAAATTATATTTTTTGCAAAGATTTTCAAGCCTTCTTAATTGCAATGTCTCATTAACTTTTTAAAGAGCCCTATTGTATAGTGTAGTGAATCTTTAGTGTAATGTAAAATTAGGCTATTACAGAATGGCTGAAATTCAGTGTATCCACCTAGAAACCACACTACACAGGGCAACGAGTATGGGGAGATTGCATGGCTTTGGACATTTTAGATCCTTCCCTGACCACTTCCAGTAGACTTGGTTCTTGAAGATAGTGACCTTGCTTTGTTAATCTATGTTCTTTTCATTCATTCCCTTATTCAATGTTTGATGAGTACCTACTATAAACTCAAAATTATACTAAAGAATCTGGGGCTACAAAGATTTATAAACAAGGACTCATAATACATATGCTTAATATTTAAGCTCTCTTAATCTCAGGTAAGTTTGTTGTTGGAGTCAACACAGATAATGTGCATAAAGTATCTAGTATAATGTCTGCCAATAGTAAGCATTCAATGAAAGGTCTCTTTTTATTATTGTCTTGTGTTGCTCTCTCACTTTATTTTGGGTTCCATGATTACCATTGTTCTCTACCTAATCAATAAGTAAGGGCACTTTCTGAGAATATTATATAACTTTGGAACTGTATGCTACCTTTAAATAGGAGGCAAATTTAATTGCCCCAGAAAAGATTGCCTTCTTGCATTGGTAGCAGAAGAGTTGTAAACATTCATGGACTATTGGCAGGGAAGCAGACAGTAAGTCTAGCATGACACTCAATGCAGATGTTCCTCTGGCAGTTATGTAGTCATCTGCCACTTCCCTTAACCATAACTTCCTCGTAATTTAAGGGACAATTCTATTCATATTTATCTTTTTAAAAGATATCTTTCTCTTAAAAAGTCTTTTGAGTAACTCCAGCCTTTTGAGAATGATGTGTCTACTATAACAGGCAGAAAAGTGAGCTGAGAAAGCCACCAGCCTTTAGGAACAACTTGCTACATAGTATTTAAAGGAAATTATAAGGTAAACAAGTATAGGAAAATAATTGATTGATACACAGACTTGCTCTCCCTTCTCTGCAAAAGACTGCTTCAAGTTCGGTTCCAAAAGGGTGTCAGGGCTTCACTGTTGTCAATTGCCATCAGCACTGTCTTTAACCGACATAATCATTAGTATAGAGTAAAATTTAGTGCATTAGTATAGAGTAAAATTAGAGTCTCAGTCATATAGAATTGCCCATTATTTCTATAGAATACACAAAGTTCATCACTTATGAAAAATATAAACAGATCAAATTCAAAAGAAAGACCTGTCACTTTTAATACTCCCAGATGTAAATATCAGAGATGATATACCAACTCTAAAAACTTAATGCTCTGCTATAGAACCCCTAAGTCTTTAGAAGTGAAAGTGTGTAGAATTAGGGAAACAATGTGTTTAGTGGATACAAACTTTGAGAGGACCAATAGACAAAGCATATTGTTGAATACCAGAAAAACATACGGAATGCATTTAATGCAGTTAGGTGCCTTTAATAATAATATCCCACCTCCTTCTTTTGCTTCATTTGATATTATAAGCCAGAAGAAGTGCTAGAGCCATGGTGGAAAATACGTGGGTAAACTTAAGTTTCAACCACTGATGTCTTAAATACATTAGAATTTGGCCAGTTGCAATTTTCTGGTGATATTGTTTGCTAGCATTCACCTCTAAGTGGACATAGTTTTAAAAAAGCGCTGAGGAGTTAAGAATAAATGTGTGATGTCTGGTGCTCCAACCTCCATATTTGATCATGAGGTGATCTTGAAGCTAGAAGCTGCATGCTAGAATTGTAGAGCAGAAAGACAGAAAGAGTCTGAATCACTGCCTATCTCCAGATATTTTCACCAAAGAGAAGAGACTTCTTTACTTAAGCTACTAATATGGATTTCTGCTATCATTAAACCTAATCCTGACAAATGCAAATTATAGGAACTGTTAAGAAAGTAAGGGGGAAAAATTTACAGTTTGTAGATGTCAATAGCTATGGAATATCAGTTATATTTTATTATTTGGCAACAATTTAATATGTATTTCAAACAGTTTTATAAAATACTTGTTATAAAATCTACAAGCCTATAAGAGTATGCAGTAGCAATAAAGGCATCCATCCTATTAGCAGATGTATCCACTTTCTTTTAACAGTTACATGTATATTTTTGAGGCATTTTCATGCATTAAAAAGAATTTGCAGGGAAGCAGATGTGGCTCAAGTGATTGGGCATCCATCTACCATATGGAAGGACCCAGGTTCAATCCCCAGGGCATCCTGGTAAAATAAAAAAATAAAAAAATAAATTTGCATACCTTTCTATTTATATTTCAAATGGAATCATATTATATCATCCTATTGAAACATGCTTTTTTTTTTACCATTTTATATCATATTTTTATATCACTATTATAGATTTTCATATATAATGTATGAATAATATATGTAATTGTATGAAGAAAAACTATGTATGGAGGAGGATTGGGGAAGAGGACAGAGTGAGGAGCTCCAGGAATCAGTCCTTCCACCAAAACAAGTACGAAAGCAGCAGGAACTGTTTGAACAACAATTTTGAAACTACGGAGTCCAGAAGAGTACTATACAGTATTCAGGGAAAAGTGGGAGGAAGAGGCTGATAAATTACAGTGAAGAACAGTAAAATATTTTCTCAGCAGAGTGGCTGCTGGCGCCCATTCCCCCACTATTGCCACAGGTCACTGAGGGGTCCAGCCCCTGGCTAGTTCTCTTGTGACAGGAAAGGACTTAAAAATTCTCTTCTGTAAGTACAGGGGTGGGCACAGCTGATAACTGGTCACAGCTTTTGCTGGGGAACAGGCTCTGAAGGCAGTTATTGTTTCAACTCACCCTGGAAAAAATTGGCAGCAGTCATTGTTTCAACCCATCCTAGACAGTGCAGCGGCAGCCCTTGTTTCAGCCATTGGTGGACAGAGTTTGGCAATGGCGGAGACTTAAGGATGCTGTACTTCCTCAGGGCTGCAAGGTACAGTTGGCTGAAAGGCTGCATTTGCTGGGCAGTTCACGAGAGCTCCTGTTTGAAGAGCCATGGGATAAGTTCTTGGTGCCCTTCCTGATCCCCTCTCCAGTGAGCACTGGAGCCAGTCTGAGCCCCCTTGGTGTGTCCCTGGCCTTCCTTTTGGCTGGGAAAAACTGACTTAAGAAGGTCCTCTCTGGGGGACTCTAGTTCCAGAACTTGCCCTCCAGGCAAGAGCAGCTTGAGACAACAAAAGGCGCGTGAAAATTTATAGAGGCAAACAGTCTTGGAAAAAGGCTTTCTGTCTTCAAACATCCAGGAGAGGAATGTCAATCCTAAACCCAATGAAATTTATAGACTCAATACAATCCCAATCAAAATTCAACAACCCTCTTTACAGAAATGGAAGAGCCACCAAATTTACATGGAAGGGCAAGAGGCCCTGAATAGCTAAAGCCATTGTGAAAAAGAATAATCAATTTAGAAGAGTCACACTTTTTTATCTTAAAACTTATTATAAAAGTAATCAAAACAGCATGCCTGGCACAAAAACAGACATATAGACCAATGAATAAAATTGAAATCTCATAAATTAATCCTCACATTTATGGCCAGCTGATTTTTGACAAGGTGCCAGAGACCACTTAATTGGGAATGATCTCTTCAGAAAATGGTGCTGGTAAAGTTGGATTTCCATTTGGAAACAAAAAAGAAAGAAGACCCTACCTCACACCATATAAAAAAATCAACTCAAAATGGATCAAAGACCTAAATATAAGAGCTAGAATATCAAACTCCTGGAAGAATGCAAAGGAAAGCATTTTCAGAACATTCTGTTAGAAAATGGTTTCTTATACTTTTCAACCAAAGTGTAAGAAACAAAAGAAAAATAGATAAACAGCACCTCTTCAAAATTAAAACGTTTGAGCCTCAAAGGACTTTATTATGAAAGCAAAATGCCAACCTACAAAATGGGAGAATATGTTTGGAAACCACATATCCAATAAAGTTTTTAATTTTCAAAATATATAATGAAACCCTTCAACTTATCAACAACAACAAAAAACAAATCAATTAAAAAATAAGCAAAAGACTTTAACATACATAGCTCCAAAAGAAGATATACCAATGGCCAGAAAGCATATGAAAAGATGCTCAACATCATTAGCCTTCAGGGAAATGCAAATCAAACCTATAAAGAAATACCATTTCACACCCATTAGAATGGTTACTATTTAAATAGTGGAATATAACAAGTGTTGGAAAGGATGTAGAATAATAGGAACTCTTGTTCATTGCTGGTGGCAATGTAAAATGGTGTAGCTACTGTAGAAGGTAGTTTGGCAGTTTCTCAGAAAGACCTGGCAATTGACTACTAGGTATACAACCAAAAGAATTGAAAGTAGAGACTCAAACAAATTTTGCACACTGTTGTTCATAGTGGCATTATTCCCAATTGCTAAAAGATGGAAGCAATCCAAGTGTCCATCAATCGATGAATGGATAAATAAAATGTAGTATATTCGTACAATGGAATATTATTCAGCCATAAAAAGGAATGAAGTCCTGATACATGTTACAACATGGATGGATCTTGAAGACATCATGTGTGACATAAAACAGACACAAAAGGACAAATCATTGCATGATCTTACTCACCTCAAGCAATTAGAATAAGCAAACCTGTCAAGTCTGAATCTAGAATATAGGTTACCAGGGGATGGAGGGTGGATAAGGAATTGGAAGTTAAGGCCTAAAATGTACAAAATTCCTATTTGGAATAATGGAAACCTTTAGGAAATGGATAATGGTGATGGCAGCACAGCATTGTGAATATAATAGCACTGAAATATATATCTCAATATGATTAAAAGCCGAAATGTTAGATTGCCTATATGGTAATGGAATAAAAAAATTTTAAATCCATAGGACTACACTATGCAAACAGGGAACCTTAAGTTAAACCATGTTTTTAATTAATAGTATAATTATAAAAAATGTGTTATCAATTGTAATGAATGTTCCACACTAATGCAAGGTATTTGTGGGGTGGTGTATGGAAATCCTGTATTATATGCATTATTGTTCAGTAAAACCACAACTTCTCTAATAAAAATATTATGTATGTAGCTATACAATACTTAAATTATTTCCATTTTTTTTTCATTATTATAAACAATGGCACATTAAATATTCTTGTATATTTATCAACTCATAGATCTTTAGAATTATGTTCTAGAAACAGAACTGCTGGACCCATAGATATTTGAATTTTAAAATGTTATGATATATCTATATCAATATTCATATCTATCTCTTTGTCTATCTATCCAATTTGGCTTCAATATGTTTGCTCCAATTTACATTTCCACTACTGACTACTATGTAACAGAGAACATTACCAAACTTTTAAATTCTTGCCAAAATAAATGAAAACTGGAATTTCATTTTAATTTGATTTTTTGAATCTTTAATATAGTTCATCATCTTTATATACTGTTATTGGCATTTTAAATATCTGTGTCTTTAGAATTTTTAAACATATTTCCCCTCTTGGATTGATAGCAATTTTCTTTTTTGTTTAATAGTTTATTGATATATATTTCACATATCATATAATTCATCTATTTAAAGTATACAGCACCATGAATTTTATATGCTCACAAAGCTATGCAATCGTCAACCCAGTCTAATTTAAAATATTTTCAGCATCCAAAGAGCAATCATATACACATTAGCAGTCACTTCCAATTCCCAAACCTTCCACCCAACCCTAGCCACATGCAGACACTAATCAACTTTTTGCATATTCTGGACATTTGACATAGATAGAATCATTCAATATGTGGTCTTTAGTGACTTGTTTCTTTTATATAGTTTTAAGTTTCGTCCATGTTATAGCATATATCAGTGCTTCATTGTTTTTTTAATCAGTGAATAATATTCCATTTTATGGCTATATCACATTTAGTTTATCCATTAAGCATGGATGTTGATGTACAAACATTTTTAATTTTGATGTAGCCCAATTCATTGCTTTTCTTTTTTCACTTATGCTTTTGGAGTCCTATTGAAGAAACCATTAACTAAGCCAATGTCACAAAGTTTTACTCCTATATTTTCTTCTAGGAATTTTATAGTTTTATTTCTTACATTTATATCTATGACCAGTTTCAGTTAATTATTGCTACATTGTTAAACTTTATTATTAGTTCTAACAGATTTTAGTCTAGATTCCTCAGGGTTTTCTATATACAAGATCACATCACTATCAAATAGAGTTAGTTTTGCTTCTTCCTTCCAAATCTGAATAAATTTTTTAAAAAAAATTTCTTGCCTATTTTACCTGGCTAGAAACTATAGTACAATGTTGAATAGAACTGTGATGGTTAGGCTAATGTGTCAACTCGGCCAGGTAATTGTGTCCAGGTGTTAGGTCCAGCAGGTACTGGGCTAATTGGACTTCAATCATCAGTGAGTTTGCTGCGTGAATGGCTGATTATATCTGCATCAATCAGGGAGATTACATCATCAATGGGTGGTGCTTTTATCCAATCAGTTGAATGACTTAAAAGCAGAAGTGATTTCAACATTCAGAGAGAATTTCCCAGCTCGTCATTGGACAGGCAACTTCTCCCAGAAACTCATCAACGACCTTTCATCGGGCTTTCATCGGAGCCACTGGTTTGCAGCCTGCCTGCAGAACCTGGACTTGTGCATCCCCACGGTCACGTGAGAGACTCTTTTAAAATTTCATTTTATTGACAGAAATCTCCTGCTGATTCTGTTTCCCGAGAGAACCCTGACTAATACAAGAACTAATAAAAAGCAAACATTCTTGTCATGTTCCTGATCTTGGTGGGAAAGCATTCAATCAATCCCTATTAATTGTGATGTTTGTTATGAGTATTCATAGACATGCTTTATCAGGCTGAGGAAGTTTCCTTCTATTTTTAGTTTGTTGAGTGTTTTTATCATGACAGGATGTTGGATTTTGTCTACTGACTTTTCTGCATCTATTGAGATGATCATGTGATTTTTGTTCCTTTTTTAACTTTTTATTTTGAAATACTTTCAACCATATAGGACAGTTACAAAAAAAATAATACAAATCCCATACAGAATACTCTAATGCACTTCTTACCTCCTCTGCCTCAGATACCACTTGAGATACCTCAGGTCCATCGATTCTAATTTTTGGCACATGTACCATATCATTCTAACTATCCAACTATATATCTATCTCTCTATCAATCTATTTTCTGAGCACTTGAGTGTAGGCTGTACACAGCATGCTCCTTGAACTGCCATGTACATTTCCTAAAAAAGGATATTCACTTATGTAATCACCTTATGTGGAGTTATCAAGTTTAAGAAATTTAACATTAATACAAAGCATACATCTGATATTGCATTTTTTTTTCACATATCCCAGTAATATCCCTTTGAGTTCAACCTCCTTTCTCCTCCCTCGCTAGACACCATCCAGGATCATGTATTACACTTAATTGTCATTGTCTCTTTAGTTGCTCACACTTTTTAAAATAATTGTATGAGCATATATACAACATAGACTTTCTACTCTAAACCACTCCCAAGCATGCCATTCAATGGGATTAATCACATTCACAATATCCTGGTACCCTCAATGTCTTTGATAGCTATAACTTTCCTATCTCCTTTTAATCATAAACCCTACATCCATTATGCATTAGTGTCCCATTTCCTCTCACCCCTGAAATCTGGCATCCTGTACCCTGATAATTTCTGTCTCTTTGAGTTTGCATATATTCCGATATTTTCTCTGCAGTTACCATAGGGTTTATTTATTTATTTATTTATTTTTTTTTTAAAGATTTTATTTATTTATTCATTTATCCCCCCCTTGCTGCTTGTGCTCGCTGGGTCAGCTAACCACGCCGTGCGGGCGGGCTTGCCTTCACCAGGAGGCCCCAGGGAACCGAACCCGGGGCCTCCCATATGGTAAACGGGAGCCCTACTGATTGAGCCACAGCCGCTTCCCCATAGGGTTTAAATTTAACGTCCTAAATCTATAACAATCTCATTTGCTTTGATACCATGTTAAATTCAATAGTATACACAAACTATGTTTTTTTTATCCCTCCATACCCCCTCTAATATACAGTTCTTATTGAAAATTACATTAATACTTTATGAGTCCAAAACCACTGATTAATTGTTAAATTTTTTGTTTACATTTTGGATCCTGTAGGAACTAAAAAGTGGAGTTATAAGTCAAAAATACAACAGTACTGGCAATTATATGTACCCTCAGTGGAGATCTTTATTTCTTCATGCAGCTTTGATATATTGTCTATTGTCCTTTCAACCTGGAAAACTCTCTTTAGCATCTTTTGTAGGGCCAATTTCATGGTGACAAAATCCCTCAGCTTTTGTTTATCTTACCTTAATCTCACCTGCATTTTTGAAAGACAGTTTTGCTGGATATAAAAAACTTGGATGGAAAATTTTTGCCTGAAGCACTTTAAATATGTCTTCCTACTGCTTCCTTTCATCCATGGATTGCATGAGAAATTGGCACTTAAACTTAATAAGACTCCCTTGTACATGACATGTTGCTTCTGTTTTGTGGCTTTCAGAACTCTCTCTTAGCTTTAGCAACTGATGGTTTGATAACAATATGCCATGGTGTTGATCTCTTTGGGTGTACCCTATTTGGAGTTAATTAAGCTTCTTGGATGTGTATATTCATGTCTTTTGTTAAATATAGAAAGTTTTCATCCATTATTTCTTTGACTATTCTCTCAATCACTTTTTCTCTTCCTTCTCTTTCAGGGACTTCCATAATGCATATATTGGTATGCTTGGTGGTGACCCCCATATTCCTCAGACTGTTCACTTTTCTTCAATCTTTCTTCTTTCTGCTTCTCAGACTGAATGATTTCAATTGTCTTCTCTTTCAAGTTCCCTGTTGTTTCTTCTGCCAGCTCCAATCTGCTGTTAACTCCTCTGGGAATTTTTAATTTGTTACTGTGAACTTTGGCTCTGTTTGGTTCCAGTTCAAATTTCCATCTCTATTGATACGCTCTTTTTTGTTCATCTACTGTTTTTCTGATTTCCATTACTTTTTTGCCCATGTTTTTCCTTAGCTCTTTCAGCACAGTGAGGACTATTTTTTTTTTTTTTTTAAGTCTTTGTCTGGTATGTCCCAGATCTGGTCCTCATCAATGATGGTTTCTTAAGTTTTAATCTTCTCCTTTGCCTGGGCCATCAGTTCTTGTTTCTGTGTATGTTTTGTAACGTTTTCCTGAAATTTGGACTTTTTTATTTTTTAAAAAAAGATTTGTTTATTTACTTAATTTTTTCCCTTTGTTTATCCCCCCTCTCTCCCAGATGGTTTTCTCATCTGTCTGCTCATTGTTTGCTTGCCTTCTCCTAGAGGCACTGGGAACTGAATCCAGAACCTCCCACATGAGAGACAAGTGCCCAATGGCCTGAGCCACATCTGCTCCCTGTGGGCTGTGGCATGCTGGATTGTGGAATTTGCTTCTTCCAGCAGGGGTGGCATCTAGCTCATTCCAGTGGGGCCAGCATCTAGCTCATTGTGGTGGGGGCAGTGTCTATTTCATTTGCAGTGGGGGCGGCATCTAGCTTGTTGTGGCAGGGGCAGTGTCTAGTTCATTGTGGTGGAGCAGAGTCTGCTCATCTTCTTTTAGGAGGCACTGGGACCCAAACTCAGGACTTCCCAAGTGGTAGGCAGGCACCCAACTGGTTGAGCCACATCTGCTTCCCACATTTTGATATTTTAATTTGGTATTTCATGAATTTAGACTCTGCAGCATATTTTCCTTAAGTTTTTATCTGGCTAGTATTATGTAAGAGCTTTCCTTAAATTCCAGAAGCAAAAAAAAAAGAAGAAAAATAAGTAAACACTTTTCTTGATCTTGGCAGATTGACCTGTGCAAGTGATGTCATTCAGGAATTATCCATGTAATGAGCTTAAAGAATAGCTACAGGCCAATGCATAGGTGTTTCCATGATCTTTTCTGCACCTCGGTTTTGTCTTGAGCATGTGCATGTACCCCTAGGAATTCCCCCTTTACACAGATAAAAAATGTCCCTTCTTCCCTAGTAAGAAGTTTTCTCATTCAGGGCACTACATTGTATGTTCTACAGCCAGAACCCCTTGCCTCAGACAGCCACTTAACCCCTCTCCCAGTGTTCTTTAGGAGAGCTCTATGAACTGCCTTCTACATGTTACTTTGAGTCCTTCAGGCCACTATCAGACAATTTGGGCCAGTAAGTGCATGAGGGTTACTCTGCTCCCTTTGTATCTAGGACCAGTGATCTGCACTAGGAGAATGTGCTGGTTCCTTACTAGGCTATTGAGTGGTTTGGGGATAGGCAAGCCCGGACAACATGAGATTCTACCATTTTTTCTTTTTTTTTTTAATTAGAGAAGTTGTGAGCTTACAAAACAATCATGCATAATGTGCAGAATTCTCATACATCATCTCTCCACCAACACCTTAAACTGTTGTTGGACATTTGTTACAGATTATAAAAGAACATGATCAGTCTATTACCACTAACTATGGTCCACAGCATACAGTTGGTATATTTTTTCCATACATTCCCTATTAGTAACCCTATGTATTAGTATTGTATATTTGTTACATTTCATGAAAGAACACTCTCATATTTGTACTGTTAACTACAGTCCATCTTCCACCACATGGTTCACCATGTTATACAGTCCCATGCCTTGTACATTCTATCCAAAGTGTATACTCAGTGGCTTTCACTTTCATCACAGAGTTCTGCAGTCATTGCTCCAGTAAACCTTTGAATGTTTTCCTTAGTCCATGTAGCCATTTGGCCGTTTGATGTAATTATGAATTCAAAAATATATATTGGATTATGCTTGTAAACTGGTCTGCTAATCTGGGCATGATTAAGTTATGATTAGGGCGTTAACTGGGCCACATCAGTAATCACTGAGCCCCACCCCTTGGTGGGTGGGTGAATCAAATATAAAAGGCAAGGCAAAAGATAGGGAGAGCAGTTTTTGATGTTGGAGTTTTGATGTTGGAGAGAAGGCCCCGGGATAGAGACGAGTCATTCTCTTGAGAGTTCACAGCTGGCCTTGTGGGGAGAAGCAAAGCCTAGAGAGCCCAATAGTCTACAGCTGACCTTGTTCAGGAAACAGAGGAGCTAAGCCCAGAGAGAAATACAGCCCCGGGAAGAGAGGAACCCAAGAAGCCTGAACCGTGGCAAACGTCAGCGGCTGTCTTGCTCCAACATGTGGCAATGGACTTTGGTGATGGAAGAAACTTATGTTTTATGGCCTGGTAACTGTGGACTTCTACCCCAAATAAATGCCCTTTATAAAAACCAACCAATCTCTAGTATTTTACATTAGCACCCCTTTGGCTGACTAATACAATCCAAAAGAAAAAATCCTATACTCCCTATTATTGACCTTTAGCATTGATATAGTAACTTCTTTATCATTGATGCAAGAATATTACTATATTGCTGTTAACTATGGGCCATAAATTACATTAATTCTATTTTCCCATGCACCACTATATTCTAACCATCTTGCAATAGTGACATACATTTGTTCTAGTTCATAGAAAAACGTTGTATTTGTATTATTAACCAAAATCCTCATCCACCTCTGGGCTCACTATGTTATTCTGTCCCTTGATTATTCTTCAGTTTTCTTTCAATTGACATATAAATTCCTAGACCACCCCTTTCAGTCACAATCCCACTTATAAACCAGCCATGTTAGTTACACTCACTATAATGTGTTTTCATCAACCTCTCCATTTCCACACTTTTACAGCCAAGCTAATTGAAAATTCTACATACATTAAGCATCAATACCCCTCTCAGTTCTCATTCTTTCTCCTAGTAACCTATAGTGTAGGTTTTAACTCCATGTGCTTATTCATCATATTTCGTTCATATTAGTGAGACAATACTATATTTCTCCTACTGTGTCTGGCTTATTTCACTCAACATAATGTCCTCAAGTTTCATTCATTTCTTCTTACAGCAGCATAGTATTCCATAATATGTATATACCACATTATGTTTATCCACTCATTGGTTGATGGACACTTGGGATGTTTCCATCTTTTGGCTATTGTGAATAATGTCACTCTGAACATTGGTGTGCAAATGTCTTTTAGGATCATTGTTGTCATTTTTCTGGATATATTTCTAGTAACCAGATTGCTGAGTCATACAGCAGTTCTATATTTAGTTTCCTTAGGAACTGCAAAACTTTCTTCCAGAGGCTGCACCATTCTATTTTTCCATGAACACTGAAGGAGTATTCCTATTTCTCCATATACTCTCCAGCACTTGTTGATTTGTGTGTGTGTGTTTTTTTTTAAAACAATGGCCATTCTATGAGGTGTGAGAAGATATCTCATTGTAATTTTGATTTGTCTTTCCCTAATAGCTAATGATATTTAACATTTTTTTCATATGCTTTTTTCTGCCATTTGTATTTCCTCTTTGTACAAATGTCTATTTAAGCCTTTGGCCCATTTTTAATTGGATTGCTTGCTCTTTTATTGTTGAGTTGTATGATCTCTTTATATAGAATGGAAATCAAACCCTTATCAGATATGTGGTTTCCAAATATTTTATCCCATCAAGTAGGCTGCCTTTTCACCTTCTTGACAAAGTCCTTTGAAGTGCAAAAGTGTTTACATTTGAGGAGTTCCCATTTCTCCTTTTTTTTTTTTTTCTTTTGTTGTTCATGCATTGAGTGTACAGTTTAAGCAATCACCACCTACCACCAGGTCTTGAAGATACTTCTTCTTCTAGAAGTTTTATTGTTCTCACTTTTATATTTAGGTATTTGACCAATTTTGAGTTAATTTTTGTATAAGATGTGAGATAGGGGTCCTCTTTCTTTCTTTTGGATATGAATATAGATCTCTAAGAACCGTTTTTTTTGTTTTTTTTTTTTTTTTTTGGATAGACTGCTCTTTCCCAGAGGGGAGAGCTTGACAGTCTTGTCAAAAATCACTTGACCATAGATGTGAGGATCTCTTTCTGGACCATCAGTTCAAGTCCCTTGGTCTATATGCCTATCTTTCTGCCAGTACCATGTTTTTACCAATGTAGCTAGGCAATATTATTTAAATTCAGGAACTGAGAGTCCTCCAACTTCATTCTTCATTTTTAAGATGTTTCTGGCTATTTAGAGCCCCTTACCATTCCAAATAAATTTGATAATTGGTTTCCCCATTTCTTTTAAAAAGGCTCTTGGAATTTTTATCAGGATTGCATTGAATCTGTGTATCAATTTGGGTAGAATTGACATCTTAACAATATTTATTCTTCTAGTCCATGAACATGGAATGTTCTCCCATTTATTTAGGTCATCTTTGAGTTCTTTTATCAGTGCATTGTAGTTTTCTGAATACAAGTGCTTTATGCCCATATTGAAGTTTATTCCTAAATATTTGTTTCTTTTAGTCACTATTGTAAGTGGACTTTTTCCTGTCTTCCCCCTTATATTGCACATTACTAATGTATAAAAACACTACTGATATTTACATACTAAACTTGTATCCTGGCACTGATGAATTCATTTGTTAACTCTAGTAGCTTTGTTGTAAAATTTTTTGTGACTTTCTAGGTATAGGATCATACATTCTGCAAATAGCAGAAGTTTTACTTCTTCCTTTCCAATTTGGGTACTTTTTTATTTCTTTTTCTTACCTAATTGCTCTAGCAATTGAATAACAGTGGTGACAGTTAGCATCCTTGTCTTGTTTCCAAGCTCAGCAGGAAAGCTTTCACTCTTTCACCATATTGGATTAAGGCCTATACGCATTCATTTTGTGCACATCTTAACTATAACATCTTCAAATATCCTGTGTGCAAATGGTGCACACCCATAGGACCATGGGTTGGGGCCTGAGCATGCCTTTTGTGGGGGCCATGAGTCAATACCCCCTAGCAAAAATTTTCAATTTAACATATATTTTGTCTGAGATTATTCTCCACTCCAGCTCTTTTTTTACAGCTTGCCTGGCATATCTTTTTACATCCATTCACTTTCAGTCTAAAAACCTCTTTGTGTCTTTGGATCTAAAGTGTGTCTCTCATAGACAAAAATGTTTGGATCTTGTTTTTGTAATCTGTTCTACAAACTCTGCCTTTTAATTAGTATTTTAATTCACTTATGCTTAAAATACTGACACAAAAGGTGGGATTTATGGCCTTCATTTTGCTATTTGTTTTTTACATGCCTTATGTCACTGTTGTTTCTCCACTCCTCAATTCTTCTTTTGTGTTAAATGGACATATTCTATTGAACTTTTAAATTATCTTCTTGTCTCTCTTCCTATATTTTGAATTATTATCTTAGTAGTTATCTTAGTAGTTACACTCTAGTTCAGATTAATACTAACTTAATTTCAATATTATATAAAAAACTTTACTTCAATAAACCTCCATTCCCAACCATGTCTGTTGTACTATTATTGTCATATAAATTACATTTTATAAATTATATGTCCAACAATACATTTTTAGAATTACCGCTTGATACAGATGTATTTTAAAATGCAGGTGTTTTAGTTTGCTAAAGCTGCCAAAATGCAGGCACCATGAAATGGGTTGACTTTTACAATGGGAATTTATTAGCTTACAACCTTAGAGTTTTGAGGCTGAGAAAAATGTCCATCATCAGGTGATGCTTTTTCCCTGAAGACTGGCTGCCAGTTGTCCTAGACTCCTTTGCCACATGGCAAGGACATGGCAGCATCTGCTGGTCTCTCCCTTCTCTTCCAGGTTTTGTTGCTTCAGCTTTTTGTTTCCATGTCTTTCTCTCTTCTTGATTTAATATCATTCTCTTATAAAAGACACTAGTAGGAGGGTTGAGACCCAACCTGAGTCATGCCTTAACTGAGGTTACCTAATCAAAAGGTCCTACTTACAATAGGTTTACACCCACAGGAATGGATTAGCTTTAAGAACATGATTTTATGGGGTCCATTTATCTTCAAACCATCACAATAGGTAAGAGAAAAAAGTGTTATAACAAAAACATGTTTATACTTGTTTCCATAATATGTATTATTTATACTGATACTTTACTGATACTGATAACTTTTATTGATACTTTTTTATTTTTTCATATGGGTTCAAATTACCTTCTAATGTCCTTTCATTTCAGCCTGAAGGACTCCTTAGTATTTCTTGTAGGACAGGTCTGCTAGCACCAAATTCTCTCAGCTTTTGTTTATCTGGTTATGTCTTAATTTTCCCTTCATTTTGAAGGAGGGAATAATTGGATATAGAAATCTTGCTTGACAGTGTTTTTCTTTCAACACTTTGAAGATTTCATCCCAAGATCTTATGACCTCTGTTGTTTTTGATGGGAAGTCAGCAGTGATTCTCATTGAGAATTCCTTGTACATGATAATTTTTTTTTTCAGCTTTCTAAATTTTCTCTTTATCTTTGACTTTCATCAATTTGACTATGGTATGATTAGGTGAGAATCTCTTTGGGTTTATTCTTCTTGGAGTTCATTAAGATTCTTGAATATTTGTAATATTTTTCATCAAATGTAAAATGTTTTAAGGTACTAAGCCATTATCTCTTAAAATATTTTTTTATTTTATCTCCTCTTCTCCTTCTGGTACTTCCATTATACATTTGTTGATAACCTTGATTGAGTTCCATAAGTCTCTGAGATTCTGTTTGTTTTTCCTTGTTTGCTTCTCATACTAAATCATTTCTATTGACTTATCTTCAAGTTCACTTATTCTTCCTTCCATCAGTTCAATTCTCTTGTAGAAACCCTCTAGTGAATTTTTATTTTCCATTATTTTACATTTCAACTCCAGAATTTCTATTTTTTTTAATAATTACTGTCTCTTTGTTGATAATTATAATTGATGAGACCATATTGTAATACTTTCCTTTATTTCTTTAAACATGTTTTCCTTTTAATTCTTTGAACCTATTTATAATAACTGATTTAAATCTTTGTCTACTAATTCCAAAATCTGGACCTTCTCAGGAACATTTTTGTTGATCACATCCCCCTCCTCCTGTGTCTGCAGCATATTTTCCTGTTTCTTTCAAGCCATGTAATTTTTGTTGTAAACTGTACATTTTAGATGCTTTCATATTGATTGGCTTCTGTATATGTAGTGCCTCTTTTAGTCTCCTCTTGAAAATTTTCAAACCTTTAATCAAAGTGCTATAAGATAGCAAAAAGTTATTTTTGATATAACATTCAGAAAAATGTACTATTCGCTTACCTTAATTTCTTCCATTTAGGCCATTCTTGCTGGGATACTGATCCCACAGATGAGTGAATGGAGCAGGCAAGATATTCATATTCAATCAGTTTAGTTATGATAATTTCCTTTAAAAATTAAATGGAAGTTTTCATAATATTAGAAAGTCTGCAGTGCATCTACACTCAACTGCTCTAACTGCAGTAAACTTTGCAAAAATACTTTTCTTGTTTCAATGGCATTGAACAATATTATTATTCATTTTTGAGTAGCTATTTACCTTTCTAGTAGATTTTCAGTCAAATCCTTTGTACTTTTTACTGCAGATATTTTTCAACTGCAAATAATGATTGACTCTTTGATTCTAGTAGTTTTATAATTTATTTTAATTATCTTTTATAATTTCATTGATTACTATTCCAAAATAGTGTTAAATAATAATAGCAATATGGGAAGCGGCTGTGGCTCAATCAGTAGGGCTCCTGTTTACCATATGGGAGGTCCCGGGTTCGGTTCCCGGGGCCTCCTGGTGAAGGCAAGCCCGCCCGCACAGCGTGGTTAGCTGACCCAGCAAGCACAAGCAGCAAGGGGGGGATAAATGAATAAATAAATAAAATCTTAAAAAATAATAATAATAATAATAATAATAGCAATAGTGAGCATTCTTGTTTTGCCCCGTACTCAATGTGAATGATTCTACTATGCCTCCGTTAAACATGGTGTTGGTTTTTGGTTTGCTCTATCATCATTTTTATTTTCAATTTTTGGTTTTCTAGATCCTCTGCCTTTATGCTGCTGGAATCATTTATTGGTCTTGAAACTCGAAGTTCAGTAACTTCTAAATTGTGTAGCTCTTAAAATTTTTCAACCATGTTTTATCATTTACCCATGTCCTTTGATCTAGAGTTTCAGTTCTTTCTTATTCCAGAAAGTTATTCTTGTATTTTATCTTTGAGTATTTTACTTTTCCATTTGTTCTATTTCTTTCTTCTGGAATACCAACTATGAAAATATTGTGTCTCCTTCTCATCTATTTCTATTAACTTGTAGCTTTTTCTCTTCTCTACTTTGTTTTATGGTTTTACTAAGCCATGTTTCATGTAATTTATTATGCTTTAAGCAACATCTATTTGAATTCTGAATGACTCTAATGTGTTTTTCTGTTCTGTAATTAAAAAACACATCTTTATTGGGCCCAGCCAACTCATGTTTTTTTAACAAATTTTATTGCCTTATTATTTTTTTTCATAAAACATTGAACACTTTTATTACATGAGGTAGGAAGGGAGGGAAGAATTATTTGCCTTTTTGGGCCTTGATTTTCCTCAGATAGAACTCTAGCTTCTTGCCCTCTAGCACATAGCCATCTGTTCGGCCACACTGTCCTGGCCTTGAAGCTTGCCCTGCTGGAATTGTTTCTCCAGAAGACCACTTATTCTGGCATTCTTTTTCCTTTCATCATATTCCTTCTGAATTGTCTTTGATCTTTTTTTGTTTAAAATGTCTTCCTTCTCAGGAGTCAGCTTGATTCCCTTCTTGTGGCCCAGGGGCAGAGCATAATGGGACTCTTCCCATTGCTGGCATGCTGTGCTGTCAAGCAGCACAGTACATTTCTTCACCAGGGTCTTGGTGTGGACCAGCTCATTGTTGGATGCACTGTAGACAATATCAATGATCCTCGTTTTGTGAGTTCAGCACCCAGAACCCCAGGAGTAGTTCTCCGCATCCAGACTCAGGGCATAGTACTTCTTGTTGTCTCCTTACTATTGCCTTATTTTTCACTTGAGTACATTTCTCTTTTAAATGAGGCAATATTCCCTTTATTATACATCTGTGTAGATATTCATGTTTTCTTGTTCTTCTCTTAAAAAGTGTTTTCAATTTACTTCTCCTTATATTCCTTTCTTTGCCTAAAATAATTGGCTTGCTTAAGCCAAATATTGGGTACTTTTTTGCATTTTAATCCTCTTTAAAAGGAACAATTCTAGCTAGAATCATTAATAGGGATAAGTTGAGAAAATGAGCTTGGGGAGTCAGCATCTACTGTTTGGTCATATTGCCTTAAAATGCTTTTTAACATATTTTGTTGTGTTCTCCAATCTAGGTAAATAACTCTCCTAAACTTGCCAAGTTTACCTCTTGGAATGAATAGATTACCCTGGTAAGACTCCTGCATGACACACTGTGAAATTTTCATTTGTTCTATTACTTTTTGTTTTCCTCACATCAGTTGATTTTTGTCAGCAACTGCAGAGTTGTTTTCTGTGCAATTTTCTCTTTCCACATGTTTCATCCATTATGTTTTTAGGTTTGGGAAAGTGAAATAGACAACATTGGGCAATCCTTCCTTTTATATACTTCCATTCTGTTCTTCTTTTTTTGCTCTAGGAATGTTGTCTCCTTTTATTCTGCCTACTTTCCTTACCTACACATATGCCTACTTTTCATCACTAAAATAAACCAACATTACTGGATCTTTTGAGATTTTTTCATGCAGTTGCAGAAACATATACACCCTAACTGAGATCTGGCATTGTTTGTGTTAGTTTACAATGTACCTTAATTTTACAATCTTTATTCTATTTGACAATGTTCTTCTTAGCTTCTTGGGAAATGCAATTTTCTTCTTTATTTTTTAATTCTTTTTTTTTTTTTTTTGTAGAAAAAGTTTTAGGGAAGGGAAAGGAATAAAACCTTTATGCCACCATCTTTTACCAGAAATCTTTAAAATAAGATATTTTAGTATAATATTACCCAGAAACAAAACCATCTTTCCCTTACCTAGACTGCCAAGCAAAAATTGAGATATATGTATTTAGCAGTGTCCTCAAAACAAGAAAATTTTAGGGTCTTCAGTTTCATTTGATAGAAGAAATTTATTAAAGGAGAATCCTTCATGAAAGAGATCTTTCTTTTCTCCTGCTGTTGAAAACATAGTGCTTGAGTGCTGGAATATCTCTCATCTTGTAACATGGTTGTGATTAGAAGTTTGAGGCAATGATTTAACATGAATATATACAACAGCTTGCCTTTGACATTCTGAGATTCAGCCTTATCAAAAAGCAAATCCCAGATATCTTCTGAGAAGAGATCTGCTTTGTAATTTGATGGCTCTGCCTTTGTGTGGGTTAATAAATACACTAGACTTGGTTTGTGATGTGTCTTCCTTTCTTGATTTCTGTGAGATTTGGCCCCTGTTAAATCTCACTCAGCTCCTTCTGGGGGAATTCAAGCCTTCCTTACCTCCTGGTAACCTCCTGCTCCTTTGTCAGCTAGTCCTTTTCACTCAGTATTCATAGATGACATTGTTTAAGAAGGGTGAGCAGCCCAAGCCTTTAACTGCTTGACCCAAGCCAGAGTTGTCAGATCGGAGAAAGCAGCCACAGCCCCTTGTTACTGCACTGGTCAGAAGTTTATAGTTCAGGCTTCTCGTCACAAAGGATCATCAACATCAACATGTTGTTTCCAGGGTCATAAATTTGCAATGTGATGAGACATAACCAGATGTTGCCAAACGTGAACTGACTCATAAAGCAGCCTCTCTCTTGTGCTCTCTTTTTTCCTAACACAGAGAAGCTGGTGGTCCATTTAGTTCTTCATATCCAGCTAAGGGACTTGGTGGTCCAAATTGAAGTCAATCATTTTCTGGAAGCAATTATATTTTCCAAGATAAAAAACATAATACTCATTATCATCTACTTCACATATATTTTCTGTTACTTATAACTCCTGAGTGGTTTTAGTGTCATTCCTTGGCATACTTTGGCTTTTTTGTTTTGTCTGTCTGTAGACCTTACTATAGTCCCTAGATCTATGACCTGGTTTTTATATATAATTCCAATTTTTCCAACTTAGTTGAAACTTATTTTATACCCTAGGGTATAAACAATTTTCTTAAATGTTCACAAGTGTGGTTTTAGGTATTGGAAAGACTTTGAGGTCCTTAGACCCACATTTTAAGGTGAAGAAACTGAGACCATGGAAGTTAAGCAAATTATTCAAACTCTTATAATTAGTTACTCAAACCCAAGTTTCCAGCCTTCTGATTGGGTGTATACTTGCACTTCTTTGAGAAACCAGGAGTTTATTTTCTTTACAAAATGTGAATACATATATGAAAATCCAAGCCCTTTAGAAATGAAGCCAGGCAAATTTGAAAGCAAGGTTCAGGAGAAATAGAAACATATTTTAGCAATCAGATGTCACAATCTTTCATGGTGGGTCATTCTTTTGCTGAATTGCAGTTTTCTCTTCTGTAAAACTGAAATGATAGTTTTATATATATCATCCCAGGTGATAGTTTTATATAATTATTATATAGTTATTTATATAATAAATATTATATTTATATTTTACATATTATATTTATATAATAACTATATAAAGCTATCACCTGGGATGATAGTTTATATAGTAATTATATATATTTATAATATATATAATTATATTATATATCTATATATATTATATAGAATTATAGAATTATCATATAATTGTTGGTAAGGAATATTGATTAACAGTCCTCATAAGGGGTCCTTTAAATTGTCCAAAATATAATCTAAGTTATAATTTTATGTTTAAAGTTTTTTTCTTCTTTCTTGTTTTCTCTTAGTGGTATAATTAAGAGTTTTGTTAGCTTATGATAACAAGCAAGTGGGTACATTTTTTAAGATCACCAGAGCCAGGGATAGAGAAATAGAGGTGATATGGGACCCAGGCATATTTTAGTGCATAATAATTCAATAAGCCACTTCAAATTTTCAGAAAAAAATGCAACTAAATATTTTACAGATTCTTCTCTGTTGTTGTTGTTGTTTTATTTTATATTATTTGTGTTTTATTTGTGTCTTTCATTTCTCCATGTATTGTTTCCTTCACATAAGTATTGATTTTCAGGGTTCTTATTTTTATTTCTTTAAAATCTAAATTCTCTTTATTCTTTAATTTCAATTCTTTTTAATACCTGAAGAGATTGAAATCAAATTTTGTATCCCAGAAATTATTCTTACCAGGAGTTTAGCATGATGTGAAAATACAATCTTTTGTTTTGCTTTATTTACTAGAAGCAACTTAAAATCATTTGAGAGACTGGTTTTCAGTGCATTAGATTCACCTAATTTAAAATAGTAGTTTTGCTAGGCCACTATCACAAACATCACAAATTAGTTTTCTTTAAATTAAAAAAAAATTTTTTAAAACTAGTCCACTCATCTCTCCCCCTCCTCTGGGTCTCATTTCTAAAGTTTCTGTGTTCCATTGATTGCAGTTTCTGACTCCCAGGGCCTTCTCTGTCAGCTTCTGTGTTCCTCTATGTCTCTGCAGATTTTTTCTTGTGTCTGTGGCTTTTTAATCCTCCATTTATAAAGGACTCCATCCTGTGTTACACAATCTAATCAAAGGCCCTTAACTGGAGTAATTTTATCAAAAGGTTTACATGCACAGGAATGGATTAGCTTTAAGAACAGGATTTTTTGAGGTCCACAAATATTTAATCTACCACAGTGATGTTCTCTTCCATATTCTGATGACTTATGGCTTCCAGCTCTTCCCCATAGCTATCTCCCTCTAAGTCTGAATTTCTTCTGCTTTATATAGGACTCCAATAATCTGGATTAAAGTTCAAACTCATTTGGTTAAGCAACACCTTACTTAAAATTACATCTTCAAGAGCTCCTATTTACAAGTTCACACTCATCCCCAAGATCAAGAACATATGTAAATTGGGTTACATAATTCAATCCACCATAGGTTCCATGTTACATCCCTAGATATTGTGATTTAGTTTACTAGGGGGTGGGCACAGGCATAGGTGTTCTTTTGGAAAGTTCACAGGAGAAATCCAACAGTGGAACATCAGAAAATGTCCAAATCAAGGCATCATCAGAGATGCTGTCTCACCAAAGGTTGGCTGTTCTGCTCATCCTGGCCTCCTGCCACATGGCAAGGCAAAATGGCGGCTGGTCTCTGTCTTCTCCTTCAGGCTCACTTTCTACCTGAACTCACCTGTGGTCGATCAGGTTTATAGCTCATCTCTCCCCGTCTCTCTTCCTGGCCTCATTGCTTCAACTTTGGGCAGCCCCTGGCGTCTTTCTCAGCCTCTAGGGATTTCTCTGACTTTCTGTGTCCATAGGTGATCCTAATGTCATCTTTCAGATGGCAGGATAAAACTGGCAACTCTCTTTCTCTGTGTCTCTTAATATTTCTTCCATTTATAAAAGACTCCAGCAAGAGGACTGAGACCCACCCTAGCTTATGCCCCACTGAAGTATTCCTATCATAGGCTCCCAACTGAATTCAATCCAATCAAAGTGTCCCACACCCACAGGAATGATGGTTTCTTCTGCTTGCGGCTTGGAGAGGGAGTCTCACATCTGTCAAAGGCTGGCCAAATGGCCATTTTCTTGCTTCCACCCTCTGTGTGGAAGTCAAGCTCTGGGTCTTACCTTCAAAGAACACGGGGTGATGGCCAGACTTTCCCCAATCTCTGGGGCACAGGTCTAAACCCCTCAGAATAGTGGGGAATCAACCTAACTCTCCCCAACTTCAGGCAAATGTGCTCCATCCTCTCTGAAGCCTGAGGTGGCAGAACTTTCCCTGAACAATGAGGAGAAAGCCCAACTTCGTCAAATGCCAAGTCAAACTCACCCTTCCTCCACTCATGGGTGGGTCCCAAGAAGATGTCTTAAATTCAGACCTCAGCTTCCAGGTTTTGACCTTGAAGTTGTCTTTTCTTCAATCTCTCCCTTTTCTTCTGTCTTGGTCCAGGCTGGCAGTGGATTCGTTCATATAGATCTCAGAAAAATCACTTTTTGGTTTTGAATGCAGTTCACAAGGGTCCCAATCATCAGACAATAGGACTTTCCACAAATCCTTTCTGGATAATTTCATTTCCAATCCTGACTTGCAAGGAAATGGCTGGCTAGTTCAAAGATTATTGAACCTCACATAGGACACTCTCTTCTTGGGACTCATTTTTTGGAAGCTCAGAATTTTCCAAACCATCAATTTCTGGATTCTTTGTGCACAGGAGTTCAGTTCTCAGCTTATCTTTTTCCTCTCACATTTTACTATAAACTGCAAGGAGAATCCAGGCCATATTTTCCACATTTATTTCAGAAATCTCTGCAGCTATGTGTCCAAGATCATCCCTTTCAAATTCTTCCATCTAACATCAGGAGTCAATTTTGCCAAGTTCTCTGCAACTTTAAAACAGGATTGACTTTCCTCCATTTTCCAGTAATACATTTGTCATTTCCTCCTAAGACCTTATCAGTAGTATCTTTAGCATCCCTATATCTACCAACAGTCTCTTCAAAGCAATCTAGGCCTTTTCTATCAAGTCATTGCTCCAAAATCTTCCTTTCAAAGGTCCCCAAATTAACTAAATCCAATCAAAGGGTTCCACACCCACAAGAATGGATTAGCTCCAAGAATATTATCTTTTTTGAGATTCAGAAATGCTTCAAACTGCCACAGACTTTTAATAAAATGATTGTCACAATGCTCAAGGAGAGTAAGGAAAACATATAAAAAGAACTAAAGAATGAACACAATGAATGCACAATATGAGAATCTAAATAAAGAGATATGAATTTTCAAAAGGAAACAAAGAGATCTACTGGAGTTAAAAATCACAATAGTTGAAATGAAAATTTCCCAGGAGGGCTTCAATAGCAGTTTTGAGCTGGCAGAAGAAAGAATCAGGAAACTTGAAGACGAAATAGTTGAAATGAGTAAGTCTGAGGAACAGAAAGAAAAAAAAGAATCATAAAGAGCGAAAATAGCATAGGAGACCTCTGGGACACCATGAAGCATACTAATATATGCATGATGGAGATCTCAGAGAAGAAGAAAGAAGCAGGAGTGATTTTCAAAAAGAAATAGCAGAAAACTTCCCAAACTTAGCAAAAGATATGAATATGAACATCCAAGAAGTCCAGAGAATACCAAATAGGATAAACATGAAGAATAATAAGCCCATCACATACTATTCAAGCTGTCAAATGCATAGGACCAGGAGAGAGTTTTAAAAGCTACAAGAGAAAAATTCTGTTATATATAAGCTTACCCCAATTAGATTAAGGGCCAATCCTCATTATAAAACATGGAGACAAGAAGACAGTGGACCAAAATACTTAATATACTGAAAGAAAACAAGTGCCAGCCAAGAATTTTATATCCAGCATGATTTTACATCAAAAGTGAGAGAGATTAAGACATTCCCAGATAAGCAAAAGCTGAGGGAGTACATCACCACTAGACCTACCCTACAATCAATATTAAAGGGAGTTCTTCAGACAGAAATGAAAGAACACAAGAGAGCGGTTCAAGGCAGCATAAAGAAATAAAGATCTATGGTAAAAATAAGCATATGGATAATTAATGCCAGTTCTATTATATTGTATTTTTTGCTACTAACTCCACTTCTTACTTCTACAGGTGCTAAAATGTAAATGCATAAATAGTAATGATAAATATATGATTTTTGACATAAAATGTACAAAGATATCATTTGTAACAAGTACAAAAACTAGGGGGGGGCATGGAAAGGTACAGGAACAGTGTACGTGTATGCTATTGAAGTTAACTGGGTAACAAATCAAATATGATTTTATATATTTAAAGAATGTTAAATTTTAATTCCATGGCAATATAAAGAAAATATATGATGAATATATCCACATAGAAATGAGAAGGAGCTCAATATGGTATAATACAAAAAATCTAAAAAATATGAAGGTAAGCATTAATGGAAGAATTGAGGGGTTAAAAAAAAAAGTACAAGACTTAAAATGACTATATAGCAAAATGGCAGATAAAGTTCTGCATTTTCACCATGGACTTTAAATGTAAATGGATTAAACTCTCCTGTCAAAGACAGAGATTTACAGAATGGAAATTAAAAAATGACCCAACTATATGCTGTCTACAACCGATCCAACTTCAATTCAAATATGTAAATAGGTTGAAAGTGAAAGGATGGAAAGAATATATACCATGAAAGTGGTAACCAAAAGTGAGCTGGGCTAGCTAAACTAATATCAGATAAAATAGACTTTCAGCCAAAACCTGGTATAAGGGTTAATGATGTTCATTATATACTGATACAGAGGTCAAGTCAACAAAAAGATATAACAATTATAAATATATACACACCTAACAACAGAGTCCCCAAATAGATGATGCAAATACTGGCAGATTTAAAAGGAGAAATTGAGAGTTTTACATTAATAGTAAGAAAGGTTAATAATCACTTTAAATAATGGATAGACTATCTAGACAGAAGATCAATAAGGCAATACAAGATGTGAATGATACTCTAAACTTTACAGATATATTTAGAAATATTTGCCCAGTAACAACAGAATACACATTCATCTTGAGTGCTCATGGATCATTCTCCAGAATAGACCATATTTTAGGTGACAAAACAAGTGTCAATAATTTTAAAAAATATATTGAAATTATACAATATAAACTTCTCCAACCACAATGGAATGAAGCTAGATATCAATAACAGAAGAAGAGATGGAAAATTCACAAATGTGTGGAAATTAAGCAGTGTTCTCTTAAACAATGAATGGGTTACATAGGAAGTCACAATGGTAATTAGGAAATATCTTGAGGGGAATGAAAATGAAAATACAACATATCAAAATTTATGGGATGCAGCAAAGTCAGTGCTGAGAGGGAAATTTATAACTCTAAATACTTATATTTAAAAAAAAAAAAAAGATAGCAAGACAGAGATGTTCCCTCAAAACTGGAAGAGCTAGAAAAAGAAGAGCAAACTAAACTCAAAATGGACAGAAAGAAGGAAATAGCAAAGACTGGAGTAGAGATAAATAAAATCAAGAATAAAAAACAATAGAGAGAATCAACAAAACAAAAAGTTGGCTCTCTGAAAAGATGAATAAATCAACAAACCTTTAGCTAAACTGATGAAGAAAAAAGACAATGCAAGTGACTAGAATCAGAAATGAAAATGGAGACATTGCTAGTGACCCTACTGAAATAAAAGGGACTATAAGAGGAAACTATGAACAACTGTATGCCAACAAATTAGATAACCCAGATGGGATGGACAAATTCCTAGAAACACACAAAACTACACTCACTCAAGAAGAAATAGAAGATCTCAACAAACGGTTAATAACTGTTAGTGAATTTGAATCAGTAGTCAATAACCTCCCAACAAAGAAAAGCCCAGGACCAAATGCCTTCTCAGGGAAATTTTATCAACATTCCAAGAAGAATTAATGCCATCATTGCTCAAATTTTTCCAAAAAATTGAAGAGGGGGAATATTGCTTAATTCATTCCATGAGGCCAACATCACCCTCATAACAAAGCCAAATAAAGATACCACAAGAAAAGAAAATTTCAGATCAATATCTCCTATGAATGGTGATGCACAAATCCTCAAAAAAATACTAGTAAACTGAATCCAACAGCACATTAAAATAATTATACACCAAAATCAAGTGGGATTTATCCTAGGTATGCAAAGGTGTTATAACAAAAGAAAATCAATTAAAGTAATACACCACATAAACAGAATGAAGGGAAAAAAGTCATGATCATTTCAATGATGCAAAAAGGCATTTGAAAAAATCCAGCATCCTTTCTTAATAAAAAAAAAAAAAAAAACACTTAGGAAAATAAGAATAGAAGAAAACTTCCTCAACACGACAAAGGACATATATGAAAAACTGACTGCTAACATCACACTTAATGGTGAAAGATTGAAAGCTTTCCCTCTAAAAACCAGGAACAAGACAATGATGTCCCTTGTCACCACTGTTATTCAACACTGTATTGGATATTCTTACCAGAGCAATTAGACATGAAAAAGAAATAAAAGGCATACAAATTGGAAAGGGAAGAAGTATATCTTTCCCTGTTTGCAGATGATATCATCCTATATACAGAAAATCCTGAAAAATCTGCAACAAAACTCATAGAGCTAATAAATGAATTCAACAATGTGACAGGGTACAAGATCAACACCCCAAAATCAGTAGTGTTTCTATGCACCAGTAATGAGCAAGCAATTGGAGAAAGAAATCAAGAACAAAAATTCCATTTATAATAGCAACTAAAAGAATCAAATATCTAAGAATAAACCTTACAAAGGATATAAAGGACTAGTACACAGAAAACTACAAAATATTGGGAAAAGAAATCAAGGAAGACCTAAATAAATGGAACAATATTCCATGTTCATGGATTGGAAGACTAAATATTGCTAAGATGTCAATTCTACCCAAAGCAACTTAACAAATTCTGTAATCCTAATCAAAATTCCAATAGCATTCTTGCAAATCCCCAGAATTCACCTGCTCCTTCCTCCAACCCTCCCCCCAGTTCCATGAGTAATCCAACCCAACCCCCTTACCCTACTCCCTCTCACAGACCAGCACTGCCAAACCCAATCATATCACTTCACCACTCTTATGCCCATCCACTGCCTAACCACACTCTTCCACTTTATCATAGATTTTGCCCATATAGGCATCAGTTCACCACCCTGCACTCCCTTTCTGTATCCTGATAACCTATTTTCCAGACTCTATCTCTGTGAGTCTGCTCAATTTGCTTAAGTCATATCAGTTAGGTCATGTAATATTTTGCAGAAATGGAAAAGCCAATCATCAAACTTATGTGGAAGGTTAAGGGGCCTTGAATAGCTAAAGCCACCTTGAAAAGAAGAATGAAGTTGGAGGATTCACAGTTCCAGATCTTAAAACTTATTACAAAGCCACAGTTATCAAAACAGCATGGTATAGCACAAGGACAGATTTATAGACTAACGGAATTGAATTGAGATCTCAGCAACCAATCCTTATACATATATAGCCCACTTTTGTTTGACAGTGGGGCAAAGACCACTCAATTAGGAAAGAATAGTCCCTTCAAGAAAGGTGCTGGGAAAACTGGATCTCCATTTGCAAAAGAATGATGGTTGACTCCTATCTCACTCCATATACAAAAATCAACTCAGAGTGTATTAAAGACTTAAATATAATAGCTAGATCTATAAAACTGCAAGAAGAAAATGTAGGAAAGCATCTTCGGTACCTTGTGTTTAGTTATGGGTTCTTAAGTATTTATATACAAAGAATAAGCAACAAAAGAAAAAAAAGATAAATGGGACCTCATTAAAATTAAAAACTTTTGTACCCCAAAGGACTTTATCATGAAAGTAAAACAACCACCTACACAATGGGAAAAAAATATTTGGAAATCATATATCTGATAAGGGTTTATTATCCAGAATATATAAAGAAATTCTTTAACTCAACAGCAAAAAGACAACCCGATTAAAAAATAGGCAAAAGACTTGAAAAACATTTCTCCAAAGAAGATATGCAAATGGTGAGAAAGCACATGAAAAAATGCTCAACATCATTAGCCATATGGGAAATGTAAATCAAAACCACAGTGAGAAACTATTTCACACCCACTAAAATGGCTACTTAAAAATGCAAAATTACAAGTGTTGGACAGGATACAGATTCATTGCTGGTGGCAATGTAATATGGTGCAGCCACTGTGGAAGGCAGTTAGGTAGTGCCTCAGATAATTAATTTTAGAATCACCTTATGACCCAGAAACCCCACTTCTAGATATAAAACCAAAATAATTGAAAGCAGGGACTCAAAGAGATATTTTAACACTGATGTTCATAGTGGTATTTTTCACAATTACCAAAAGATGGAGGCAACCCAAGTGTGCATCAATTGATGAATGGATAAACAAAATGTGTTATATACATACAATGGAATATTATTCAGCCCTAAAAGGAATGAAATTCTGCCACATGAAACAATATGGATGATCCTTCAAGACATCATGTTGAGTGAAATAAACCAGACACAAAAGGACAAATATTGTATGATCTCACTGATATGAAATAATTAGTATAAGCAATTCCACACATTCTATAATATAAGTTTCCAGGGGATGGGAGGGGTATGGTATAGGGAGTTAAGGCTTAAGATATACAGAGTTTCTGTTTAGGATGATGGAATAATTTTGGTAAAGGATGGTTGTGATGGTAGCACAACATTGTGAACATAATTAACAGCACTGAATTACTTATTTGAATGTGTTTAAGAGGGAAAATTTAAGGATATTTATATGTTACTAGAATAAAAAAAAAAAAAAAGATTAATTAAGGACCAAATGAATGGGCCACACCAGTGATTATAAATCCACCTTCTCAGAGATTTCTGGTTAGTGAATCTGGTTGATACATACTGTTGTTAATCTTACAGAAAAAAAAAAAAAATCAGTGGATAAATGGTTTTTCTTGATTTTATATTTTAGTTCAATCAATTCTTCTTAAACAGACTAATTGAAAGAACAACTTGCATAGGAAAGAATATTAATGGAAACCTGAAGATAGTCCTTTATCCTTATATTTTTTCATGTTTGACTTTTTAAATTTGATATAATAAGCTTTGTTTTTAAAGAAGTTTTAGAAAAGTTACATCAAAAGTATAAGGAATTCATATGTACCTCCCTCCCCCTCCTACATCTTCCCCTATTAAAACATCTTTCAATTATGTGGTACATTTGTTACAACTGATGAATAAATATTGAAGCATTGCTACCAACCAAGTTCTATAGCTTACATTGTGTTTTACCTTTAAATCCAGTGCCCTAAAAATGCCCTATGTTCCACCTATTTTTCCTTCCCCCCTCCCCTCAAAACCTGTGGTAAACAGTATGTTTATAACAATGTTATATGTTCTTCCATTACTACAATATTAATAAATTGACTTTGTCCATGGTTGCATTCCCCCCTTATTATTGTTCATTCCTCAGTCTTGAGGAGTGGGGATGGTGATGCCAGCTCTGCCTCAGATTGAGAGGGGGCTTAAATCTAATGTGGCAGATGGAAGGAACTGTTTTGCTTGCAGTTGTAGATACTCTCTGCTTTGGGGGATAGGAGTCATCCACCATCGTCATTTTGTTAGTTGTCCTGGGCAAGTCCAATGATTTGGAGAGTTAGGTGTTGGTCACAATTCTTCTGAGATTCAGGGATCAACTGGCATATGAACAGACCAAAGATTTAAGTCTCTGAGACATTTATTTAATATTTAATGGGTATAGTGCTAATTTTGGGCTCAAATAAAAGGGGTAGAAGAATCATGTGCAGGGAAATTATAAATGAGTCTAATTCATACATTGGGGAAATAGGTTGTCATGTAATCATGTGTAGGGAAATTATGAGTCTAAGTCTTATATTGGAGAAATAGGTTGCCATATATTTCAAGGTAAGGCCCACTGGTTACAATCAATAGACTAAACCATTAAAAAAAAAAAAAAAGTTCTCAGGGAACTGTAATATGTAGCCCGATATGAGAACCACTAATATAACCACTCTTCAATGATGAACAGGATAAGGAAACTAAAATCCATTCAGGTTTTGTGACTTCCCTGAGTTAGTACAGCTCATACCAGAACCCAGCTCCACTGTCACTTATTCTACACCCCCACCTCCCCACACACACAATAGAATGCAGAATGAGTATGACTTCTTTATCATTGATCTCTCAATGCCTTGCACTATGTCAGGCACACATTGAAGGTACTCTATAAAATATTTACTAGACATTGAACAAATAAATGAATGAATGAATAATTGAACAAACGTCAGCTGGCTCCCTATGTCTCATTTATTCTGTAACATCACTGATTTAATACTTGTTGCTGAACATTCAGACAAGTAAAGAGTACCAGGCTTGGTAGAAGCTGAACACACACTCAGGGATGCTAGGAAGGTTGTCACATTTTGAGGTCATGGAAGAATTTCCAATCAGCTAAGGAGGTAGGAAGAAATTTATAGTGAAGGGAGGTCACCACAACATTGAGGGTGGTACTCAAAGTAGAGGGTCTTCTGAATACATTGGATCCCAGGAGACAAGCTGTAACAGTTCCCAAGGCCAAATACATAAATGCAGGGAAATTTATCAATCAAAATATCAAGAATTCAAAAAAGAAGGCACTTAAGGCTCTCAGGGACCAAGGCCTGTCTACTGTGACTGCTAATCCAAGTGAGTTTGGGTTAAAAGGGGTTAACAGCCCTCTGCTGTAACACATGATTGGTCTTTATGAGGTTGAAGCTCTTGTCTGTTTGAGGCCTACAGATGATGCTAAAGAGCCAATAATGACAGCAATTCAAAGCAATCTAATTATGCAAACGGGAGGCTAAACAATTTCATCATCCTTAAATTAGATTGTCCTAATGAGATAAAGACACCAATTAATCCTGAATTAATTTCAATAGCCTATTTCAGGCAAACACTTTAATATGCAAATGTAAATGAGAAACAAAGCCTACTGTAGAATGCCAGAGTTCAGAACCTCTCTCTTCGCAGCTGCAGCGGGTGTAAATAGTGCCTAATGAGTTTGCATGGAAAGACACAACCAGTTGAAAATTTTAGACTTCATAAAGCACAGCCGGTGCCTCAGGTATACAGGATGTGGTCTGGAGCCAGACAGGAAAGGGGGGGGTAGTTTTGCAAGGAAATGCTGTGGTTAGGTAGGTGTATGCTGCCAAAATCATAGGCTTCTTTCTCTAAGCATAAGCTAAGTAGTCTATCCAACCAGTGTGTGTGTTTGTGTGTCTATACATGTGTAGTGTGTGCATGCATGCATGTGTGTGTGTATGTGTGTGTGTGATGAAGGGAAGATAGGGAGTGGAAATGGTGCAGTGAGGTGAGGTAAAAGGAGCAATGTGGAAACACTTTAATGAGTTGACATTTGGAGCGCCAAGTTGTCATAACACACACCTGGACAGAAGTCTCTCCTGGACACAAAGTTGATTTTCAATTAGGGACCACTTAATCATTTTAAATTAGCCATTCCCACCCATTTAATATTTTTAAAGAATTAATTTCCTAAATAAGACAGGGGAGCAGATTCAAAGTCTTAGATGCCTATGCTGAATCCAAAGATATGTGATTTTAATGATATCTGGCTGAAGAGCTCTTCAGTGGGCTAATTCGTTTTATAACTACCAAAATAAACCCACAGGTAACCGGAGCAATAATCTCTTCTGCCTAGAAAAAAAAAGGGTAGCTGATATTGGAAGTGAGTCCAAACTGAAATAGAGAGAGAATAGGGCCCTTCAAGGTTGTCTACAATAACTTAAATTGTCTGGGTCAGTTTCAAATGACCAAGCAGGAATAATGACCAGTTTCCTCAAGGCCCTAAAACCTTAAGGGAACAAAATAATGACTAGGATTGCCAGATAAAATAGAGAATGCATATGCAATATTTGGGAAATCCTTATGCTAAAAAAATTATTTCTTGCCTATCTGAAATTGAAATTTAGCTAAGCATACTGTATTTTTATTTACTAAAATCAGATAACCCTAGTAATGCCATATGCATAATAGGGATTCAATATAAATATTTGTTGAACAGAATCGAATCAACCTGTAATCAGAGGTTTGGAATGCTGATTGCACAGAATATAAAGTCATATTTTGGGATATGAGACTCTATTTTCACCAAGTGGACCACATCTTGGACCAAAATCCTCTGGTTATTGAGCATGTGCCCTCCATCTGGGATATTTTTAAAGCATGACCATCCCCTATCAGAGATGCCCATTTGACTCAATCTTCATCAGTCATGTAGTCCCTCAAGGATTCAGAACTGGGTCTGAGGAAACAGAGATACTCTTTTCCAGAAACATAACCTGCGATGTATAAATTTGAGATGTGAGAGCACCTACTGTCAGGTAGAAAGAATGTGTTATAGAGGTTAATAGTATTGGCCCTGGAGTCAGTTAAGGCTGTTTTCAAAGATTGCTCTTTCAACTAAGAGTTTGGAAAAGTTAAGTAACTTCCCTGAGCCTCAATCTTTTCACCTATCAGTTGGGACTACCTCATAAAGTTGTCATGGTTAAATTAGCTAATATGTAAATGAAGCATAAAGCATGCTCTCTATAATGGTTAGCTAGTAATTATATTATTTTATGGCTAAGGAGCAGAGAAAGTCTACAGACAGAGAATAAAGAAGGTGAGAAACAATAGCACTCAAGTTCCTTATGGCTTTCCATTTATGACCACATTTATGGCTTTAGGTTCCTTGTCACATTCCCATAGTCTTATAATTCACTCCCCCAAATCCCCCGCCCTTTGTCTTTAACTCTGATTGGTTCTAACTGATGCAAAGATATTAAAATTTCATCAGCCTCTGTAGAAATGTAGGTTAAGTGTCCAAGCTAGGCAATGCCTCTTAGAAGAAAATCTGCAAGTGTTCAAGGGCTCTAACACTGAAAAGATAATCAGAAATGACCCTGAACTGTCCTGATTTTTCTCAACAGTCAAACCATTTTTCTCCTTACTATTTCTTTAATTCCTCAGGCATAAAATCTGAAAATTCTATCACCATTTTTTTAAAAATTCTGAGTCATCTTTAGTTATAGTGACTATATTTTATACCACAAAACTTGGAACATGTGGTCTGACTGCATGAGTATACTTATGGGGACAACAGCACAATCTATTTGATATTAGAACTGTCCTAGAAAATCTGAGACATACGGTTCCTTACTGCTAGATCCTTTGCTACTCACCTGTTACTTCTACTTAACTAACCTACATTCCATTTTTCAAATGAAGGGGATAGCACTCCCACACCATACCCTTTTCCTTTTCCTTTGAAGAAATCTTCAAACTCTTCTCTCATGTTCATTTCCTTGATCTATTAAAAAGTAGAGAGTTTGTGGACCAGGTTGACAAATATTCCCCTTGTAAATTCCACATGGCAAATAGGGGGTATTGATAAGAGTACAATCACTTTGTTACCAAATTTCTATTGTTATTGGTCTCTGGGGACAAAGTAGAGTTAGGAGTTCCATTTTACCCTATTTCATTCAACAAAATATGTTTAAGCTACATCTGAAAGCTGTTATGTGCTAAGTAACCATGCTAAGTAACCAGAACTTAAAGATACATTCTTAAAAAGGTTATCAAGAGTTTCGGAGCCTAGTGGATGAGAAAATTCAGTTTATAAATTCTTGCAGAACAGTGTGATGCAAAGGATAATGCAGATTTTTGGGAGGAGCAATGGTAACACAACAGAGGGAACAAGGATTTCTACCTGGGAAGAGGGCTCTGGACAGCTTCTTTAAGAAAGGTTGTTAGGCTAGACAAAATATGTTATGTCTCCCAAATACAAAAAGTGAGGTGATACATGGTTAGAAGTTGATCAGAAAACAAACATCATCAGATAGTAGGTAAACCAGAGATTACCAGTTGGTATTTCTCAACTTTCACATAATCCAGTGGTAAATATATGCCTGCAGCAAAGAGACAAGTATAGTACCACTGGTCTTTTTTTCCTTTCTCCTCATTGGTCCAGTTGAAAAACTGTCTTAATTTTGGCATTCGATGAAGGGGAAAGTATGGTATAATGCATGGAAGTTAAGTGGCCTCTATAAATAGCTGTTCCATGGATGTAAGAAAGAAAGTTGGCTGCTACATGAGAAAGCAGAGCATGTGTGTGAAGAACGTACTTCCTGGGCTGCTGTGGGTTATACCCCTAAGTATAGTTTGCTCCTAGGATTGCATGGTAATAACCCTCTTTTCAGCAGGTTAAACTGATTAACTATTTGTAGTTCTCCTATCTGTAAAAGTAGTTATACTAGTCCAAACTCAAGCTGTTGGTAAAATCAACTAAAATGATGACTATGAAAGTGATTTTTTAACAAATGAAACACCACAAATGTAGCAAATGTAATAGATGTTTCTCTAGAAAGGAGACAGGGTCCCAGAACTTAATTTTATTATTGCTGAAAGAGGAACAAACTGCAATCTTTTCCCTTTTACGTGTAAGACTCACTGCCCCTGCCTCTATTATGCTTTGAATGGACTCCCTAGTGTGTTAACAGAATGCCAGTCATATATTAAGCATGAATATACGACGGTATTCACAGATGACTGTTGTGAGATAAAGTGAGATTGAGTTATGATAACAGATCAGCACATCCTGGCCAGCAGACCAGATAGACTGCTGTTTGATAAACCTAATAAAACAGTAGAGCTTATTGATATTGTTGTTCTACAAGGTTGAAGCAGCCTGGAGATTGTCTGTCCTCTGGCATAGAAGCTGAACCCAAAGTGAAGATGGAGCACAGCCTGGGGAAGCCAGTTGTCTTAACAGCTAGGGTTGCTCTGAGCACTGGATTTGACAGTGTCAAAAATTCATGATATTCTGGCAGCTGACATCCTAATCTAAGCCACTGTTATTTCCTACCTGGACTCTGAAATAGCCTCTTGGTCTTGTGTGTCTTTTTTTTTTTTTTTAACATAGCAGCTGTCACTCAGCCAAAGGGGTGCTGATGCAATATACCAGAAATCGGTTGGTTTTTATAAAGAGTATTTATTTGAGGTAGAAGTCCACAGTTACCAGGCCATAAAGCATAAGTTTCTTCCCTCACCACAGTCCATTGCCACATGTTAGAGCAAGACAGCTGCCAGCATTTGCTAGGGTTCAGGCTTCTTGGGTTCCTCTCTTCCCAGGGCTCTGTTTCTCTCCAGGTTTAGCTCCTCTGTTTCCTCCACAAGGTCAGCCATAGACTATGAGGCTGTCTAGGCTTTGCCTCTCCACAAGGCCAGCTGTAGGCTCTCAGGCGAACGGCTTGTTTCTTTTCCCAGGGCCTCTCTCCTTCCTCTCGACCAAGCTCTCTTACTTCCTGGAGCTCAAGACTCCAACATCAGAACTCCAACATCAAAACCACGCCAACTCTGTCCTTTGCCACGTCTTTTTATCTTCGAGACCCCACCCACCAAAGGGCGGGACTCCACACCCCCCTAATGTGGCCCAGTCAACAACCTAATCATAACTTAATCATGCCCAGATTATCAGCCCAGTTTACAAGCATAATCCAAATATCTATTTTTGGAATTCATAACTATATCAAACTGCCAAACTGCTATAGCAGCCAAAGTAATCTCCTTAAAAACCTCCAATAGTATCCCATTGGAATGAAATCCAGACTTATTCCCTCCCCTGGTAATGTAAGGTGACTTGGGAATGATAGTGGGTTGAGGAGAAGCAAATGACAGTCTTTGGTTCACATGACCTACATAATTTAAAGAGGAAAGTTTGGTCTGACCTGTGCTTTGGGGCCACTTTAAAATCAGGACTTCCAAACAGCCTTATTGTGAAAATTCCCCTATCACAGAATACACAGCCCTAAAACTGTTGTGTCAAGGAAGCTGGGTCCAAAAGTCCTATTTCCTCTGAGGATAGCTTGCACATATTTGCTCTTTATCCTCAGTAACTATATTTTAAATTTAGACACTGTGTTTTATTTTAGCCATATTTACATGGGTCTAGCTTATATTTCTTTGCTGATTAATAGAAAAATCCAAAGCAGAAATCAATTTACTTTGAGTCATAGTGAAGAATAATCTTTTATAGGTACTCTACAGGCCTATTTGTACTAATGAGATTTTCAGGGTTGAAACTGTATTAACATATTGAGGCATCTAGAAAATGGTAATATAGCACACAATGGGATGGCAGGAGAAAAATTTTGCACCTAATGCATGAAAAGTCCATTTCCCTCATTCAGTATATTTAACTTCTTGGATAATTCTAATATATTGAAAAAAAAAAAAAAGTCAGCTGGACATTGAACAACCCAGGAAGCTAGAGGCTCAGTAAGACATTACATCATATGAATTAAGTTGGAAACAATACAATTTCCCGTGAGTTCCTCTCTCTTGAAGTCAGTTGTTTAAAAAGCAAGAAAAAAAGGAGATGGGAGGAGAAACCATACATGAAGGACCCAAAGTAATAAACAGTAACAATTATTGACTGCTTAGTATGTGTCAGACAATGTTTTAAGAAGATCGTAGTAACCCTATCACGTAGGTGTCTTATTTTTACCATTTTATCGATAAAAACAACAACTGGAACTAGATGCTCTGTATCTTGTCCAGTCACACAGCCCTCACTTTTAAACACCCCCATATAACCTCATTTCTACAAAAGAATGACAGTGAGTGTAAGAGAGTAGAAGGAAGGCATTAAAAGAATGAACTGAGCCTGGGAAAAATGACAATCAAAGGAGTATCATCGCTAACTTAAATATAAATATTTTGATCCACTGTCAGGGTACTATTGTGTTCTCCTCATATGGCACATTTGGGGGTAATTTTCTTTTGATATAATTTCCAACTTATAGAAAATCAACAAAGTACCAAGATGAGTACAAGGAATTTTTGTACATATGTTATAGAGATTCTCAATTATTTACTTTATGACCAATTTGCTTTATCATTATCTATCTATAATTTTTTTTCTAAAGCATTTAAAATATTATCTTGTCCACTGTCTATATTCAAATCTCATCTATTGTCAAGTCACCTTTAGAGCTATTTTTCCTTGTCCGAGATTAATATAGGATTAAGTATTGCGTGTAGTTGTCATGTCTCTATAATCCTCTTTAATGTGAAATAGAAATTCAGTCATTTTTTTTTTTCTATTTTTTGATCTTTACATTTTAAAAAAGGACAGGCTAATTATTTTTAGAATATTCCTCACTGGGGTTTGTCTGAAGTTCCTTCTTGATTAGACTCAGGTTATGCATTTTTTAGTTGCACGAATCCTACAAGACACCTGTGGTGTCTTTCTCATTGCATAGTATCAGCAGGTGTATGATGTTAGTTTGTCCCAATATGGGTGATGCAAATTTTGATTACTTGGCTAAAATTATGTCTACCAGGTTTCTCCACCATAAAGTTGCATTCTTTCCATTGTAATTAATAAGTAAATTGTGGAAAGACATTCTGAGACTATATAATATCCTATTCCTTATCAAATTTTACCCACTACTTTTAGTTATCAATGATTGCATTTCTTTTATATTTATTATCAGCATTTTAACTGTAAGGTAAATATTTCCATTATCTCTCTTTTTTACTCCCTTCCTTACTTCTTTCTTTCTTCCATTCCTTCCTCCTTCTTTCACTCCCTCCCTCCCTCTCTCTCTCTTTTTCTCCCTCCCTCCTTCCCTCTCTTCCTTCTTTCCAGACTTATGTTTCCTTCAAATAGCTCTTAAAAGCTGTAGTATTTCTGAGGTGCAATTCTGGAACCTGATCGTGTTCGACATACATTCTCTGGATGACCTTATCTGCTCTCATGCTAGCCATATCACACGTGTGTTAATAGCTTCCAAATCTATATCTCTAATCTAGATCTCACTGGTAAACTTCCTCTCGACCAACACTTCCATTTAGAAGTTCCACTGACACCTCAGTTTCCACAGGTAAAAAAAAAAATTAGTTCAGGATCCTTCCCACAAAACCTGTTTCTCCTCTTCTGTGTCTTTCTTAGTGCAAAACATTATCACATATCCAATCATGGAAATCAGAAACCTGACTACATCTTAAACTTCTCTCCTCTCCACTGTTCAATCCACAAATCCAATTACTCACTAATACCTGTTCAATGTCTCAAATTCATCATCATTTCTCCATTTTACTATCAAAACCCTAGTTCAGGTTCTCAACATTTTTTCCTAGATTGATATTATATTCCCCTAACAGTTTTCTTTATCTCCAATTTTGACTGTTTCCAAATCATTCATTCCTACCAAATTGATCTTTCTAGAATGCTTATCTAGTCATGCTATGGACTTGCTTAAATTCATTCAGTGGTTCTCCATAGATTTCAGGATAACTTTCAAACCCCTTAGCATGTCACCCATGCATGAGGACCTTCATGGCGTAATTGTTTAGTTTAAGCCTTCCTTGAACTTTAGAAAATGTTGGGAAGTCTAAAACATGGTTTTCAAGTAGAATGAGAGAGCCTGCCAAATGCTGGGTTTTAGAATATTTAAACAAGCTCATGTATGGGTTGTTCAAGAAACATAAAAACAGGGATAATGGCTTAAGAACAAATGCAAAATTGGAACAACAGTCTTAGTAGTGAAAGAGAGACCAGACAGATGAAGTCATCATTAGCAAAAGAGCTTTATCTGGTCTAAGATATGAGAAGCCTACCCAAAGCCCAAGTGGATACCTGTTTCCCTTTCTAGACTTGTGGTGTCATTAGCAAAAGAGAGCAGTCAAGAATGGCAGTCAATCCATTGGTGAATAATCTGAGATAATTTTGGTTTGTGATATATTAAATTTGATAATTCTAAGGGGATATCAAGGAAGATATACCCAGAAGTCATTTAGAAATTTAGAATTATCTTTCAGGGAAGCAGCCAGGACCCGTTATGTAGGTTTGATATTCTTTCCCACAGGGGTAGAATTAGCGTCTGTCCAATCTCCCATTCACTAATACTGTTCTTGCAGTTTTTCATTTACCTTCAATCTTTTATCTGCTTTTTAATATCTTGAATAACCATCGCATCACCTTGCTCCCATATTCTAAAATCTTGCATCGCCTAGCACTATAGATATGCTTGGACTTGATGTTTTAGTTTTCCCAATCTTGCCTAAAACCCAGTTGTGTCTAAGCCTAAGGTAGAGTCACTATCACACAAACAGGTATTTACTTAAGAGAACAAATAAAATAACTATATGAGATCTCACAGAGAGACAAGACGAAGGCTAAAAAGAAAATCTTGGAAAATTCCAATTTCAATTGGAAAAGGACAGAGAGGAAATATCGAGAAATACGAAGAGAACATTATTTATCATGGAACATAAGAAAAGCAAGTGGACTTCAGGTAAAATGCCCATACGTAGTTTCAGAAACTAATGAGATGTAGAAATCATGAAAACTGAGGAAAGGTCATAGAGTTTTGTAAACAGAAGATTATTGGTGACCTTCAAAAGAGCATCTCGTTTTCAATTTGCTGATTGAGTTTGATTGCTAGCCTCTTCAGGTGGTCTTAAAAGATTTGTGTGTGACCCAAAGTATCACCAAAATCAATTGAAGAAAAGTGTTGTCATACAGTATTCCCACAATAGGTCAATTCCTCAATGCCCTTATACATTTTATTGTCAAGATGAAATACAGTAACTGTTACTTAATGGGTATTTGGTTTGAGCCTCCATTTCTGAATGCATTAATCTGTGACTTTTAGCTTCTTTCTCAAAGTAGTCTCTTTTCAATTAAAGCAGATATTTGATTTTGATAAACCACTTATGCAAATAACTTTATTGTGATATAAGACTAGTACAGATGTTCTGAGTGGCACAGATTTGATCACTTGTTTTTATTAACTGAATGTAAATAAGTATTTTTCCTAAGTCAACATTGAATCTTTCTACTCAGCTTCAAGAGAGATTGCTGAGGGGGGGGGGAGGGAGCGAGGGAGGGAGAGGCAGGCAGATAAGTAGATAGATAGGTAAGGAGGTAGACAGACACAATTTATATTAGGACTTTTAATTCAATATGTATCAGGAGCCAGTGTTTTATGCACAATAGTTGCAGGGTTTCCAGAGCTCAACTATTCCCTGTGTGTGTGATAAGTGCCAAGGTTTGGTTACAAACATCCAAATCCTAGAACCTAACTGAATTGAATGAATACATGGTCCCAATTTCATTTTACAAATGACACAAACTCCAACTGTGTAAAGGTGACCCTTGGGAAACAGAAATGACCCAGAAACATTATATTCTCCATTCCATCCTAGACATCTGTAAAGTAAAAGATTTGTAACTCCCTCTTTCTGAAATCCAGTGACATACAGAATGCTGCAAAAATGCATTTTCCCCTTTGAAAATGTCACAGGGCACCCAGGCAATCTCTTTTAGTTTTATCTGGGCAAACAAATGTCCACTGATCAATATAAATGAGGAACAGGCACATCAACATCAATAGGAAATGACTTTTGTGAAGTACGATTTGATTCATGGCACAGAGTGGCCCTTACCAAGTTCTGTTCTAATATCAGCTTGAAAGAAGGAGATATCATAAAAGGGGCCTCCAGATGACTGTCATTTTCAAGTGGGGTGTTCTTAAGTTATAGACTTCTGCCACCTCAGAGATAAATGACTGGCTGCCCTTGACTGACCCTGTCTTTAAAGGAGGGAAGGCTGTCTTTACAGACAGAGGAATGTATCGTGGAAAACTTTGAAAGACATAGCATTTAGAGACAATTTTATTTCTTTATCAACTGATAGTTCTGTATTTCACTTCTCAGGTTTTTATCACTTGCTGGCATATGTGTCGAAATGAGATCATGAGGTCTCAGCACTCTTTCCCAGGCCTCTTAAAGACTCACTTGATTGAAAGTGCAATCTTGTACTTAGTGGGGGTAGCAACCATTATGATGTCACACCCCCAAGGGCAATGCCTGACTTTGTGCTTGATGAGCAGTCTGAAATTATTAATTATTTAACAATCACATCCTGTTTTGTTCACAGTATTTTTTCACAGTAAGAGAGTGGAATAACCACTCTATGATATGCAATCATTGATGGGATTATTTAGAGTATCTTGCCATTGTGATGATAAATATTTCATGAAAACCCAGCCCCAAAAGTTTAAAATTTAACAGTTTGAGATGCTATCATTTGACAAAATAGCTTTCTAATTAATTTTGAGAAACAGAATAGAAGTGTGGTTAACATCTGGACCCTCAATTCAGAAGGCCTGGGTTAAATTCCCAGATCTGGCCCTTACTAGTTATGCTTCTTTGGTTACCGTATCAATGCCTCAATAGCCTTGTGTATAAAATGAGGATAATAATAGGGACTATTCATAATGCTGTCATAAGGATTAAATGTAAAGCACTTTGAATTGTGCCTTATACATATTAAATGCTCAATATCTATCAGCCACTGCTGTCATCACCATCGTCATCATCATTCTAATTATTATTATTAATATTCCAGGAACATTTTATTTTCAAACAAAACTTTCCTAAAAAGTAATTAGGCTAAACTCTAAGTTCAAAATGGTGAGAATTATACTTGTCCTGAGAGCGCTTTTACAATTCAAGTTTCATGTCCAGTATTTGTAATCAGAGCTTGACACCTGCTGAAGAAACCAAATCTAAATCTCATGCATAGCTGAGAAGACTTCTATTCCATTTTCTCCCTCCATTAAGCTTCAGGAAGCCCTATCTTTGGAATAAATTTTAAGAAGTTTACAGGTTTCTTTTCTATACGGTGTTAAAGCACATATCATCTTGTTGATGCTATGATGTAGGGAAATTTCTTATTTCCTTTGAATATGGTCCACAGTAAGAAACATATTTTACATCACAACCCAGCACCTGCACATATATGTGTAGTGGCAGCACTAGCTTTCATTATGGTGCCTTTGTGGGAATTAGACAAGGATGCTCCCTCTGGGTAGACAAATTAGAAAAAGATGCCATTTCTAACAGATATAACCCTTGGGCACCTGACTCGATATAAGCATAGAGTGCTGTATTTATCCGCCCAACTCCTTGTCTGGGAGCCTCTGCGAAATTCCCAAACTGCACAACCATACCAGTGAAACTGTGTATGCATAAACATTTCTGAAACAAGTGTTTCAAAACAATAATAATAATAATAATAATCCTTACTTTGTGGAATATACTCTAATATCTTCTATCTTATTCATACTAGTTACGAGCCCTGAACTGATTTTACAATTCATTACATGGTCACTATCTGGAATTTGGAAAACGTTTTTATAGAGGCTGAAAAAAATAAAGGGGTCTCTAGAACCAGAGAGCCTGGGTAGGACTCCTTGTTCCTCCATCTATGTGCTATGTTCTTGGGCAAGTTTCTTGGTCTCCTTCAAACTGAGTTTCCTCTTCTAGAAAAATGGACACAGTAAGAGGATGAAGATTATAAAGCATATGTGGAAATAAATAAGTTAATGTATGTAAGGCACTTGGAACATGGCCTGACACATAGCAAGTGATGTGAGCAATTAGTAGTAGTAGTGACTGACAATTACTGTTCACCAAACTCTCTTTTGAAATACATTCTTCTCTGTACCAGTACAGCTCTGAGAGGTCCCAGGGAAGCAGGGGGCGAGGATATGGGAATGGGATGGCAGCAGTAGCCTTGCAATCTGTCTCTAACAGTTTGGAGGGGACTAAACTGTTGCAGGTAGACCCAGCTGAGGGATAGTCTTTTTTTTTTTTTCTCACAAGGAGGTTTACAACCTCATGAGACTTAGTACACAAATTGTGTCAAAAACTATAAATACACAAATAATTACGATTTGAATTCAACAAGCATTTATTAAATGATTACTTGGGCTCAACATTATGCTGGGAATGAAGAGGCTTTTTGGAGAAGTCCGGAGGAGTCAAACTTGTAAATAATTATAACAATATAATGACTGAAATTTAAAGGTATGACTGAGACCTTATAGAGTCAAGAGAAAGGAAAGAAGCCTGGAGTTAACATTTGAGCTGAGTCTTGAATAAGGAAAGGCATTTTAGTCAGAATTAAGAGTAGGACTTTGAACTATGTTCATATAGGTTAACATTGCTATCATTAATATTATAAAAAATGCTGAAGTGAGACAATTCACGGAGCCCTCCAGATTTCTATAGAATTTAATATGGCTGAACATGATGTTCATGAGGGGATTCTGGACTGGGAGGAGGGTGAGGAAGAAATGGCGAACAGGGCTGCACCACAAAGCACATAAATTGAAACATATTATGTTGTCTCAAAATCAGCATGCTACTTGCTGCAATATTATTTTGCTTCATTTTAATCCTTTATTTTACCTCTGCTCTAATGTCTTGTGATGAAAATGGAAATCATAATTGGGAATGCAGTTAGCTAGTAAGTGGGATGGCCTTAAATTCAGTATCCTAAAATAGAGTTTGGGAATTTATTTATGATAATAAAATGTCTAATGTCTAGTGGTACGAAGTGGACACAATCACGGTACTCTGGTTATCCAATTACTTTTTTGTGACTCAAGTAGCATATTTTATTCAATTAATTATTTCAATTAATTGAAGTAATTATTTAATTGATCAATTAATTGTAAAACTACTTTTTATTATGAAAATTTTAATTTTAAATATTATGATAAATATTTAATAGAAAGCACTCCCTTTTTAGAAAAAAGAGTTATACACAATTAAACATCTTTCACTTCCAAGGTCAGATGCAAAACACCAAAAAGCACTCTATGAAAATTGGTCAACAAGAGAGGTTGATTTAAACACGTAAATGTACACACAGATATAAGCATATATACATGTACATACATACAGTATACATATTGTTTATCTTTCCCTTGAGCTCTTTATTAAGTTTTGTACCAATCAAAAGAATTATTTATGCCCATTTTAGCATAAGAAACAATATAATGGTGGCTAATGAAAATATGTATATATATATATATTTTGTTTGTTTTCAGGAATTGTTAATGATAGCTTGCTGTTACTGTTTTATTGAATGGTATTATTTACTAATAGCTAGCATTTATTGAGTCCTTACTAAGTGCTGTTCTAATTGTTTTACATTTATCAATCATTGCAGCAATCCCATTTTAGTAGGTATTAATTGTGTTATCCCTACTCTAGAGATGAGGATATTTTCTAATCTAGAGATAGCCTTCTGATTTTATTTAAAGTAATTTTAATTAACTTATTTATTTCTTACCAGTGTGAACTCATGGATTCTTATTTGAATCAACAGTATATAATCCATTATTGTCTTTATTTATTTTGGTGTGCAAATTGTCCCACATTTGACTAGTGGGTACCTTTTCAAACTTGCTTCTGTGTCCTTTTAATATACTCCTATCATACTTTGAGCACTTCATTACTTTATGGCACAAAATTTTCCAAGCTCATCTTGTATGTTTCCCATATATTCATAGAACCATGATATCAGTCATTTCTCCAAGTGGTTTGGTTTCTTTTGGTGGAGAATTGTAATTAAAAACCTTCCCTACAGTGGTGTCCTTACTTCTAGGCCCTTAAGAATCAAAGAGCTAAGGCAGAAAAAAAGAAAAGAACCCAAGAGTTTATGCTGAGGTTTCAGAATAAGTTTTTATCGATACTTTTCAATTCTAATTAAACCTCACAGGAATTTTCCTCCTCTTTCCTTATTCCATATTTGTATTTCCCTTCTCCTAAAGTAGAAGCTTGGCATAGAACACTAGCGTATTTCTTCCTTTGCTCATTTCTAAAATTGTGCAAGTGTTTGGAGAATTTGTATAACCGTACCAATATGAAAAGTAAGCTTAGTAAGAGCTAAAGATTTGTTACAATTTGTTTGCTTGTTTTCTCTAGACTGAGCATGTAAGTATTGTATCAACAAATTACTTGGTTTAGTTCTTTTTCCCCCTCCCTTTAGTATGGCTAAGTTATTTGGGTTCATTTGTTTCTTATTGCATTATGGTTTAAGCCTCTTTTACTAACCTCCCATCCATTCTTATTGATTTAATTTTAGTTTTTGAATATGTGGAACGTTAACATGATCCCAAAAGTCAAATCTGTGTAAAAAGGGCAGAGCAGGTGTAGCTAGTGGTGGAGAGCCTGTTTTGCATGTATGAGTTCCCAAATTCAATCCCTAGTACCTCCTTTTAAAGAAATGTAAAAAGAGATACCCAGAGAAGTGGCACTTTTCCTCCTCTCCCTCCCCACTCATCTCCACCCCTTGAAGAGAGCACATTTCATTTTATTACTGCTTATCCTTCCTGTTGTTGCTTTTTAAATAAACAAATATATGTAGGATTTCTTAGATCCTTTTCTTTCTTTCACAAAGTTAACATACTATATATACTTTCTTGTACTTAGCTTTTCATTTTACATATCCTTAAATCACTCCATACCAGTTTATAGAGTTCTTCATTATTCTTAAAAATTATTTCATTGGGTGTATATACAGTTTATTCAACCAATTTCCTATTTGTTTATTTAGATAGCTTCCAATATTTTGCAATTATAGGCAATGCATATACACATAATGTATATATGTATTCTCCTATTGTTGGGGGTGTATTTGAAGAATATTCCTACAAATAGTATTGCCAGGTCAAAGGATAAATGTACATTTGCTCTGATAAACCTTGTTAAAGTCCCCTCTCTAAGGTTGTATAATTTGCATCACTATTAGCAATGTAAGGGAAGTGTGTGTTACCTCGCAGTCATACCAATAGAGAGTATGGTCAACCTTTTCCATACATTTATATTATTATTATTAAGTTCAAATATCATGTAATTATATACTTATATTATCTAACTACTAACTATTGTTGATATTAAATAATCTGTTAGGTAAGAAATAGTATTTCAGTATGGTTTTAATTTGCATTTCATTTGTTATGAGTGAAATTAAATCTTCGTCTATTTAAGAGCCCTTTTGTATCTTTCTGTGTGAATTGTCTGCTTCTTTTAGCCATTTTAATAGGATCTTTGGTCTTTCTAAACACAATATTTAAAATTTATATATATATTTATCAAACTAGACCTACCTGCGTAATATACATTTCAAATACATTCTTTCAGTTTGTCATCTGCCTTCTGATATTACTTATTTTGTTGCTGGTCATACAATACTTATTCATTTTTATGTAGTCAAATTTATCAATCTTTGCATCCACATGAATTCTGAGTCCTAATTAGAATGCCCTCCCCTACACCCAAGTTGTAAAGGAATTTATCCATTTTACCTTTCAATACTTTTATAGTTTCATTTTAAAAATTAAGATCTCGGATTCCTTTGGAGTTGATTTTTGTGTATAGTGTCTAAAATAGTAATATATTATCTCTTTCACATAGCTGTTATGTTGCCCAAAAAATTATGAAAAAGTTCCTGTGAGTTTATTTTTCCACTTGAACTTTAGTATCAGTTCTTTAGCTGTATAAAAAAAGTTTGTGATATGTTATATTTGGATAATCTTAAATGTGCAAATAAACTTAATGAAAACTGACATCCTGATAATGTAGAGGTATTTTATTCCAAGATAAGGGCTATCTTTCCATTTGTTTAAATGAATTTTTGTGGTTAAAACAGATTTTTTTTTGTTGCTGTTTGCTGTTGCTATTGTAAATGAGGTTTTCCCTTCCATTATATCTTCTAACTGGCCATTGATTTTGCATGTAACATTTTATATCTTGCTGAATTCATTTTTGGTTTGTTTGTTTGTTTGAGTTAGTTTTACCATTAATTTTCATGGTCTCTTGTTTTCCAGGTAACATTATCAAGTCATCTGTACATAGAGATAGTTCCCTTCTTTTGCAACTCCCAAGCCTCAAATGGTTCCAAGAGTTAAAGTGTAATAAAATTAGTGGATATCATCACCTTTCCTCACTTTAATGGGAATGTTTCTAATATTTTCCTATTATAAGTAAGCTATCAGATTTAAGGGTTAAGATTCCTATTTCCTCAAGAGCATTTATAAGAAATATGTTGAATTATTCTAAGGCTTCTTCAGCATCTATGAGAGATAATCATATTATGTTTTTTGTTCTTCTTAGACTTATTAAAATGATACATATTATAATAGATTTCCTAATGCTGAAGCTGAACGATGTTTGTATTCTGGTGTAAATTCCACCTTGTCATTGTATATTATTTTCTTAATTTGATGTTGGATTCTGTTAAATATTTTATTTAGGATTTTTGCATAAAATATATAAGTGCTATTTTTCTGTAAATTTCTTTTACTTAGCCATCTTTATCTAGTTTAGGTATATCATAAAAAGAATTTGAAAGTTTTCCTTCACTTTCTATGTTTTGAAAAAATATATATTTCATTGGAACTATCTGGTCTCCAAAGATTGGATGGAACCCCATTCAAAACCATCTGGGTCTGGTGTTTTTGTTTTTTGTTTTATTTATTTTTTGGTAGAGTAGCTCCTTGGTAGTATTCTGTATTTCTTTTATGGAAATTAGTGTTATAAGCCCCACCATCAGCATCACTACCTCTTGCAGTCAATTTTGGCATGTTATATTTTCCTGGGAAAGTATACTATCAAGTGTTCTAATTTATTTGTGTAGAGTTTTATAAAGCAGACATAATTCCTGGATCAATATTATTTTTTTGCCCTTTTATATTTTCCACATTTCTGTTTCTCTCTTGCAGCTAGATTATTTGATGTGTGTTTGTCTGTTTTTGTTTTTGTTTTTGTTTTTGTTTTTTCATTTTTTTCAAAGAACTAAGGTTTGGATTTATTTGTTCTACTTTTGTTTGTTTCCTGTCTCATGAATTTCTATTTTTATTCTGTTCTATTTTATATTAGTTTTGGTTCATTTTCTGTGCTTTCTTTTGGCTTATTCTATTGTTCTTTTTAATGGATTTATGAGTTGAGAATTGTTGGGGATTGAATCATGTCCCCCACAAAAGACTTGTTCAAATCTTAAACTGTGTTGCTGGGAGTGTGAACTTATTTGTAAATAGGATCTTTTGAAAATGTCAGTATTAGTTAAGGTGTGGCCAAATTGAATCAGGGTGGCTCTTAATCTGCACGACTGGAGGCCTTATAAAGAAAAGAAATTCAAATTCACTCAGTGACTAGAAGCCAGAAGACAGAAGAAGGTAGAAAAGACAGAGTGTTCACCATGTCCCGAAGAGCGCTAATACCAAAATACTACTAAACCCGGAAAAAAAATAGGTTTGCTGACATCTTCGTTTTAGCCTTCAAAACACTAAGGCAATCAATGCTAAGCCAACCCAATTTGTGGTATTTGTCATAGTAGCTCTAGCAAACAATTTAATTGCTCATTTTTATTGTTTTATTTATATTGATATAAATGTTTAGGTCTATGAATTTTCCTCTGATGATTGTTTTAAATCTCACAAATTCTGACTTGCCATGTTTTCATCACTATTTTTCAAATATTTTGTAATTTCTGTTTCTGCTTCCCTTTCACCCAAGACTTTTTAAAAATACTTATAGAATTTCCAGTAAAAATTTCTTTTCTTATACTTATTTTTTTAAACATCTAGTTTTGGTGCATTTTGATAAGAAACTGTCATCTGCAATATTTTTATTTTTATATATTACGTATTAACAATGTTTCTTACATACACACATTTGTGAGATCAGTCTGATTATGTTGTTTATATTGTCAATATCCTTGTTTTGTTGGGTTTTTTTTTTTTTTTTTTTTTTTGTCCACTTGATCTATATTATATTGACAGGGTGTTCAAGTCTGCCTTTTTACTGTTCATTTATTTTATTGTTTTTAGATATATATTTGTTATTAGAGAAGTTGTGAGCTTACAAATCATGCATACTGTGCAGAATTCCCATAGTCTGATGATATTCTTTCATAATCTGTAACAAATTTTCCACAGCAATGTAAGGTGTTGGTGGAGGGGTGAAGTATGGGAATTCAAGTCTCCTATTATTAATATGAATTTATTGATTTCTCCTTGAATCTCTTGTAGTTTCTGCTTCAGGTCATTGCAATGTTATTTGGTGTAGAGATATTCAAAGCCATTATATCTTCCTTGAAAATCATGGCTCTTAGCGTTTAAAATGTTCTTGATCTTATTTCATGCTTTTTGGTCTGAATTCTATTTTGTCTGAAAACAGTATGATTACACCTGTTTTTCTTAGCTTTTCCCCTTTTGCCTGATATATCTTTGCATATTCCTTTATTTTTAGCATTTTGGGTCATTTTATTTTAGGTGTCTCTACACAACATGGTTTTGTTCTTTGTGTTAATTTGAGACTCTTTTTCTTTTCATATGTCAGGCCCATTTAGTTTTATTGTTGAGGTTGATATGTTAGTTCTCAACTCTTGTCATATATTATAAATTTTGTGTATATTATGGTATATTTAGTATAGTTCTAAGTGGTATACCTTCTCTCTTTTTTCCCTATTTTAAATTTTATTTTTGGTATTTAACATGTTTTGCATTTTAGTTCTAATGATTATAATTGTGTCTATACATCTTAGGTGGCTTAATCTACCCTCTTTTTTTTTCTTATGTAATATTTTACTAAGTGGTTTGTTAGTTTTAAATAATGTTCTTTGACTCTCATATTACCTTTACGTAATAAATCATCATAATCTTCTTTTTCCCTTCTCTAATTTTTAGCTGTATTTTTCTTATATTGTTGGAATATATGATGTTTACATCCTACTATTTTAACCCTGTCCTCACCTTTGTCTTCATTTCAGATTTACAACTACATATGTTACATGTTTGCCATCATTCTTTTTTGCCAAGTTTCTCCATTCACCTCTTGGTTACTAAATGAAGTAACTAAATGAAGCTTCTCCTTTAGTAACTGGGTTAGATGAAGTGTTCCCAAATGAAGTGTTGCCTGAGATCTTCAATATTTAAACTAGTTTATCTAAATCCTTGGTACTTGAAAAATTGGCTAGATATAAAATTTGGGGCTTGTGATGGTTAGGCTAATGTGACAACTCGGCCAGGTAATTGTGCCCAGTTGTTTGGTCAAGGAAGCACTGGGCTAATTATAATACAAGGACATTTATGGACTTTAATCATCAGCGAGTTGATTGCATAGATGACTGATTACATCTACAATCAGCCAAGGAGATTGCTGTCAGCAATGAGTGACGTTTTATACAATCAGTTGAATGCCTTAAAAGGGGAAGTGATTTCAGCATTCAGAGAGAATTTTCCAGCCAACTTCGGACAGCCAACATCTCCTGGGAACTCATCAAGGGCCTTCATCAGAGCCCCTGGTTTGCATCCTGCCTGCCGAATTTGAACTTGTGCACTCCCTCAGAAATGTGAGAGAATTTTATAAAATCCATGCTGTTTACAGATATCTTCTGTCAATTCTGTTTCCCTAGAGAACCTTGACTAATACAGGGTTCACACTTTCTTTCCTTGAGTTTCTTAAAAGTATTTTCCACAATTGCCTTGCATATATGCTACTCTTGAGAAGTCTGGTGCTAATCGAATATTTTAACCCTTATAAATAGTTTTAAACTACCCCCCCACCCCGGAGATCCTGAATATTTTATTTATTTAATAGGTCCCTAGAATATGTCCCAGAGTTGACTGTTCTGTGTCAATTTTTTCAGGGACTTAATTAACCCTTGATAAAATGTATGCTGTGATTTCTCCTATTTCAAGAAAGTTTTCTTGGCTTATAACTAAAATTATTTGTTTTGTTTCATTTTTCCTCTTCAGGAATTCAATTAAAAGTGTGTTATTTCTTCTTTGTCTGTTTCTCTGATTTTTTTTTTTTGAGTTTTATCAACTCTTATTGCATTTCATCTTCTTTTTGTCAATTTTACTTGTTATGTTTTGAGTATTTTATTCTACATGTATTAGTCTTATATTGCTGCATAACAAATTATCACAAACTTCATTCATGGTTTAAAACAATACCCATATATTATCCTACAGTTTTTGTGGTCAGAAGTCCAAGCAAAGAGCAACTAAATCTTTGCTCAAGATCTCCCAAACCTAAAATAAATGTGTTTACTTGGCTGCATTCATTTCTGGATCTTGGAGTCTTTCAAACTCATGTGATGGTTATCAGAATTCAGTTTCTTGAGTTGTACAGAACTGAGAACACTGTACTCTGCTAGCTGTTTTCCAGGGCCACTCTCAGCAACTAGAGACTATATGGCCTCCTTCTTATGCCCTTTCAAACTTTGTATCTTTCTGTTCAGGAAGTTCCCATTCTTTTTCAAGGGCCCACCTGACCAAGTAGAGTCCACCCAAATATTCAACCTTTTAATTTTATTAGTAATCGAATTATGGAAGTGATATACTGTCAGATTCCTGGATTTTGTCAAAATGCAAGAGGAGAGAATTATACAAGGCAGTTATACAAGGTGTAGGAATCTTGGAGGTCAAATTAGAATTTTGCCTACCAGAATCCACACTCTGTCTCTCAATAATTCACATCCTCCTAAATGTAAAACACATTTATCCGTTCCCAACAATCCGTAGATTCTGGTTCTTTTACAGCATTAATTCAAAGTCCAAAATGCCATAATCTAAATCATCTAGATCAGGTTCTGATGAGGTTTCTGGGTATAGTTCATTAAATATAGCACCTGGGAGAAATTTTTTCTCCCACCTGTGGACTTGTGAAATCAAAAAGAAAGGTTATGTGCTACTAACACCCAACTTACAATGGTAGGACAATTATAGGTATTCTGGTTGAAAAATTAGGAAAATGGAAGTTAAAAATAAATCACCGGTCCAAAACAGTTTTTGAAATTCAGTTGAGCAAACTCCAAGTAGAGTTCCCTGATTAGATTCCAAGTCCTGAGAGCAATCCACTATGGCTCTCAACTCTACCCTTTGTGCTCTTGGTTCCATTCTCCATGTCACTCTTCCTTTTACATAAAAAGTATCAAGTGTATGTAGCAGAGTCATTTTATTACCTTGTTTCTTGCCAGTAGAATCTAGGGGTTTGAACAGCTTCCTTTCATTTTGTATTCTCATTGTCCTTTTTAGTCTAAACAAGCAGAGTTTCTGCTGAAACAATTTTCTGAAGAAATTGTGGGCATTGCATGAATTGCTCTGGGTTTCACTCCATTAGTCAAAATCTGCACTTCCATCTTTTAAAATATTCCCTTCTCAAAAGGGGGCAGAAGGAATGTTGGAGGAAATAATGGCTGAAAATTTCCCAACTCTTCTGAGGGACATGGACCTACATGTCCAGGAAGCACAGCATACCCCAAACAGAATAAATCTTAACAAGCTTATCACAAGACATATATTTATCAAAGTGTCCAATGCTTAAGAGAAAGAGAGAATACTGAAAGCAGCAAAAGAAAAGAGATCCATCACATGTAAGGGAAGTGTGATAAGACTAAGTACATATTTCTCATCTGAAACCATGAAGATAAGAAGGCAGTGGTATGACATAATTAAGATGCTAAAAGGAAAAAACTGTCAGTCAAGAATTCTGTATCCAGCAAAGTTGGCATTAAAAAATGAGGGAGAGTTCAAAATATTCACAGATAAGCAGAAATTAAGAAAGTTTGTCAACAAGAAACATGCCCTTCAAAAATATTAAAGGGAGTTCTTCAGGGAGAAAGGGAAAAACAGGACAGCAAGGATTGGAGGAGAGTGTAGGAAGGAAGATCAGTGGTAAGAATAACTAAAAAGATAAAAAGAGAAATGAAAACAACATAGGACACATATAAACCTAAAAAGAATTGTGGCTAATGAAAAGAATGCCTTAAAATAATAACAGTGAATGTTAATGGATTAAACTCTCTAAACAAGAGAGACAGATTGGCAAAAAGGATAAGGAAATATGACCCATCTACACAGTCTCTACAAGAGACACCTTAGACCCAGAGATGCAAAAAGGTTGCAAGTGAATGGTTGGAAAACAATTTTACATGCAAAGAATAACCAAAAAAGGGCAGGAGTAGCTATAATAATATCAGACAAAATAGACTTTAAATATAAAACTATTGTAAGAGACAATGAAGAACACTATATATTAATAAAAGGGGTAAACTATCAAGAAGAAAGAACAATCATAAAATGTTTATGCACCTAACCAGGGCACCTCAAAATACATGAGGAAAACATTGGAAAAACTAAGTGGAGAAATAGAATTCTCTACAATTATAGTGGAGCACTTTAATACACCATTATCAGCATTAGACAGAACATCTCAACAGAGGATCAATAAAGAAACAAAGATCTTGAATAATACATTAGAGGATCTAGACCTAATAGACATATACAGAACATTAAACCCAAATACAGCGGGATATACATTCTTCTTGAGCGCACATGGATCATTCTGCAGGATAGACCACATGCTAGGCCACAGAACAACTCTCAGCAAATTCAGAAAGATTGAAATTATACAAAGTAATTTCTCTGACCACAATGGAATGAAGCTAAAAATCAGTACGGGGCAGAGAATCAGATTAGGCACATGGAAATGGATGTTAAACAACACACCTTTGGATAATCAGTGGGTCAAGAGGGAAATTGCAAAATAAGTCACCAACTACCTTGAAACAAAAGAAAATGACAGCACAATGTATCAAAACCTATGGTATATAGCAAAAGCAATGCTGAGAGGGAAATTTATAGCCATAAATGCCTATATTAACAAAGAAGAAAGAGCTAAAATCAAAGACCTAACTTCATACCTGGAGGAATTAGAAAAAGAACAACAAACTAATCCCAAAGGAAGTAGAAAGAAAGAAATAACAAAAGTTAGAAAAGAGTTAAATGAAATTGAAAATAAGAAAGCACTAGAAAAAAATGAACAAAACCAAAAACTGATTCTTTGAGAAGACTAATAAATTTGATAAATCCTTAGCCAGACTAACAAAGGAAAAAATAAAAGGGAAGATGCAAATACATAAAATAAGAAGTGAGGAAGGGGATATCACTATCACCACTGACCCCACAGAAGTAAAGAGTATCATAAGAGGATATTTTGAAAAATTGTATGCCAACAAGATGGATAACTTAGATGAAATGGACAAATTTCTAGAAACATACAAGCAGCCTGCATTGACAAAAGAAGAAATTGAGGAACTCAACAGACCAATCAAAAGTAACGAGATTGAATTAGTCATCAAAAACCTCCCAACCAAGAAAAGCCCAGGACCAGATGGCTTCACAGGTGAATTCTACAAATCATTGCAGAAAGAACAAACACCAATCCTGTTTAAACTATTCCAAAAAATAGAAGTGGAGGGAACATTGCCTAACTCATTCTATGATACCAACATCACCCTAATACCAAAGCCACACAAAGGCGCCACAAGAAAGGAAAACTATAGACCAATTTCTCTAATGAACCCAGATGCTAAAATCCTCAACAAAATAGTTGCTATTTGTATAACACATCAAATGAATTGCACATCATGACCAAGAGGGTTTCATCCCTGGTATGCAAGGATGATTAAACATAAGAAAACCAATCAATGTAATACAACACATTTATAGATTGAAAGACAAAAATTATATGATCATCTTTATTGATGCAGAAAAAGCATTCAGCAAAATACAGCACCCTTTCCTGATAAAAACTCTTTTAAAGATAGGAATAGAAGGAAACTTCCTCAACATGATAAAGGGTATATATGAAAAACCCACAGCTAAAAGCTTTCCCTCTAAGTTATGGAATAAGGCAAGGATGCCCACTGTCACCGCTCTTATTTAATATTTTGTTAGAAGTACTTGCTCAAGCACTTAGGCAAGAAAAAGATATAAAAGGTCTACAAATTGGAAAGGAAGGAGTAAAAATTTCACTATTTGCAGATGACATGATCCTACACGTAGAAAACCTTGAAAAATCTACAACAAAGCTCCTAGAGCTGATAAAAGAGTTCAGTAAAGTGGCAGGATATAATATCAACATGCAAAAATCAGTAGCATTTCTGTACACCAATAAGGAGCAATCTGAGGAGGAAATCAACAAAATAATTCCATTTGAAACAGCAACTAAAAGAATCAAATACCTAGGAATAAACTTAATAAAGATGTAAAGGACTTTTATGCAGATAATCACACAACATTTTTAAAGGAAATCAAAGAAGACCTAAATAAATGGAAGAATATTCTCTATTCATGGATAGGAAGACTAAACATCATTAAGATGTCTATCCTACCCAAACTGATTTACAGATTTAACACAATCCCAATAAAAATTGCAACAGCATTTTTTACTGTATTGGAAATGCTAATTATGAAGTTTATTTGGTAGGCAAGTGACCCCAAAAAGCCAAAGACATTGAAAAAGAAAAACAAAATCAGAGAAATCATACTACCTGCCTTTAAAACATAGTACAAAGCTACAGTGGTCAAAACTTTATGGTATTGGCACATGGATAGACATACTGACCAATGGAACAGAGCTGAGAGTTCTGGCATAGATCCTCGCATATACAGCAACTGATATTTAACAAGGCCACCAAGCCCACTCAACTGGGAGAGAATGGCCACTTCAACAAGTGGTGCTTGGAGAATTGGATATACATATTCAAAAGAATGAAAGAGGATCACCATCTCATGCCTTATACAAAAATTAACTCAAGATGGATCAAAGATCTAAATATAAGAGCCAAGACCATAAATCTGGAAGATAAAGTAGGGAAGCAACTATGAGATCTTGTAGTAGGAAATGGTTTCATAAACTTTACACCCAAAGCACAAGCAATGAAAGAAAAAATAGATAAATTGGACCTCCTCAAAATTAAAAACTTTTGTGCTTCAAAGGAGTTTGTCAGGAAAGTAAAAAGGCAGCCTACTCAATGGGAGAAAATATTTATTAACCATTAATATTTTCATTAGGGGCCTAATATCCAGCATATATAAAGAAATCCTACATCTCTAAAATAAAAAGACAAACAACACATTTTAAAAATGGGCAAGTGATTTGAATAGACAATTCTCCAGAAAAGAAATACAAATCGCTAAACAGCACAAGAAAAGATGCTCAACATCACTAGGCTATTAGGGAAATACAAATCAAAATTACAATGAGATATCATCTTACACCCATTAAACTGGCGGCAATTAAAAAAAACAACAACAGAGGACTACAAGTGTTAGAGAGGACGTGGAGGAAAGGCAACACTTATTTACTCTTGGGGGGGGGTGATGTAGAATGGTGCAGCCATTGTGGAGGACAGTTTGGTGGTTCCTCAAAAAACTAACTATAGAATGGCCATAAGATCCAGCAATCCCACTTCTGGCTATATACCCAGAAGAACTGAAAACAGGGACATGAACAGATATATGCACAACACTGTTCATAGTAGCATTTTATTCACTATTGCCAAAAGCTGGAAGCAATCCAAATGTCCACCAGTAGATGAATGGATAATCAAACTGTGGTATATACAAACAATGGAATATTACTCAGCTGTAAGAAGGAATGCAGTATTACCACATGGGATAACATGGATGAATCTTGAAGACCTTATGTTGAGGGAAGTAAGTCAGACACTGAAGGACAAATATTACATGAATTCACTGATATGAATTAAACAAATTGAGCAGACTCAGAGCTAGAGTCTGGAAGATTGGTTTACAGGAGAGAGAAAGGGAGTAGAGAGTGGTGAGCCAATGCCTATATGGATAAAATCTATGATAAGGTGGAAGAGTGTAGTTGTGCAGTGGATGGGCATGAAGATGGTGCAGTGACGTGATTTGGTTCGGCGGTGGTGGTCTATGAGGGGGAGTAGGACTGGGGGGTTGGGTTAGACTATCTATGGAATTGGGGGGAGGGTCGGGGAAAGGAACAGGTCAACTGTGGGGATTTGCAGTTCTGTGGTTAAAACTACAATGTTGAGAATGTTCTTTTGGCAAATATGGTAAGGGAGGGTTACTTATGTAAGGTGTAGGATTTGGGGAGTTAATGCGGTATAGAGTACACTTGGGGCATACCGCTGTGGAATATGAAAGTGCTCACCTTGTCATAGTGCATTATCTCAGTGGAGATAAACAAGAAATTATTAAACGCCCATCCTGGGGAGCTATGTTCTCAATTAGAGGGGCAAGAATCTCCAGAGAAACTGGGCATGCTGAATAAAAGAAAACAGACCAATATGTCAAGCCCTCAATATTATTGCAAGTAACTATGAATCTTATTCTTCAAAAATTGAAACTTAGTGGTTACCATAGGTTCTGAAGGGAGAGGGAGGGAAGAACAGAATAGATGGAACGTAGGGCATTTTTAGGGCATTAGAATTGTTCTGCATGATCTTGCAATAACAGATACAGGCCATTTTAAATTTTGTTAAAACCTATAAAAGTGTATGGTCCAAAATGTAAACCACAATGTAAACCATTGACCATGGTTAGTAGCAATGCTTCAATATTTTTACATAAATTGTAACAAATGTACCATCCACATGTAAAATGCTATTAATAAGGGAAGGCTGTTAGGTATATGGGAATCCCCAATATTCTCTATTTGACTTTTCTGTAACCTAAAACTTCTTTGAAGATAAAATGAAAAATATAAGACATTAGGGAAATATACAGAAGAAAAAATCACTGTACATACAAGACAACAGATCTCACAGTGATGAAAAACACAATGTCTAAAGAAATTTTCATTATTAATTCAAATTCTTAAAATCTTTTTGTATTTTATTTGTTATTTTTAAAACTATTATTATTTCGTTTTCTTACTAATATTATTTGGTTATTTTGTTGGCTTCATTTTTGGAGAGGCTTTGGATCACAGAAGGGTTACAACTGTGGCAGGGGAGGATCACTGGTGCGGGTGTCAGTGATGGGGGTATGCATCGGGAAGGGTCCACCCGGGGGCATACCTCTAAAACATGAATATGTTCCAGGGTTCATGGGGCATTGTCTCAGTGGGTGGAGATCCACACAATAACCGAAAGAATATTGAATTCTTATCCTGGGTAATTCTGCTGCATTATCTAATAAGACAGCAAGAATCTCCCGAGTACAAGGGCAGTGCCTAGTGAAGGAAGACAGACCATTACATCAGGCCCTTGACATTGATGCTTGTATTTATGAACGTTGTTCTTGTGAAATTGAAACCTAGCCTAGTATTATATATCGGCTAAGAGTTACCTCCTGAAAACCTCCATGTTACGCAAATGTGGGCTCTCTCTAGCCATACTCAGCATATAAATGCACTACCACTACCTGCCCCCTCCTTCCACGTGAGACAAGCCCCCAGGGATAAGCCTACCTGGTACGAAGGGATCCAAGTGCCGACTAGCAATGCATCTGGAAAAAGACCTTGAACAAAAGGGGAAAATGGTAAATACAAATGAGTTTTTATGGCTAAGAGATTTCAAAGTGAGTCAGGAGGTCATTCCAGAGGTTACACTTATGCACGTCTCAGCAGGATCTCATTGACTGCCACAGTAAACAGTGCCTCACATAGTGGGACTTCTGAGGACTCTAGAGACATCCAGATACTGTAACCAGGGCAGACAGCTCAGGAATTCAGCACCTTGTCAGTGGTCCTTACTTTGGAATTTATGCTTTGCAGTGCAGCAGTTAGACTTATTTATAGTTTCCCTACACATGGCTCTTCTGCTGCTATTATCTGAACATATCATTACCACTATACTTGATAAATATATGTCCCAGAGAGTTAAATCTTTGGTCTATCCATGTGCCTGTTGCGCCCTGAATCTCAGCAGAGTTGCAACAGTCACTCTCCAGTTCACTGGACTCACCCAGGACAACTAACAAAGAAATAACGATGGACAACGCCCATCCCAAGGAACAGAGAGTGTCTGCAACTGCAAGCATGATAATGCCATCCATCTGCCCCCAGGATCTGAGCCCCCTCTCAATTAGAAGCAGAGTTAGCATCACCATCTCCAAATCCTCCAGACAGGGGAATGAAAAATGGACCAAAGTAGACTTATTATTAATTTCTACTATAGACTTATTCTAGCAATGGAAGAACTTTTATCATTGATATAAAGGCAGTGGCCACCAGAGGTTCTGAGGGGAGGGAGAGGGAAGAATAGACATAATATGGGGCATTTGTGGAACATTGGAATTTTCCTGAATGACATTGCAATGACAGATGCAGGCCATTATATATTTTGTCATAACCTACAAAATTGTACAGGACAGAGTGTAAACTATAATGTAAACTGCATTTTATGATTAGTAGCAATACTTCAACACATGCTCATCAATTGTAACAAATGTACCACCCTAAGGAAGGAGGTTGTTAATGTGGAAAAGTGTGGGAGGGGGAGGGAGTGGGGCATGTGGGAGTCCCCTATATATTTTATGTAGCATTTATGTAATCTAAAGCTTCTTTAAAAATTAAAAAATAATAACAATTTTTAAAATAAAAAATAAAAATATTCCCTTCTCTATTGTGGTTCCTGCTGAGATGGCTGAGGAACGCTGTCCTTAACTTTCCTAGAAACACTTTGGTTTCTTTTAGAAAATCTGTGAGGCACACCCTTACTCTCTTACTCTGCTTTTACCTTTAGGTCTTACTAACAGACACAGAGAAAACAACATTCACCAGATCAATAATTGCGTAACAGGCATAAGGGTTATATGCTCAAGTAATGAAGCCACATGTGGAATAGCAGTTGAAATTGGAGACACCACTTGATTTAGCTTATGATAAGCTACTGTTATTCTCTAAGATACATCTGTCTTCTGTACAGGCCAAAGAGGGGAGTGGAATGGGAAAGGGGTGGGAATCATCAACCATGTATCATTCAAGTCTTTGATGATGGCATTAATCTCTATAGTTTCTTCAGGAATGCGGTGTTGCTTTTAGTTTACTATGTTTATAGGTAGAAGCAGTACAAATGACTTTCAGTTGGCATTGTGTACCATAATATCCCTTACTCCATGGGTCCGAGAACTAATTTGGGGACTCTGCTAGTTGCTGAGAATGTCTAATACAATTATGAATTGCAGAATTAGGGATATATTCACTGGGTGGGTTTAGGGTGCCACTGAGCTCACTGTGAGACAGAGCTGAACCAAAATTCCATTGATCACCTAACTTCGACAGGTCCCTACTCTGTCTGGTAGACCACAGTGATGTTTTGGGTCTCCAAGAATTAGTGTCAGTTCAGAGCCAGTGTGCAGTAATCCCCCAAAACTCTTCTGATTTTCCTCTCTGAATGTTCAGTTACACTAGTAAATAGTCATAGGTTCCTTAAGGAAGTCTGGGGAAAAGACTAAAAGTATAATTGTTGGCAGAGTAGCAGAGTCCTTCTTCAATAGGACATGGCCTCACCTTAATCAAGATATTTGGATCTATAAACAAACTCAAATCTGGGAAACGATTGAGGGGCCATGTCTTTTTGTTTTGGTGATTCAAGTTAGGCCTCTGTTCACTAGAACTAGAACTCTTCTGTTTATTCATAACAATTAAGAATTTAATAGACTGTCCATTTCATACTTTTCTAGAGAAACCATGCTCAGTTAGCCAATGCCATAGATCTCTGTATGTCAGACTATTCTGATTCCTGCTTTGGCTCCACTGTCCATAACAATAACCATGCCCACCTTTTCTTTGGTGACTAAGTGCTCCCACATAGTCCCTCCCACCCTGATAACCAATTATCCCAATGAATTGAGGGATTCCAATTTGTTGACAGCAGTTACCACTGTAATTTCTACCTTACAGAGAGGATCAATCACAGAGCTCTTCAAGATTTTGTGAACTCCTGTTTTAGTTTCCTAGGCTGTTCAAGCAAATATCATGAAATGGGTCAGCTTAAACAATGGAAATTTCTTAGCTTATGATTTTGAAGCAAAATTAAAGTCCAAATCAAGGTGATCCTTTCTCCCAGAAAAGTATGGCATTCTGGGTCAGGTTGCTGGCAATCCTTGGTCTTTGACTTTTCTTTCACATGGCAATGCAAATTGTGGTGTCTCATGGTCTCTACCTTCTCTTCCAGGTTCCATTTCAACTTCTTGCTTCCTGTGGCTTTTCCTCTGTCCATCTGAATGTCATTCTCTTATAAAGGAATAGGATTAAGACACATCCTGATTGCGATGGGACACAACTTAACTGAAGAAGCCTCATCAAAAGGTCCTACACCAAGATCTCATAGACTTCCAAAGTGGATACCACCCCAAATAGTGGGGCTCCAGAGGGCTCTGGAGACACCCAGGTCCTATGGTCAGGGAGGATAGCTTCAGAGTTTGGTGCCTTGCCAGTAGACCCTACTTTAGAGTTTGTGCTCCTGAGAGTGACAGAGTTGGACTCAATTATGTCTTCCCTGCACATAGTTCATTTGTCCCTTCTATTCAAACCTATACTTGGTGCTGGAGTTTGTAGGTTTACATCCAGAGACTCGAGTCTTTGGGCTGTCCATGTACCAGCTGAGCCCGGAACCTCGGTGGAGTTGCAACTCTTACTCTAAAGCTCGTGGGACTCACCCAGGACAATTGGCAGGGAGATGATGATGGACAACAGGAATGGAGAGAGTCTGCAGCTGTAGGCAGGATAGTCCCATCCATCTTCCCCATGGGATATAAGGCCCCTCTCAATTGGAGGTGGAGTGGACATCACCATTCCAGACTCCTCAGGACTGGGGGAAGAGCTATGGACTACAGTGGACTTACTAGTATTCTACTATAGACATATTGTGATTCAAGCATTGGAAGAAATTACAACATTGATGTGGAGCCAGTGGCCACTGGAGGCTCTGGGGGCAGGGAGAGGGAAAAACAGTTGTAATACAGGGGCTTTTTCGGGACTTGGGAATTGTCCTGAGTGACATTGCAAAGACAGATATAGGCCATTTTATATCATCACATAACATGCAGAACTGTGTGGGAAAGAGTGTAGTCTACAGTGTGAACTATGGTCCATGCTTAATGGCAAAGCCCCAGGATGTGTTTGTCGATTGCAATTAATGTGCCACACTAATGAAGGATGTTTACGTGGAAGGTTGTGGGAAGTGTGGGAGGTGAGGCATACAGTAATCCCCATATTTTATGTAATTTAAGTATCTTTTAAAAAATAAAAAAATTGAATATAAAAATTAAAAATTAAAAAAAGGTCCCACAACAATAAGAATGGATTAGATTAAATTTAAGAACATGATTTTCTGGGGTACATGGAGCTTTAAATCACCATACCATGCAAAGTTATTTCTCAATTGTTGTGAAAGATGTGTCCTCTGGACTATCCCAGGGCTGGCTGGTAAGAAGATATTTCATGATATATCTATCCTAACATTCCAATATCCCTAAGCTTTTAGATCCCTTTCTCTACACTGTCCCAAGGCAGTTCTGGTATTTCAATTTTATTTAATGTAAGCAACCTTGGGATCAGTCAACTAACCAGATGAACTGCTAGAGTACTTCCTTACTCCTAACAGTAAAACTTTGAATACAGAATTTCTTCTCAGTGGGCCCATACGAATAAAATTCACCTGATTCAACTACATATTCTCACCATCTTGATCTCACTAGACACTCCCACAAAAATTCAGGGGTATTCTATCTCAGTGTAATTCCAAGGGTCCAGAGATCTCGGGCATGTTGAAATATCCCTTCCAAGGTAAAAGATAAATTTTTTCATCTGACCTCTCCTGCAGTGGGCCTCTTTGGATTTTGGATATACCTCATTTTGGTGTGCTACTCTGACCCATTTACCAAGTGATCCAAAAGCTGTGTTTTAAGTACAGCTCACAACAAGAGAAGAACCTTCAACAAGACCAGGCTGCCATGAAAGCTGCCCCACCACTTGGGTCATATGATCCATCAGGTATTAAGGCACTTGAAGTGTCAGTGGCAGATAGAGATGTTGTTTGGAGTTCATGGAAACCCAATATAAATGAATTATAGAACAGCTTTTTAGGATTTTGCAACAAAGCCATGCCATCTGTGAATAACTGCTCTCCTTTTGAAAAAGGGTTTTTCTCGTGTTACTGGACCCTAGCAGAGGCTGTATATTTACAGTCTCATGGATCTATCTAGTCTCATGGACCATGAAGTTACCATACAGCCTGAGCTGCCCGTCAGGAACTGAATGTTGTCCAACCCATCAAACCATTGTAAAGATATGTATTGGTATGTACAAGATTGGCCTGGAGGAGTTGCTGAAGGCACAAGTTTCATGAGGAAGTGGCCCAAATGCCTAGGGCCTCTATTCCATTTTCTCTCAGTCCTCACTTATGGCTTCATGGGGAGTCCCCTACAAATAGTAGGTTGACTAAGGAAGGGAAAAAACAAACAAACTAGGGTCTGGTTTGTAGGTGGTTCTGTATGATATTAAAGCACCACCCAAAAGTAGATAGCTGTAGTACTAGAGACTTTTTCTGGAATATCTCAGAGAAGCATGGTAAAAAGTGGATAGGATTGCCTATTCTGTTTCATCAGTCAGCCTCTTTTCCCAGATATTCCTGTCATTTCCTTAATGGGTTTATGAACAAAGTGGCCATGGTGGCAGAGATGGAGATTGCAAATTGTCTTAGCAACATGGACTTTCGCTTAACAAGGCAGACCTGACTACAGCCAGTGCTGAATGTGTATGAGCAGCAAAGACAAAAACTGAACTCCCCAAAATAGTATCTGTCATTCCCTAGGGTAATCACACAGTTATCTGGTTGCTGGTTGATTACATTAGACCACTTGCAAATTGGAAGGGTCAGCACATTGGTGTTACTGGAATAGAAGTTTGCTCTAGATATGGTTTTGTCATCCCTTCCAGTGATGATTCTACCAAAGCTATCATCTGTGGACTTATGGAATGCTTTATACTCTGTCATGGTATCCCACTCAGTGTAGCTTCTGAGCAAGGAATTTATTTCACAGTAAACAAAGTATAGCAATAGAGTCATGCTTATGAAATTCACTGGTCTTAACATATTTCCCATCATCCTGAAGAAGATGGTGTGCTAGAGCATTCTTTTGAAGATTCATTTATGGTGCCAAGTATGTGGCAATACTTTTTGGGACTGGAGCAATGTATATAATACAGGATGAGGTATATACTCTGAATAAGATTGAAATTTATGGTGACATTACTCCCATACATAGCGTTCATGGGTCCAAGAATCAAAGTGTGGAAATGGGAGTGATTCCTCTTTCTATTACCCCTAGTGATTCACTAGCAAAAGTTTTGCTTCTTGTTCTCATGACCTTAAGTTTTTCTAGTCTATAAGTCTTACTTCCAAATGGAAGAATATTTCCAAATGGGGATATAATGATTCCATGGTAGTTGAAAGAGACTGTAACCTAGATACTTTGGGCTCCTCATGTCTGAATTAACAGAGAAGGGAGCCACTGTACTGTTGGGGGTGATTGAACTCATCTACCAGGAGTAAACTGGATTATTACTACACAATGGGAATAAGGTGGATAATGTCTGAAATACAGGAGATCCCTTGGGACATAGAAGGAGATCATATCTTGTGATTAAGGTCAAAGAAAAAAAATACGACTCAATCAGGCAGGACTTCTAAATAGCCAGACCTTTTTGGAATGAAAGTTTGGGTCAACTTACCAAACAAAGAACCATGACCATCTGAGGGTTTTTGCCTTAGCAAAGAAGTTAGTTATAAATACCAGGTAAGCCTATATTCCATTATGAGTCTTCTTCCTTATTTTGATATGAATATGTTTGCATACATATCAACCAAATATTTTTTCTTCCCCCTCTTTTTCACTTATCATCAAGCATAAAATGTTTTAATGATAATTAACTTTATGCCTTAACATTTAAATTAAAGGATTTCAAAGGAAAATGGTGAACATCACCAAGGACTTGACATCCTTTTCTGGGGAAAGGATTAGCATGTTTTGAGTTTTGTGTGGGATACCTGTATCCTGTTAAGTGGAAGTCTAACTGTTTTTTTTTATTTGGAAATTAAGTATGGTTAGAGATTTGTTGCAATGGTGCCAAGATAACAAAGGGTGGACTATGATGACTTTTTTTTTTTTTTTGGATTAAGTATTAGTACTTAAAGTAAAAAAAGTACTTTAGTACTAAACTATTTTAAGCATTAAGTATTTTAATAAAATACATATTTTATATGTATAAATATAAATCCAGACATAAAGAAGTCTTTGGCATTTGACATTCCTTTGTAAAGTATACAATATATGGAAAAATAATATTTCATCAATAACTCAGAATCTCTATCTGTAACTAATTTTATTTCTGAGCTTTTCACAAAAGTTATATATTTTTAAAAACTTGTAATGAATTATTAATTCAGCAGGGGAAATAAGTGTATGAACTTAAAGAAATTATACTGAGCATAGAATATGGTAAGTATCTTAAGAAGGGATGAAACAACTTAAGTTACTTGAGGGTTTATTTTAGAGATATCCCAACTCCTTGGGTTTAAACAAGGAAGGTTTCACAGAGTAGGTGGTGTTCAAATTGGGTCTTGGGGATGGATAAGAATCCTACATTTAAATATGAATAGAAGAGAAGGCATTCCAGATAAAGGGCATGGAACAAGCAAGGATATGGTGGGAGGAAGACTCTAGTCACATTAATAAGAAAAGCTTGTAATTCAAACAGAGAAGGATAGAGGGAATATGCAGGAGAATAGAAGGAGATCAGGCTGAAGGTGTAGGTTGATGGGTCCTTGGCTGCTAAGCATGAGGTGTTTGGAGTATTCCACAGGAAGTATGCTGCCAATGATAGGTTTTGTACAGAAAGTCTCTTGAGTTTCCTCAAGTTCCCCAAGATGATTAGTCATGAAGAGGTGTAGTAGGTGATGAGAAAAGTAGTAAAAGGTGAAAAAATGTTTGATTGATTGGCTTGATTTTTATGATATTTCCACCTCTGCTCACCTAAGCCCATTTTTAAGGATCTGAAATCTGAACCTTGACTTTGATGAGGACCAGCACTAGGAAGTGATTTCAGAGTGCTTCCTCTGACATCTTTTAGATGGAATTTAGTAAATGGTGAGTTCTGTGTAGAACAAAACTGCCCAGACCTCTTAGCAGACAGTAGAATACATTAATAAGAGTCTTGGACTTTTTCAAATGATTTGCATTTTACTGTCTTTGTTTCTGTGTTTTGAACTGGGGGTCAGAACCATATTCAGTTCCTTTTTAACTCTACAAACAGTCTGTTGTAAGGTGAAGGGATCACAGGAGTTGAAAATTACTTTGTTAAATAATATTAGTCATAAATTCAACTTTGGTGTAGTTTTGGCTTATGCCGTACAGGGTAAGCCTGTTACATAAATGTATACAGCTTTCAATTACACTAAGAAATGGTCCCTTTTTAAAAATGCAATGGTTCTGGTTGTCGGTACGACAGATGCAGCAATGGCAGGGGCAATGAAATTGTGAAATATGAAGCTCATGGCTATGAACACTCTTCAGAGACATGGAAGCCAAAATGTGATGGAAGCAGAACCTGATGATCCTAATTCTAATACAGGTGAGTGTCTTCAGGAATCCCAGGCAGATTGCTCTTACTGTTTTAGTCTAAAAATACAGGAAACCAGTATTCAGTTGAAAGGTTTGAATGGGGATGAATAGAAATTTCCTTTCTGTGATTTCTTATATCTTCTGTTATTTAGTTTAAATTTATATTTTTGAATGATTATGGCTTCATTCTGACATAGAGGAAATAAGATTTTTCTGACAAGACTTGATCTTTAGGAAGCCAAGCTGGATGTTTCAGTATACTGTTCTCTTTAAGGTATTTGCAATATGTATTAGTTAGGGTTCTCTAGGGAAACAGAATCAACAGGAGATATCTGTAAACAGCATGAGATTTTATGAGTATCTCACGTGACCGTGGAGATGCACAAGTCCAGATTCCACAGGCAGGCTGCAAACCAGGGGTTCTGATGAAAGTCCAATGAAGGTCCTTGATGAGTTTCTGGGAGACATTGGCTGTCCAAAGACAAACTGGGAAATTCTCTCTGAAGGCTGAAATCCCTTCCCCTTTTAAGATATTCAGCTGATTGTATAAGTCACTCATTGCTGATGGCAATCTCCCTGTTGATGTAGATGTAATCAGCCATCTATGCAGTAAACTCACTGATGACTAAAGCCCATAAATGTCCTTGTTTTACAATTAGCCCAGTGCTTGCCTGACCTAACAACTGGGCACAATTACCTGGCCAATTGACACATTAGCCTAACCATCACAGTATCTTCCAGGACACACATATTACCCTTTGGCATAGAGATGATTGAAATTTCTGGTCCTAAGCTCTTTTGGTGTTTTCATTACATATAGGAATCCTTTGGGAAGAGTGTCAATGTACCCTTTTTTATTTTCAGAAAAATTCCTCACCATCAAAATTATCTTCTATTTCTACTGACAAAATGACAGCAAACAAAACACTCAGGGAGTTAAGTTAATATTTTTAGGCCACTATGGAATAGTGTGAGGTTTAAATTACCACATTTGCCTAGCTCTTTTGTCTCTCTTTCTTTAGGGAGTTTTATTGAGATATATTTACATACCATACAATCCACCCAAGGTGTATAATCAATGGCTTTTAGTATATTCACAGAGTTGCATTCATCATCAGTCAATTTTAGAACATTTTCATTACTCCACAAAGAAAACCTCCCCATGCTCCTTTGCAGTCAACTCTCAATCTCTCTATCCTTCCCCATAACCATTAATCTAATTCTGTCTCTGTAGATTTATTTATGTTTACATTTTATATAAATGGAATCATACCATATGTAGTACTTTGGGATGACTTTTTTAATGAGTCATCTTGGCTAGACTATAGTCCACCAATCTACTTGCTGTTCTGAGGGAATTTTGCAGACATAATTAAATTCCTTCATCAGTTGATTTTAAATAAGGACAACTGTCCTAAGTAAGACTGATTTAACCCATTGGAAGGTCTTAAAAACAAAGCTGAGGCTTTCTCAAGAGAGAGAAGAAATCTCACTGTAGACAAAAGCTTCTGCCCTTGCCCATGGAATTCTAACCTGCTTGTGATCTCCATTCCTAACAGCTTGTAGACAACAGCTTTGGCCTTGATTGTGGGTTTCGGCTAGGTTGTGATCTTCCCTTCCTGACAGTCTGCCTTACAGACTTCCAACTTGTTTCGCCAGCCTCCACAATTTTATAAGCCAATTACTTTTGTGTATGGATATAGATACCGACCTAGACCAAGACCTAGACCTAGATCTAGACCTAGACATGCATATGCATATGCATGTGCAAATGCATATACATATATGCATATGTACACTCCTACTGGTTCTGCTTCTCTGGTTGAACTCTGGCTGATACCCTTTTTATCTCACAATGTTTGCTTGAGGATATTTAATTCAATTTGGAATATTGTCTTATAGTTTTCTTCTGCTTCATGGATGCTTTTTAGGGAAAGTTTTATCAGCTGAAATATTTTGAGTCTTATTTTCTGTTTTCTTCTTGCAGTAACTCTGTATGGCATTGGACTGATTTTTCCAATTCCTAGGCATTTTCGTGGCTGAGGTTTCTAGTTCATGAGTACTCTTCTCTTCAATATAAAAAAGTGAGATTTCTTTAGTTGCTGGCATCATTTTTGTTTGGGAGGTTGGGGAAAGCATTGGTATAACTAATAATGTTACTATGAATATGACTGCCAGATAAAATAAAATATTGTATGGAACATACTTACAGTGAAAAATATTATTTATCTGAAATTCCAATTTAATGGTGTGTCCTATATTTTCATCTGCTAAATCTAGCAACTTTACCATGGTCATTCTTGGACAACTCATCTTGGTGCAGAGGTACATAGTTTCTCATAGGCTTTCTCAACTGGGTGCCTCACATGCACCCCAGAACATAGAAAATGATGAGAATGATTATTTTCCCAATTCCCCCAAAGAAGATGTATAATAAGTAGCATTCTAGGTGCACGAGAGAGAATCTAATTGATTACATTCACTGAGTGCCTTAAAATACAGGGTCATCCCCATGATAAAAGACCTGCCAAGAGTGGAATTTCTGAATTTCTGGGATGTAAAATATGGGAACATTCACTAGCATGTAAGCTCCATGAAAACAGATTTTTGTTTTGTTTTGTTAAGTGGTATTCACAAGTGGTGCCAATAATAATACCTAGTATATAATAGAGTTTCAACTCTTACTTTAAAATTAATTCTCAAGTAATATAAATAGTTTTCTGGTATATTTCGCATGATTTGTATTCTCACCAATAGTGTATAAATGTTCTCACTGTTCCACATTCTTGACTTACTGTTACACAATTTATTGAAAAGATGATCCATTTTCACTTTTATAAACTAATACCTTCATCATAAATAAACTCATGTGTGCTTGTCTGTTTCTGAGCTCTCAATTATTATATTATTTTATTTGTCAAATTTTGTGTTAATATACTCTGACTCTTTCAGCCTGCTTATTTTGTAATATACAAATGCAATTTTATTTTTATACCCATTTTATATAGAGCCAACTTGATAAACTGTTATATTGATTTTCAAATTTATCTGTAAATTGTTTTGAATTTTCTATGTGAATCATTTCATTTGTGAATACTGACCACTATCTCTCTATTTAAAATATTTATCTACTTTATTTATTTATTATTGTCTTATTTTGCTGGATAGGACCTCTAGTAAAATATTGTCCAATTCTTGTTTCTGATATTGAAGTGAAGGTTTCTAATACTTCAACCTTAAAAGTTATATTACTTATAGTCTTTTATAAACATCCTTTACCTGTTGAAGAAAATTTATTTCCATACCTAGGTTGTTATGTGTTATAAATAGTTGCTAAATATTTGTATTGCCCCGCTTGAAACAATCATATTTCTTCTTTTACTCAATTAATTTGGTGAAAAAATATTTTTAGATATTTTAATATAAATTCTTCCTTGCATCCTGGGATATACACTACTGAATCATGTTGTTTTATCTTTGTGTATATACACTTCTGGATTTGATTTGCTAATATTTCATTTTGGATTTTTGCATCTATTTTCATGATGTTTTGTAATTTTCTCATCTCTTGATTACCTTGACTGGTTTTCTTATCAAAATCATTCTAGTTTAAAATAATGATTGGTGATTTGTTCTCTTTTTTCCCAGCATGTTTTAAAGTGAACTAGAAACCTTAAATAAAGCACTCCCTAAAAACAACTAAAATGCTGGAAAACATGCAAATAACGTCTTTTTAAAAATGCATCATTGAATTAACAGGCACAGGGAATAGGACACAAAACCCCTCCTAAGCATCTACCCAAGATGGAGAGACTGAAATGAATCTGAACCCTTTACATCACATAAAGCCAAAACTCTAATGCTCTATTCTCTTAAGTGTAATGGTAAATAACAAACAAACCAGCCCCAGTGGACTGTTTAGAACTTCAGCACTGAGTGAACAGGGGAAAATTTCGTCTGAATACTTGCAACCACTAGCTGGTCCTGAAGCAGATATGAAACATATATTTTTACTAAGTCCTTTGCAAAACTTCAAGCTTAGAATTTAATTAAAATTTCATGAGATGGTAATGCCCTTAGGTGTTTGGTAGAATATAATGAAACTTCTTTCGGGAGGAGTTCATTTTTTACAAAACTTCCAAAATATTGCTGCTCACTAACTTCATGGATATATGCGCTAACGATAACACACACTCACACACACATAAAACTCACAAAAAAATAAAACCCAGAATAAACAAGAAAAATAACAAAATTGTACCTTAAGGACATCAAATATTAAAAATATCAAACAGCATATAAAATAAAAGATGATATTGAAAATACAAGCTAGGAAAAAAAGACTATAAAATCATCACTTAGATTTGAAAATGAAAACAAAATTGAGTTTTTAAAAACTTAATGGATAGGTGTAATGCAGACTTTCTTCATACCTATTCTCTCCTTTAGGGTGTTAGATTAGATGTATGATAACTTACTCATTCTTTCATATGTTTTGCCATTTTTTTCATATTTTCCATCTATTTGCCCTTGTGCTTTTCTAATTCATTCTATTCAGCTACTCTTTTTTTTTTTTTTTTTTTTTTTAAGATTTTATTTATTTATTCATTTATGCCCCCCTTGCTGCTTGTGCTCGCTGGGTCAGCCAACCACGCCGTGCGGGCGGGCCTGCCCTCACCAGGAGGCCCCGGGAACCGAACCCGAGGCCTCCCATATGGTAAACGGGAGCCCTACTGATTGAGCCACAGCCGCTTCCCTCAGCTACTCTTAATCTGCTGTTTAGAACATGTACTGAACTTTAATTTAATAATTATATTTTATTCATAAAAGTTATAATCTATTATATTTAAATGTTTGTTTTTACAGTCTCCTGTTACCTGCTTTCCTAAATTTCCTTTATTTCTTTAAAAATTTCACATATCAATATTTAATAATGTGCCTGATAACTGCAATATCTTAAACTTGGGGAAGTTCTAAGTCTATTGTTAACCTTTCATGACTGATTTTTATCTTGGTTTTTTATATATTAAATATATATATTATTATATGCTTTCATATAACTGAAGGAAATCTAAGGAAATTCTGAGGGCCTAAATTGAAGGTCCTTTCCTATAAAAAGGAATTGCATTTCCTCCTGCTGGGAGCAGAGAGTTACTAATCTAGAAACAATTTTAGTACCAGGTTCAATTTCCTCGTTTCGAGGTAAGCCCAAGAATTTACTGTCTGATCCCAGTGCCTGCCCCTAGTGCAAGCCTGGTGCTAGCTTTTGCTCACCGTCCGTGGTTACTCATGGTAGTTTCAGCTCCCAGTGTTTCTAAACAGTTGTGGCTGTTTTGGTCCTTAGAAGTTTCCTTTATCTGCATTAGAGTCTAGAAATGCATCACAATACAGTTGTGGTATAATATATTTAGAATCTGGTCATGATGTAATGGGAAGACCCTCCAGTGCACCATATCAAAATACCTACAATTTTTCTGGATCTCCTCTGGAATGGTGACCTTTCCTTTCATTTTCCAAACAGTAATAACCTGAATACTAATGTCATTTGGCTGCCAGAAGTCCATTCTTTGGCATGTTTTGCTCTTTGGTTATCTCTGAACACCTGTGAAGAAGGTTTCCATGTTCCTCTGACCCACTCTGGATTCCACTCATGACCTCATAAGAAAGATTGGCCCAGAACCTCTGCTGCCCTTGCATAATGAATTGCTGCTTCTTTTCACATGTGTTTTACTTCAAATAAGAACATGTTTCTGACCCTAATTCCCCAAGGATCTGTCTTTAATGTTTATGAAAGCTCAGAACTTGACTGAGAGATATTCAAGTTTAAACAAAAGCTTGATATGAAATGTGACTATTTGTAAAATAATACACATTATTTATTCTCTTACAGTTCGGGAGGTCAGAAGTGCAAAATCAGCTTCACTAGGCTCAGGTCAAAGTGTTGGTTTGGCTGGTTCCTAACGAAGGCTCTGGGGGGAGATTCCGTTCCCTTGTCTTTTCCAGCTTCTAGAGGCTGCCCACATTCTTTGACTCATGGCCCCTTCCTCACATCACTCCAGTCCCCTGCTTGCACTGTCACATCTCCTATTACTGACTTTGACCCTCCTTCTTTCCTCTTGGAAAGACCCTGGTTTTTCACTGGGCCCACCTGGATCATCTCCCCATCTCAAGATCCTTAAGGGAATCCCATCTGCAAAGTTCCTTTTACTATGTAATGCAGCATGTTCACAGGTTCAGGGGATTAGGGCGTGGGCATCTGTGGGGTGCATTATTCAGCTGACCACAACTGACTCTGCCTGATCCACACATGCGCACTCTCTATTCCCCAGCAATACTAGCCCTCTTTCAGCACCTGGAGCACCAGGCTCTCTCCCATCCCAGGACCTTTGCACACATTTTTCCTCATCCCCACACTGCCTAGGAAACTTGTACTCATTCATCAGCTCCAAGGGAGTCCATCCTTGATATCTAACAATAGAAAACTCTCATTCTCCTTTTTAATCCATGTCTAAGGCAAGACTTTCATTCATATATTTTACACGGATGCAGCTCCTTCCACAGTGAGTACAATTATACATGATTTTATGAGAATACTTTAGGTCTTCATAGCCTGAATTTTTGCCATTCTGGAACAGTATCACGGCTTCATCTTTGCATATCCAAAAATACACAATGGCATTTCCTAAAAACACAAAAGGACCATTTACATTCAAAGTCAACTCTCTCCCCTACAATGGAAAAATTCCCTTCAGTTTTTGAATATACACTTAGCTCTTCAAGCTATAATGTTTTTAAAAAACTATCGAGTTCCAGTCCTAGTTAGATAATACCATTATCTTGTTGCCATGTTGGTCTGCCCTAAACAAAAAACCTTGGAACCTCTTCAAAGGCAAGGTTGCTGTCTTATTTGTCTTTTTGGTCCGAGTACCAAACAAAATGCCTGGTATATGGTAATGCTTAATAACTATTTGTCAAGGGCATGAATCAGTAAATGACTAGATAAATGCATTTTTCTTTAAATATTTGGAGAAGTTCTTTAGTGGAACAATATCTCAATCTTCCAAAATGTTTTCCCAGAAGGAGAAATGGAAAGAGAAAGAGAGAGAGAATATGTGAATGTGTGTCTGTGTCTTCCTTATGGAAACAACAGGTTTGAATATTGATGAAGTGGAACCTCAGATCCATTGTGTGCACTGAACTGGAGTGAGACAGAAAAATACAGCAGACTCGTGACCAAACAGGAAATGCCCCAGTCTGTTGACACAGCATATATTCTGAGCCCAACCAGTAAGCAGTAGAAACTGACATAAATGAATACAGTTAAACGCAAATGAAACAGCCATCAAAGATGTGTCTCTTTCTTACTCAGTGGCTGCAGGCTTTCAGAGGCGCCAGCAACAAGGGAAAGGGAAATCTGCATAAAATATTCTGGGCAGAGCATGGCTAGCTGGTTCCAGACTAGATAAACAATTTGACAAACACGCAGAAAGAATGTCTCTAACCTTCATAAAACTGAAAGGACAGGGAAGAAATGAGATGGACGACACTGTCATGGAAATTACAGTCTCAGCGATTTGGAGACATTTCATTCTGCAGAGGAGCTGGCACACTGGAGGAGGGATAAACAGGAAGTTTGAAATCTGTCTGAAATGGCATGGCATATTTTTCTTTGAGCCTGGTATTAAATGGGACTAAAGTTCTCTCCAGAAAATAATACCGCCTAAAGTTCAACTCATCTTTTGAACAACTTTGACGATGACAGGAGTTATTTAAGCAATTGCTAAATGTCGGTTCCTGAAAATCATGAGGCTAAATAATCTTGAGAAAGAAATTGTTCATAAGAGAAGGAACACCAGTCTATTAGTAAATTGGAAAATGTATGTATCATGAAAGAGGACATCTATATGTGAATTCCTTTTGTGTTTAGAGCCCTATTCTAGGTACCATGAAAGGCAGAAAGTTTAGCAGGTTGTTGTTTCCTTTGAAGAGTATAGTTTGGGAGCCAGGATACACCTTGGTGTACATGAATCAACAAATGCAGACTGATTTCGTACCAGCTGAACACACAGGGTTCAAGAGTGGTCAGAATACACAAGCATTAATCAAAAAAGACTTCCTAAAAGAATTGAGTTTTGCACACTTTGAATTAAAGGGGATATTGGAAAAGTATATTAAACAATTGATAATTAAGATTATTTTATGAGATAGCTAGATATAGATCTTTACATATATATATAAAGATCAAAAGTATACTTCAAGGCTATTTATAGCTCTCTATTCAAAGGAAATTTCTTTTTCATCATAGAATTTACATATTATTTAGGCCTTTCAAATCTGATCCAGAATTAATTTCATGTGTTCAGTGGAATTCTGTTAATAGGTAGTCAACAGGTAAAAAGAAAGAACCACAATCGATATTTTGTGAAATAGTTTGTACTCTATTTCTTGCTTGTACTTTTAAAAGCACACATGTTTATTAAAGGGTTTAAGAAACCCTCCTTTGAAGAAAACTGTTTAATTTATTTAATCTAGGATATTTTAGTCCTATGTGAGAGAGCAGTTTTTCAGTCTGCCAGCATTTTAAGGAAGTCAATAAATGATTTTAGAAACACTGATTTCGTTTAGCTTCTCACTTTACAAGAAGAAATGGAGCTAAGCTACCTGCCCATGGTTACCAGCTAGTTAAGGCCAAAATAAAGACAAACACATCCTTGTCAGCTGTATTCATAACTTTATAACTGCATTGAAATTCAAACACACTGTGTAAGTTTAAATTGTTGTTAAAACTAATGGCATTAAACCTGACTTTGGAGTTTTGATAAAGGGTAAAAATTAGAAGAAAGATATATCTGGCTCAATAGAAATGAAAAATTTTCAAAGTCAGCTTCCTAGAGAGGAGCCATGGCTGGCTCCTGAGACTGTCAGTTTCCCATCCGCAGAAGTCTCCAAGCAGAGAGAGGATAATGACTTGTGGGGAAGGTTAAAGGAGAAATTGCTGAATCAGTTAGGTGGTTAAAGAAGATAAACCTTAAAGTGCCTTTGATTCCATCTCATGGCTTGAGACAGCTAAGTTAATTGCAATAGGATTGGCCAGGCTCAAAGAATCCAGGACCTGAAACGACCTCAACACTCTTGGCCAGACAAATGTTAGGGAGAAGGATCTAGCTATAGGTGCTTAAAGGAAACAAAGCCTCATAGTAGCACAACATTCAGAGAACCCCTTATGAAGCTGCAGGTATTAATTCAGGCACCCAGTCACATGGAGGGGAGGGGTGCTTTCTAATGCAGAGGAATAGCTTGTCCTAATAAGTTGAACAAAGCGTAGTACCTGGACACTAGGAGTAGATGAACCCAGGGAATCAAGCAACTGGCAAGTACTTGAAATCTGGAAGTCTCTCAGCAGGTGTAGAACCAGTAACACAGGGATGGGGCTCATGGCCAGGAGCCCATTCATAATGACATCTAATGTCTCTTATGTAGCAGGTGGGCAGGTCCTGTGGTTGATTATTTCCATTCTTAGAATTCAAGAGTCTGGTGAGAGGGGCTTGGGAAAGATGGACATTTAGGGATAGGCCATAGGATCCTTACTGAGTTAAGGAATAATATGGGAAGATGGGAGGGGCTCCATTAAAAATCTGGACCCTGAAATCTGCACCAATTTGAAAAAAGGGCAGCAGAATACTGAGTCCCTGTATCCATGGTCACTACAGGTAGAAGTAACTGTCTTCAGCTGTGGGGAAAGGAAACCTGCAAAGGTGAAGTTCTGCTGTTTCCCTCCCCAAACTGCATTTCAGCAGATAGAAATAGAATAGGAAAAATGATAGAGAGCAAAACCTTTAATTACTTCAGTCTCTTCCTGGCAAATTATGAACCAGACACAGCAAGCTTAGAGAGTAGTTAGTTATGTTCAAATTGATGTGTTATGTTAGCCTGAGAGGTGATATTTCTTATTTTTAAGTGTAGAGAAGGAGAGGCATGGGGGGGAGTAGTTGACTAAAGAAGTAAAGGAATATTTCTGTAGCCCATCTTTATATAATTGCATCATTCTTGGAGAGCTAGGATGGCTTTCTTTCAAATGTTAGGAGTCAGATAGGCTGAGAATCTCTTGCTCTAATTGAAAGGGAGTATAATGTAATGGTTAGAGAATGAAGTCTGGAGTCAGTGTGCCTGTTTCACATCCTGGTTCCATCATCTACCAATTTGGGGCCTTGGGCAAGTAACTTAACCTTTCTGTAATTTACATTCCTCACCTATAAAAACCAGGATAATAATAGAAGGTATTAACAAAGTTGTATGACATATGTATTTATGAGTACACTTATATATCCAACAAGGTAAAATTTGCAGTATCTGATAATTCCACAAAAAATTCTTCCAGAAAACTGCAGCAGAGGAAGACAGCACCAACTGATTATTTAATACCAACATTACCTAGATTCTATAATAAGACAGATATTACAAGATAGGAAAACAGAACACCCATATCCCTCAACATTCATGCAAAAAATACTTTTAAAAATTATCAAATCGGGAAGCGGCTGTGGCTCAATCAGTAGGGCTCCCGTTTACCATATGGGAGGCCCCGGGTTCAGTTCCCGGGGCCTCCTGGTGAAGGCAAGCCCGCCCGCACGGCGTGGTTAGCTGACCCAGCGAGCACAAGCAGCAAGGGGGGGATAAATGAATAAATAAATAAAATCTTTAAAAAAAAAAAAAAATTATCAAATCAAATACAAAAGTATACAATAAGGATAGTACATAATAACCAAATGGAGCTTATCCCAGAAATGCAAAGGAATATTCAAATATCAAACAATGTAAGTCACCATATTAACACACTTAAAAAGAAAAACCAAATTATTTTCTCAATAAACGTACAAAAACCCTTTTTCAAAATTTAATATTTATTCCTGATAAAAATTCTCAGCAAACTAGGAAAAGAACTGAATTTCCTCAACCTGATAAAAGGAATTTAGAAGAAACCTACAGCTCACAATACAGGCAACATGATTATATATGTAAAAACCCAATGGAATCTACACACAATTACTAGAACTAATGAATGGGATTAGTAAGGTTGTAGCTTTTAAGAAAAAAAAGTCAATTGCATTTCTAAATGCCAGTAATGAGCAATCAGAAATTGAATTTTAAAATGCCATTTTCAAATGTATCCATAAATATGAAAGACTTGAAGGGATAAATTTGAGAAAATATGTTCAAGAGCTATATATCAAAATCTACAAAATATTTTTCAGAAAAGTTTTTAAAAAAAATTATAGGGAGAGATATATCATGTTCAGGGGTCAGAAGATTCAAAATATTTAAATTCCAATTCTCCCCAAATTGACCTATATATTCAAAAACCAACTGAAAATGGATCATACACTTATATAAAATTAAAACTATAACTTTCTAGAAGAAAACATAGAGAAAGTCTTTGAGAGTTTGGGTTTGGCAAAACTTTCTCTTTTTTTAACAAATCAGTTTTATTGGTACATATTAATAAAGCATAAATTCATACAAAGTGTATAGTCAATAGTATTCAGTGTAATCACCTATTTGTGCATACATCACTTCAATCATTCTTAAAGTACCCTCATTATTCTAATAATAATAATAATAAACACAAAACAAATAAACAACAAAACTCATCACCTCTCCATCTCTCTATGCTTCCTCTGCCGTACATAGCTGCTATTCTTTTTCCTTCTCTCTGGTATATTTGCATTTATATTTTGTAAAAATAGTCTTACATATGCATTATCACCCTTATTCATATTTTATATGAGCGTTTACTGCCATATACAGTATCACGTTACAGTTTTTAGCTTTCTTTCTAGTAATATAAATGACCTTAGACTTTCTCTTTCAACCACTGTCATACCCATACAATAGCACTGCTAGTTACAAACACCATGATATACTTTCACCATTTCTATTCATTTCCAAAGATTTACAAACAATGTTTTACCAATTCTGCACAGATTAAACCTTGGCTTTCTGTTCTCTAACTTCATTTTATTTTCTAGTGACCTATACATTCTATTTTCTGGTGACTTATACAAAAATTTCTTAGATGTGACACCTAAAGCATGATCCATTAAAGAACAAATTGATAAATTGGACTGCACTGAAATGCAAAAATTTTTAACAAAATGAGGATGCCTGTTTTTACCACTTCTACTCAAAATAGTATTGGAAGTTCTAGATCAGGGGCTCCTAACCTTTTTAGAACCATGGTACCCTTTGCCAGTCAGGTGAAAACCACAGATCCCTTACTAAGTCCACACTATACTGTGTATTATTTAATAAATATATCACACCCGCACCAACACATCCTCACAAGAATTTTTTTTTAATTTAAATTTAAGCTCACAGACCCCTTGTTAAGAACCCCTGCTTTAGACAGAGAAAGCAGTCAAGGAAAAGAAAGAAAAGACAACCAAATTGGAAAGGAACAAGCAAAACTATCTTTATTCATAGATGATGTGATCTCATATCTCGAAAACCCTAAAGAATACACACACACACACACACACAATGTTAGCACTAAGAATCAAACTCAGCAAATTTGAAGCGTACAAAATCAACAAACAAAAATCAATTATGTTTCTATACAAAAGCAATGAACAATCCAACAAGGAAATTAAGAAAACAATTCCACTTACAATAGCATCAAAAAGAATAAAATACTTAGGAAGAAATATAACCAAAGTGACACAAGACTTGTACACTGAAAACTAAAACACATTGTTCAAAGAAATTAAAGAAAACCTAAATAAATGGTAACATATCCCATGTTCATGTATTGGAAGAGGTAATATTGTTAAGATGACAAGACTACCTAAAGTAATTCAATCCAATTCCTATCAATGTTACAATTTCACAAAAATATGGCTTTTTTTAGAGAAATGGAAAAACCCATTCTAAAAATCCATATGGAATTTCAAGGGACCCCAAATAGCCAAAAAATCATTTTAAAAAAAAGAAGAAGAAAATTAATGAACTCATACTTCTTAGTTTCAAAAGTTACTATAAAGGTAGAGTGGTCAAAAAAGTGTGCTACTGGCATAAGGATAGGCATATAGGCAAATGGAATAGAACTGAAAGCTTAGAAAAAAACTTACATCAATGATCAATTTATTTTTGACAAGGTTGCCAATACTACTCAATAAGGAAAGAATAGTGTCTTCAACAAACATTGCTGAGAACACTGGATATCCATATGAAAAACAATAAGTTAGGCCTTACCTTACACCATATACAAAATTAACTTAAAATGGATCAAGGACCTAAATTTAAGAGCTAAAACTATAAAATCCTTGAAATAAAACCTAAGGGAAAGTCTTCATGACCTTGTATTTAGCAATCGTTTCTTAAATATTACAGCAAAAGCACAGGAACAAAAGAAAAAATAAATAAATTGGACTTCATCAAAATTATAAGCTTTCTTGCATCGAAGTCACTATCAAGAGTCTGAAAGAGAAAAGCATAGAATGGGAGAAAATATTTGCAAGTCAAATATTTGATATGTTTTTAATATCTAGAATATTTTAAGTATTCCTACATCTCAACAACAAAAAGACAAACAGCCCAATTAAAAATGGGCAAAGAATTTGAATAGACATTTCTCCAAAGAATATATACAAAAGACCAATAAGCATATGCAAAGATGTTCAACATTATTAGTCATTAGGGAAATGCAAATTAAGGAAGGTGATACTAGAAAATGGAAAAATAACAACTGTTCACAAGGATGTGGAGAGGTTGGAACCCTTGTACATTGCAGGTAGAAAGTAAAATTGTGTAGTTTTTATAGAAAACAATTTTGCAGTGCCTCAAAAAGTTAAGTATAGAATTATTATATGACCCAGCCATTTCAATCCAGGTATATACCCAAAAGAACTGAAAACAGTGACTCAAACATATACGTGTATACCAATGTCCATAGTAGCACAATTCACAGTAGCCAAAAGGTGAAAACACTCTATGTTTCCATTAACAGAAGAACAGATAAATAAAATGTGATGTATAAAATGGAATAGTATTCAACCAAAAAAGGAATGAAGTTCTCATACCTGCCACAACGTGGATGAACTCTGAAAATCATATGCCAAGTTAAATAAGCCAGACAGAAAAGGACAAATATTGTATGACTTAACTTGTATGAAATGTCTAGGACAGGCAAATTTATAGAGGAGACAAAAATTAGATTAGGAGTTACCCAGGCTGGAGAGGATGGGAAAATGGGGAGTTAGTACTTAAGGGTTATCAAATTTCTGTTTGGAATGATGAAAGGATTTTGAAAATAGTGTCAATAGTTGCACAACATTGTGAATATAATTAATACCACTGATTTATACACTTAAAAATAGTTAACATGGCTATTTTAGTTTCTCAGTTGATAAAACAAATAGCATACAATAGGTTAGCTTGATAAGAGGAATTTTTTGGCTCACAGTTTCCGAGGCTATAAGGTTTGCTTCCTCCCAGGTTCGGTATCTTCTGGCTGGCCAGCAATCTTTGGGATGGTTTGGCTTTCCCATCATGTGGCAATGCACATGGCCTTGTCTTCTTTCTCTTCCAGGTTCTGTTGACTTCTGTCTTCTGATTTTTCCCCATGACCTCTCTCTCTGTTACCTTCTCTATCAGGTCTCCAGTAATAGGATTAAGAACCATCCTGATTCAATTTGGCCACAACCTAACTGAAGTAACCTCACCAAAAGGCCCTATTTATAATGAGGTCCCACCCACAAGAATGGATTAAGATTAAGAATTTGTAATTATGGGGGTACATAACTCCAAACCACCACAATGGCAAATATTATGTTATTTATATTTCAACATAATAAAAATGAAAAATCCATGCTTTTTGCAAGACGCTGATTAGAGAATATAAAGGTAAGAAACAATCTAGGAGAAATTACTTGAAAAAACCTGTATACCTGTATCAGATAATGGACTTGTATACAGAATACATAAATAACTTTCAAAATTAAAGAATAACAAAACAATTTAAAAACGGGCAAAATTTTTGAAAAAACACTTTGCCAAAGATAAGATAAATAAATGTTAAGTAAGTCCATAAAAAAGATGCTCAACATTATTAGTCATTAAGTAAATACAAGCAGAAACCACAGTGAGATAGCATTATGTACATATTGCTCAAATTAAAAAGAGTGACCATATCAGTGTTGGCAAGGATGTGGAGGAACTAGAACTCTCATTGCTTTGCTGGTGAGAATGTAAAATAGTTACCCACAACTTTTGAAAACAGGCAGATTTCTTAAAAAGTATTATTTAAAGTTAAACAAATACTTAACATGTGATCCAACCCATCCACTTTTAGGTATTTGCCCAAAAGAATAATAAAGTATATATCCGTAAATATTTTTCCAGGGTTTACAGCAGTTTTAATTTGTAATAGACAAAAAGTGGAAGCAGCTCAATTGTCTAGCAACAGACAAATGGATAAACAAATTATAGTAAAACTATACAATAGAATACAACTTAGCGATAACATGTAATGAACTATTGGTTCACACAACAACATGGATGAATCTCAAACTAATTACACTGAAAGAAGCTAGACGAAATAGAGTGCATACTATATGATTCCATTCATATAAAATTCTGAAATAAGCAAAGTAATCTATAATAACAAATTAAAGATCAGTGATTATCTTAGGAAGGGAAGGTGTTAGGCACATAAGAGACGGAGGTGTCTATGAGGGGAATGAGGAAGAGTTTTGGATGATACATCTCTTCATTATCTTAGTGATGGTTTCATGGGTGTCTACATATGTCAAAATTCATCTAATTGCACTCTTCAAATATGTGAAGTCTATTGTAGGTTAACTATGACTCAGTAAGCTGTTAAGAAAACAAATTAACATTTAAAAATATTTTTTGGAGTTAGAGCCATTGGATTTCTGTGATTGCATTTGGTGATAATAAGAAGGAAAAAAATGCATCTGAGATTTTGAACTGAGGTCAGAGTTATGGCAATATCATTTACTGAGAGGGGCTAAGTTTGAAAATCAGTCCCAAGCCTGTTAATCCATCCATGCTTCCCATCCTAGTCCGAGGCAACAAGATGTATTCAGTGACTCAAAACTTTAAGTTCAGAGCTCATTCTCAAAATTTTCTTTTTCCCAAATTTAACCAGTCAGAATGAAAACCTTTATGACTTGGTAAAAGAATACACAAATGCTCAGAGCAATGAATTAATATGACAAAAGTTATATCAAGAATATTTTAAATAGAATCTGCTGATGAAATTAAGAAAAAAATAATTAAATTAGGAAATTAAATTAAGAAAATTTAATTCATCGGTATAGTCTTCAAATATAAGGATTCACTTAGAATCTACTCATACTCTTATAAAATTGTATTATAGCACATTAATACTTCTTAAACTGAATGTATATTTGAGACTATTGAAAAACATTGGCAAAAATATCTCTACAAGAAAATTTCCTGGTTAGAGAGCTCTCTGATTTCCATATATTTTTAAAGTTTATTTGGTCCAAAGCAAAGGTGACCAGGAGGTGTGTTTTATTCTCTGAATATCTAGCTACTTACAAAGTGCCCAGCACATAGCAGAAGTTCAGTGAATATTACATGGTGGATGAATGGTCAGGAAACCTTGAAATTCTGTCACCAAGACAAGTTATAGATGCTTACCATGTCCTTGATACAGAGTATAATTCCCTATCTTCCCTCAATGGTCAAAATGGAAAATTTCCTTTTTGTCTCTTAGGAGCAAATTGATCAATAAAAGCATAGCAAGCATGAATTACTCCAACCCCCATGCAAGAGATTAAATAAGAAAAAATATTATGAATTCAAGCTCTCTCATTTCCTAAAAACACTGATTAAATATGTGCCTTTAGAAAGATATTTTACATGTAAACATTTCCTGTAAGCTCCTCCTGCCTTGTCATGTCTGTGTATCCACTCACCAAAGAAAATGATTAAATCTCCAGGTATCATTCTATCTGAGGAAAATGAAATCACTGAAACAGAATATGTTCCAAGGATCATCTGTCTATTTATCGAGCCAAGAGTTCATATGTTACCTGTCATTTGGTCGCTACTTCAAGAGTACTCTGTTGAACTGAATAAGGGAAATACAGACTCTCAGAGGTAGAAAAGGGCAGAAGAATTCCTCTCTTGAGTTCATTGACATGCATGGTAGCAAGATTACACTTGTTCACAGATCCCTGAAATTCTCCAGAGTTCCTGAGATCTCTGGTTTCAGAAGCCACTAATGGTCCCTTTAAGAACCAAAGACAAATGGTTAGCATGGGGAGTAGTGATAGCAAGCATGACAAATGCACCGATACTCCCTGTCGGATGGAATCTTGTCTGAGACTTGGGTCATGGACATGTTCCACTTGGCTATTTAAATGTCAAGGCACTTTAATGCTGCCTTTGCCACTCAACAACTTTGGGTCCTCTAATATACACTATTCTGTCTTTATTGCCTCCTTTTCTCTAGACCCAGGTATAATTTCTCATCTTAGTTCTTCTACTCCACCAAAATATCTAAATGATTTATCCGTATTCTACAAGTTCCCCATTTTCAGCCTTCATCCTTGCCCATCCCTAGTCCCTCAACTGCTGCAGTTGGTTCATCTTACCCATAAGTGTTAACCTCTAAGTGATCCAACGTGAGCCATGGTCTCATCATGGATAACAGACCTCTCCCCAAGATTCAATCATCCTAGCTCCTCCCCTCTACCTTGCACTTGTAGAGTTACTATTGTACTATTTTACCCTTTAGGAAAATGATTTTTTTATAGATAATGCTAACTTTTGTGATAGGATGAGTTAGTATGACTTATTGACACCTAATTCTTTTTTCAAAGAAGCATGGACATAACTCATTATGCAATTACCAAATATTTATGGCAATATGAATAGAGAAAAGGCAAAGAATAGAGAAAAGAAGGAAGCAATTGAAGAAGCATTCGATTATCCAGTGATATATCTATAGGCACATTTTATTAACCACAACACACATCTACATGAACATACACACACAAATGCTGCATATGTACAATCTAAGTCCCCAGTGATTTGTAAAATGTTTTGACTAATTAGGGGACAGATTGCTGGGGATAAAATCTAGTACTCCCTTTTATAAATGTTTGGTCTTAACATAACTTAACCTTTCTTTAAGGCTTCTGTTTTCCCATTTGTGAAATGAGGATACTAGTAGTACCTTTTTTTAGGGTTGCTGTGAGGAATAATTTGGATAATCTACTTAAAAACACAAAGCATAGTAGCTGTTTGATGAGTGTTATTTATTAAAATTATGTTAATGTCATTTACTATTATATATTACATCTATTGACTATTACTATTAGGTTGTAGGCCTTAACTAAGTTATCTTTCAGATTATTTCCTAGACTTTAAAATTTACATTTCTTTAGCTTTCCTTATATGTCTTATTTCTGTCTTGTTAAGATTTTCTTTGGAGATCCAGTTGACTTTTAGCTAACTAATAGAGAAAGACAAAGCCTGGATATTTTACTATAAGGTTTAATCGTTATTATCACAAAGTTTTACTTATACATATATTCGAGCTTTTTGTTAGAAAGCTGTGAATTAATAAACTTAGGCCCTGGTTTCTGAGCTTCCATTTTTAGAAAGACAATATTGATATGTGCCTATGAGAAATATAAACAACTGCCTCCACATTGGGTAGGTATGAAATTCGACAATGATTGTTTCTTAAGTTGGGTGGTGAACATAGAAGTATTAATTAAGTAATACATGTATTTTCAAGTGTGCCTGAAATATTTCAGATTAGAAGAATTCTAGGTATTAAGAAACATTGATTATTTGTATAAACACAGTCAAATCCTTTTCAGAGTGAAATAGAGGGTTAAGAACATGAATAAATGAACAAGTCTCTAGAGTTGAAAAGTTTTCTGTTAATGCAATAAATTTGCACTGGTTTTAAAAGCTTTGTGAACTGGTTAAAAATGATATCCATTTAATGATATCCAATATGTTTTAACAAATTATCTTTTTTTCACATATAACAAATGTCCTTCTTCACAAGGGTACTTTCATGTATTAAATTTTGTATAGATCTTAATAATATCTGCATTCCTCAAAATAAACTCCACAAAAGAAAAAAAAAAAAAAAAAAGAAATGTAGAGGCAAATTTGAGAACAGGTGGGTTCATTTATAATTCTTACTTTTACAGTCCCTGAAACAGCTTAATTTATTTTACATTAAAGTTTAATTATTGAATACTATAGCTTGAGTTTGTACTTTCTTTCATATATAGTGAAATTTATCTCATAATTATTTATCTTTTGTTCTACTCTGGGTGCAGATGCTAAGTTATGTCCAATCTTAGAAATATATGTGTAATTCTCTATTCTGTTTATACATTTTATCTTTCTCCAAGTGTATATGCACTTAGTAAAAATCATTCTGTATTTATCATTTTGCAGCTTGTCCTACTTGTATGGAATTTTAATACTCATTCTACTAACTAGTATGGTATCATTTGCACACCAAATGAACATGGTCATTTGGAGTATTGATTGAACTATTAAATACCATTAAATGCAGGAATAACTGTGATGGAAAATCAATTCTTATGTCATTCCAGGTTAGCGCAACCCATTGATATCAATTCTATGCATATTCGCCAGTGATATCTACCCACCTTAATATTTATATATGGTCTATTATAACTTCCCTGGTAATGGATACATATATATCATCCAAAACATAATCAAAACCCCAGATTATGGCGTAATAGTTTAGATTCACACTTTTCCTTTACCTTGTAAACTCAGCTATCAGGTCACAGTAGAATTCAAGCCGGTTGGCAACACTATTTGAAAGAAAATCAAGCAGTTCTTTGAGATGATACCCAGTAATCTCCCTTAATATCCTCACTTTCACATGAGGATACTGTGACTCTGAGAATCTATTCTGGTTTTATTATATTGTTTTTCAATTTTTTGACTTCCAAATACAAATAAACTTGAAAAAATATTTTGGATTAGTTTCCACCTTGCATAATCTATTTCATTTCAGATGGTAATTCATTGATTTGCAGATTATATGTCCTTATTATTGTCCCAGGGATAGAAGTTAATGGGTTGGAAAATTTCCATTAATCTTCCAAGAATATTGCACTATTGAAATAACAGACATATAACATTTTAGATTAGCTATTAAATATTTCAAAGGTCAACCATTTATTCTTGTTTTCTTTAGAATGTTTTAATGTTACCTATTTTTTATGTCATTCCATGTGATAGGATAGAGTCTCAGTATCAATAACCCATATAGACCAGTCATGAAAACATTAATAAGAACCTCATGCTATGCTGAGTATGATTCAGGAACACAGTGGATTAACAAATCACTCTTGTAGACATCAACATATCCATTGCATGAAGACTTAGAATGAGTTTGGGCTTCTTTGCTTCCCATTAATAATTATCCTTCATGAACTAATCCCAGGTTTGTTTAAAGGATACTAAATCCCACATAGGGATGTTCTTTCACACATATATTATAAAACATAAGTGCCCTGAAAGGCCCCTGGAAAAAACTCCCAAGGCTGGAATGTTCATCATTATTTCACTCAACTGGAGATGTTTTTGCAATTCTCAATCTCAGAGAAAAACATTTGTTAAAACTACTATTGAAAATATGTTGGAAAGTCAATTGATGACATGAAGCAGTCCTTATAAATTCGGATAAATAGCAAGATGTTTTTAAGCCCAAAAGCTGTGTTTGCATTCTTTACCCTGAGAAATGATAAAATAAAATAAATCCCCAAGTAAGCCAAACAACATTCAACTGGATCCAACTGAATCAGCTCAATGGTAATCCAAATCTTTCCAGTAAAAATAGTTTTCATATTTAAAGAACTACATTGTGAGGAAACTACAATACATTACCGAGCAATAAAAAGGAAGACTTGGGTAACTGTGGAGCTGTATTGTTCCTGAATGGAAAGACTAAATATTGTAAAGAAATCAATCTAAGTAAATTATTTTTAGTTTCCTGTAATTCCTATAAAAATATCATTAGAGTTAAAAAATACAAGAGAGAAAAAAATGGTGCTAGGATTAATTCAGAATAATAAGAGAAAATAGACATTTTCATAAAAGTACAAATTACCATGAAAGGGAGAATTTATCTTATTTGTAAAGCATAGTATTAATATACAGTTATCAAATCCTTGTCCTACTGGCACAACCAATACCTAGAGAGTTCAATAACCAAAAAAGGCCAAGAACATATCTTGATGTATAGTATAATCAACATATGATAAAGTAGTCATTAGAAATCAATGAGAAATAGTAATAATCAATAAATGGTGTTGCAAAATTTATTGGATACTTGGCAAAAAGTAAAGTTAGATGTTTGCCTCACCCAATGCAAATATGGAGGCCTATGTGAATGCAAGTTGGGGGACAACTGAAGGTGTCACAGTTATGACTGCACTCTTTAAGAAAAAGAATACAGTGTTACAAATATATCATTAGTTATGAAGTAAATATTAATTCAGAATGAGAAAAATCATTGTACAAACTACAACAATGCTAATGGACCCCACAAATATTAAGAAATCTGAAAAAATATTTTTAATTGATTACTGTCTGAAATTCTTCTATAATAATACTTTTACCCACATGTTTTGGCTGCATATTGTTTGCTCCTTCATAAAAACAGCAAATTTTGCTTTTATTATTGATAATTCAAGAAATTTCTTTCAGATTCTCAACTTATTATTGATAATGTTACATAAATTTTTAGGATTATTATTAAATTTAGGAAAATCCCTATCAGGTTTCTTCTGTATATGAGCTGTAAGAGTTAGAGAATTTTGCATAGATTATCTTCTGACTTCATACATTTTAAACCTTGGTGTTCCTCTATTAACCACATCCTTTCAGTGTTGAGCACCAGAAAGCATGTTTAGTTTTGTTTTGTTTTCCTAATTCATTTTTTTTTACTTTTTTTTTTTTATATACTTAGATTATACAAACGTCACATGACAAATATAGGGAATCCCCATATGCCCCCCTCCCCACACCTCTCACATTTTCCCACATTAACAACATCATTCATTAGTGAGGTACATTCATTGCGATTTACAAACACATTTTGGAGTATTGCCGCTAAGCATGGATTAATGTTTACCTTGTAGTTTACACTCTTTCCCACACAATTCTGTAGGTTATGAAAATATTTATAATGTCCTGTTTCTGTCATTGCAGTGTCATTTAGGACAATTCCTAAGTCCCAAAAATGCCCTCCTATTACTTTTGTTTTTCCCTCTCCCTGCCCTCAGAACCTCCAGTGGTCACTGCCTTTATATCAATAATATAATTTCTTCCATTGCTAGAATCACAATAAGTCTATTGTAGAATACCAGTAAGTCTACTTTAATCCATAGCTCATTCGCCAATCCTGAGGATTCTGGGATGGTGATGCCCACTCCACCTCTAATTGAGAGGGGGCTGTGATCCCATAGGGCCGATGAGTAGGACTCTCTTTCTTGCATTTGTAGACTCTCTTGGTTCCTTGGTATGGTATTATTCCATCATCACCTCTATATTAGTTGTCCTTGGTGAGATCAATGAACTGGAGAGTAGGTGTGGCAACTCTGATGAGATTCAGAGCCCAGCTAGACATGGACAGTCCAAAGATTTAAGTCTCTTGGACATATACCTACCAACTCTAGTACTAATTATAGTTTCAAATAGAAGGACAGAAGAGCCATGTGTAGGGAAACCACAACTGAGTCTCTCTCTGTCACTCTGGGGAGCATAAATTCCAAAGTAGAGCCCACTGGCAAGGCACCAAACTCCTGAGCTACCTGCCCTGACTATAGTGTCTGGATGTCTCCAGAGCCCTCAGGAGCCCTGCTCTTTGGGGTAGTAGCTGCTTTGGCAGTCAGATCAAGAGATCCTGCTGAGACGTGCATAAACGTAATGTCTGGAATGAACTTCCAACTCACTTTGAAGTTTCTTAGCCATATAAACTCATTTGTCTTTGCCTTTTTCCCCTTTTGGTAGAGGTCTTTTTCCAGTCGCATTGCTAGTTGGTGCCTGGTAGCAATACCTTGGTGCCAGGGAGGCTCATCCCTAGAAGTCATATCTCATGCTGAGGGGACGGTAATGTATTTATATGCTGAGTTCAACTTCGAGAGAGGCCACATTTGAGCAACAAGGAGGCTCCCAGGAGGCAACTCTTAGGCACCTTACAACACTAGGCTAAGTTACCATTTCAAGAGTAAAGGTCCATAAGCACAGACATCAGTATCAAGGACCTGTCAATGGACCATCCTCCTTCACTAGTCATTGCCCCTGCACTCAGGGTATTCTTGCTGATCTATTAGGGAATGTGGCAGAGCACCCTAGGATGGGAATTTGTTATTTCTTCAATTATTGTATGAATCTCTACCCACTGTGACAATGCCCCATGAACATTTGAACACATTTATATGCCTTATATGTGTGCCCAGGTGAGTTTCCTCCAATGTATCCTTCATCACTGACATACTGCACGAATGATCCTCCACTGCCACAGTTGTAACACTTCTGTGATCCAAAACCTCAAAAATGAAACCAATACATGGGAGAAAGGAGTGTGAAGCTTCATCATCCTCTCTGGACAACTACAGTCTAGGCCTGCACAACTTGAATTATTACACATGTCTGTGACTCTGTCCCTACCCCTGGCAAAGGAGAAAGTTGGGAGAAGCTTCATTGGTCCCTGGGGCAATGAGGACAGCTTGAACCTCCACAGCTTACAGCACCAACAATATCCTTGGCTCCTACTATACAACCAGCAAGGGAGAAAGGGCAAGAAAGCTTTAAACAAAAGAGAGAAACTACACCCAGAATAAATACATCTAGTAAGCCAGATGCTAACACACCATTATAATTAAAAAATTATAATCCACACCAAGAAACAGGAAGATATGGCCCAGTTAAAGGAACAAGATAAGCCTCCAGGTGACATAAAGGAGTTGAGACAACTAATCATAGATGTTCAAACAAATCTCCTTAATAAATCCAATGAGATGGCTAAAAAGATTAGAAAGATATTTAAAAAACATTAGATGAGCACAAAGAAGAATTTGAAAACATACATAGAAAAATAGCAGATCTTATGGGAATGAAAGCTGCTATAAATGAAATTAAAAATACACTGGAATCATATAATAGCAGACTTGAGGAGGCAGAAGAAAGGATTGGTGAGCTTGAAGAAATGGCCTCTGAAGTGAATATATGAAAGAATAGATGAAGAAAAGAATGGAAAAAATTGAACAAGGTCTCAGAGAACTAAATGACAGCAAGAGATGTGCAAACATATGTGTCATGTGTGTCTCAGAAGGAGAAGAGAAGGGAAAGGGGCAGAAGGAATATTTGAAGAAATAATGGTAGAAAATTTCACAGCCCTATTGAAGGGCATAGATATCCATGTCCAAGAAGCACGACGTACTCCCATCCAAATAAATCCGAATAGACCAACTCCAAGACACACACTAATCAGAAGTCAAATGCCAAAGGCAAAGAGAGAATTTTGAGAGCAGCAAGAGAAAAGCAATGCATAGCATATAAGGAATACCCAATAAGATGAAGCGCTGATTTCTCATCAGAAATCATATAGGCAGGAAGACAGTGGTATGATATATTTAAGATATTGCAAAAGAAAAATTTCAGCAAAGAATCTTATATCTGGCAAGATTGTCTTTCAAAAATGAGGGCAAGTTTAGAATATTCACAGATAAACAGAAACTGAGAGAGTTTATAACGAAGAGACCAGCTTTGCAGGAAATACTAAAGAGTGTGCTATAGCCTGAAAAGAAAAAGTAAGAGAGAGAGGCTTGGATGAGAGTCTGGAAATGAAGATTATATCAGTAAAAGTAACTGAAAGTGTCAAAAGAGTAATGAAAATAAAATATGACAGATAAAACCCAAATATTTAGGAATAAACTTAACCAACTGTGTAAAGCACTCATATTCAAAAAACTACAATGCGTTGTTAAAAGAAGTAAAAAAAAAAAAAAAAAAGACCTAAATACATGGAAGAACATTCCATGCTCACAGATTCAAAGACTAAATATCATTAAGATGTCAATTCTAAAAAAAAAAAAAAAAAAAAATCCACCAGCATTTTTTACATAATTGGAAAACATAATTATCAAATTTATTTGGAAGGGTAAGGGGTACTGAACAGCCAGAAACATCTTAAAAAGGAAAAGCAAAGTTGGAGGACTCTTATTTCTGGACTTTAAATCATATTACCTAGCTACAGTGGTAAAAAACAGCATGGTACTGGCATAAAGACAGACACATAGACCAAAAGAACAGAACTTATGGTTCAGAAACAGACCTTCACATCTATAGACAAGTGATTTTTGACTAGACTGTCAAACCCACCCAACTCAGAAAGAACAGTCCATACAGCAAATGGTGCTGAGAGAACTGGATATCTATAGCCAATAGAAGGAAAGAGGACCCCTATCTCACAACTTATACAAAAATTAAATCAAAATGGATCAAAAACCTAAATATAAAAACAAGAACCATAAAGCTTCTAGAAGAAAATGTAGGAAAATAGCTTCAAGACCTGGTGGTAGGTGGTGGATTCTTAAAGGAGATAAGAGGAAGACTGAGATGGACTACTGATATTTAATGTATGTAGAAGTTTTAATTAGCTTTATTGTGAAAGTGTGGAAATGTACAGAGTTGATGGTAATAGATTATAGTGAGTAGCAGCAGGTTTATAAATGGAAATGTGGCTGAAAAGGGTGGTCTAGGGATATAGATGCCAATTGACAGAAAGATAGGGAAATAATCTGGGACTGAATAGCACAGTAAACCCAGAAGTGGATGAGAATTGCGGTTGATGGTACAAATTCAAGAGTGCCCTTTGTAAGCTAGAGCAGATGTACATCACTATTGCAGGGTAGTGGGAATGTGGAGAAGCATGGGAAAAATACAACTGCAGTGACCTATGGACTGTGGTTAACAGTAATCATGTAACATTCATGCATCTATAACAAAGATGTACTCTGTTGATAATGGGGGAGTATGAAAAACGTGTGCCAAATGTATGCTATGGACCTGATGATAATCTGATGACATTATCTCATAATCTGTGAAAAATGTTCCACCACGGTGTGATGTGTTGATAGATAGGTGTTGTATGGGAATTTTGCACATGTGCATGAATTTTTGTGAGTTTACAACTTCTGTCATATAAATATATTTTTTTAAAAAAAATAGGGTGGGTTAGGAGAAAATACAGCAAATGTAAGATAAGGACTATAGTTAGTAATAAGATTTTGACAATATTCTTTCATAATTTGTAAAAATTGTCTCACAACAATGCAAGATGTTTGTGGAGGGTTGATGTATAGGACCCCTGTATGATGTTATGCATGTTTGCTTTGTAAGTTCACTTTTACTATATATTTATCATTCATGTATAAATGACATAAAATAATAATAAAAATAATAGGGTGGGTTGGGGGGGAATATACCAAATGTAAGATACTTTGGTTAGTGGTAAAATTTTGAGGACACTCTTTAATCATTAGTTAAAAATATTTCACAACAATGCAAGGTAATGGTGGTAGGGTGAGGTATGAGAGTCCTGTATGATGCTATGTATGTTTGTTTTGTAAGTTCACAACTATTACTATACACTTATTGTTTATATATGTTTATGTATAAGTGATTGTACTTCAAAAAAATCTTTAAAAAGAAAAAAAAATGAAGCTAATAAAAGAGCCAAATACAATTAATAAGAAAATGAATAATGATAGTTTTAAAAATAAGAAATAATATACAAAAATATTTTTAATAAAAATTAAAATTTGGGATAATAAAAATAATGAAAAATATATTTTTAAAAGTTTTTGACATTTTTCCCTTTCATCACTATAAGATCTGTTGTCCTATATGTACAGTGACATTGTCTTCCGTTTATTCCCCCAGCATCTTACTTTTTTTTTTTTTTTCCATTTTGTCCTCAAAGAAGTTTTAGGTTACAGAAAAGTCACAAACCAAATACAGGGGACTCCCATATACCCAACGTCCTCCCCCTTTTCCACTTTCCCCTATTAATTACATTGTATATGTGGATGGTACATTTGTTACAACTGATGTACAGATATTGAAACGTAGGTACCACCCATAGTAAATGGTTTACCTTATGGTTTGCATTTTGGACCATACCCTTTTATAAAATCTGAGGCAATTCAACATGACCTGTATCCATCATAGGAAGACCATGGAGAACATCTCCATCTCCCCCAAAATGCCCCCTGTTCCCCCTCCCCTCAGGACCCACAGCAACCACCAGGCTTCACTCCTTGAAGGGAAAAATTCATAATTACTTGTAACAATATTGAGGTCTTTACACACTGGTCTGCCCGCCCCCATTAGGCACCACCCATGCTCTCAAGAGACTCCTGCCCCTCTAATTTAGAACATAGTTGGCCTCCCCAGGATGGGAGTCCACCACCTTGCCGCTCATTATGTGGGTCGCCACCCACTGATATAACACACTATGGCAAAATGAATACTCACACACTCCCTAGAAGCCGGTCCCAGGTGTGCCCTGTCCCGAATGCCCCCCATATCCAGCACCCCAAACCAGCAACCCTCACTTGCCATATTGCTAAAAGAGCATTCCCAACATTGTAGTTTCAACCATGTACCCACCAATCCCCAGTGTTCACCTGCTTCCTCCCCTACTCCTCTCCAGCACATTTATATTGCATTAGAAATTCGGCCTATGTATCTTAGTGTCAGAATGCCAGGGAATCAGTACAAAGAGTATGAAAGCAACCTTCCCAAGCTCAACTTTCTTTTAGCTGGATCACACAATGCCTGCAGCCACTGCAGTGCAACCTGTCATAGAGGAAATGTAATGGAGGGAATGTGTGACGGAGAGGAAGGGTCATGAGGAAAGGTTAGAGTGGAAAGAGACGGTGGCCTTAACTGAGTGTAGTTAAGATATCTTATTTGTGCACATTTTTCAAAAACATATAGCCTTTTGAACACAATTCTAGGGCCCTTTAGTAGTTTCATGGTAAATGCACTCCCGATTATCCCCAGTTTGTAATGTAGAAAACTAATTTTGGAAGGTTAAATAACTTGTCCATAACCACATAGCTCATAAATTAGAGCTGGCCTTGGGAATCAAAGCTGAATGGTTACAAAGTCAGCACTCTAAAACAGTTCTTCTTATGAAAGAAACAAAGAGTTCATATCCCTGATATATGAAAAAGTTATTTTAAGTCAATATGAGATCACCATATTCCATTAGAAAAATAGACAACTTAATAAAGAGGAGACACAAATGGTTAATAACCATTTAAATCACTCAGCTTTAAAATGGATATGTAGTTTATCATATTTTAAAACAATTTTAAATTATAATACGTGGTATTGATGGACTAAAATAGACTGATATACTGATTCTGATTATGTAAATTTGTACAAGTTTCTGGAAATTAATTTTCCAATTGGCAATGGGTATTAATAGCCTTACATATGCTCATCCTATTTCATGTAATCATTCTACTTCCAGGAAAATAAACAGAAATAAATGTAGTCAAAGCTTTATTTGCAAAGACTTACAGCACATTATTTATAAGGTGGTGGTGGGGGGGAAGAAACAACGAAAAAGGAATGCTTGAATGAATTACAGGATTATGATATAGAAAATGAAATATAATATGTGCCATTAAATTATATTTGATATTTCCAAAATATGGGAAAATACTTATAGACTGCCAGGTGAATAAAGGTCTTTTGTGTATAATATATAATGCAATAATATAATCTCAGCCACATATATGTGTGTATATATACATACATACATGCATACATACATTTAAGTAGATCTCCACAGCTACTTATACAGATTAGGAGCTACAATTTCAGAAATGAGGTTATACCATTTTTATTTAAATTGAAAATGCAATTTTACCAATAATTAACTTTATTTCACAATCTACAAAAACAGAACATTTCTACCTATTTCTCTACTTCTCATTGGCAAGTATAAGAATTGATGAGGGTATGTCTACATCATGGTCCTGAAAGCATATATTGTTTTCAAAGCATTTTCTGAATAGGCACCTGATGTCTTCAGCTTTACGGTTGCCTCCCCCACTGTCGTTATAGTCTGCACAGCTTGGTTGTCTGCCTGGTGGCCTCCCAGAGGTGGTTGTGTTTCATTGTAAGGCTGTATTAGTGAAGCCCCTGGGCTCTTATGTGAGGAAAGGCACTATATAAATGCAAAATAGTCTATTTTATTCATGCTGTCATATAAATAGGGATCTACTTTATGCTAGCAGTTTTTCAAGGAAAACTGGCTATTCTTAGTATCAAGCTTTTCATTCGCAGGGCCTCCATAACCTATTGGGAGAAATTATTTTTCCAACCCAGGACAACAGGTGCCTTCTTGCATGCAGAAGAGTCATCAAAAAGGTCACCTTAAGCCAGTACTAGTCCACACAGAGGTCTGGATGATTATCTGGATGGTTGAGGCAATGGCTGCATCAAGCAGACTCTGGCTCTCGCTGAGGTTGTGGATGTCTGGCTGCAAGAACACAATGAACCAACTTTTTTCTGCTGGTCTCATCAGTGGCAACCTCTTACGCCTCCTCCAGCATCGAGTCATAGCGAAACACACAGGCTCTGCAGTCAGGCTGCCCTGGGTTTGCATCCTAGCCACGCTATTTGAAAGTTCTGTGTCTTTGGGTCTAGGTTCTTGGCCTGTAAGATGAATGCATGTACACATTAGTGATGTTATAGGAGGACTAAATGATGCATGGGTGAAACACCAGGCACAGTACAGTTGAAAACATGTTATTTACTATACTCAGTACTTCTGCTTCCTGCACTCAGCACAAGTGAGGACTGTGTTTAGTAGGATACTGCTGCAGGCAGGGGATGGGGGCAACTAGCTGGAGGACAAAAGTTATAAGGCCTTGAATCTGTCCCTTCAAAATTTATAAGCTCTAAGCATAGAAAGGCTAGCACTAGAGATGACCTTAGAGACTATTTGTACCACTCCCTTCATTTTCCAAATAAGGACACCTTATTAAAACAAGTCAGTGTGACTTCATGGCTCTGTCTGTCCTGCCATGAGTCTCAAAATGAATCAAACACACTTGACACATAAATTTAGTTCAGAGACAATTTGGGTTATGTGCCCCTCTCTTCTCCTTTCTCGCGTCTCCCTTTTAAGCTTAAATAAAATTGCACATGGTAGGACCAATGTTCTTTTCATTACATGCTATCTTTTGGTCGCCATCCATCATCATTGCCTAATGTTGCCTGTTACCTTATTCAAACTTGGATTGCTCCTTTAGCATTAACGCTTTAGCAAGCCCCCTGTTTTCCCAAAGTATTTAGTAGAACCATGCCTTTAATTTTTGCCTCATCTTACCTTTTTGCATTTTGAAAGCCTTAAGAATGAATGCGTGTTTAGAGAAGATGCTTAAATACACACGCCAAAATGACAAGGAAGAGACACTGTGTCCATCATACCTTGTCATGGTAGCGATTCCAGCTCTCTCACCAACTCAAATGGAAATTAGGAATAGAGATATTCACGCTGATGTTCACAGTGGTATTATTCACAATTGCCAAAAGATGAAAGAAACCCGAGTGTCCAACAACTGAGGAATGGACCAGATGTATTATATACATTCAATGGAATATGATTCTGTCATGAGAAGGAATAATGTTCACATACATGTGACAACACGAATGAACCTTGAAGGCATCACGTTGAGTGAAATACGCCAGACACAAACGGACAAATATTGTAGGGTTTCAATGATATGGAATAATTAGAATAAGCAAATTAATAGAGTCAGAAACTAGACAATAGGTTACCAGGGCCCGGGGCAGGAGAAAAGAGTGGAGGCTTAATGTTTAAATTGTATAGCGTTTCTGTTTGGGGTGATGGGCAAGTTTGGTAATGGATGGTGGTGATGGTGGCACAACATTGTGAACGCAATTAACAGCAATGAAATATATATCTGGATGTAGTTAAAAGGGGAAATTTTAGGTTGTATATGTTACTAGAATAACAGTTTTAAAAAACCCGTAGGACTATACCACACAGTGAACCCTAATGTAAACCACGGACTATTAATAGTACAATTATAATAATATTCTTTCATCAATTGTAACAAATGTATCACACTAATACATGGTATTAATAATGGGTGGGGGAATATATGGGAACACAGTATTTTCTGCATGATTTTTCTGTAAATCTATACTTTTTTTAATTAAAAAAAAATGAAATTAGGCATCAATAACCTTGACTACTCTCCCAAGGAATTGTTCCATTCTATGAAACTATAATGCGAACTCAAAGAAAGGAACTCTTCCCTCTCTGTCTCAAGTCTGTGGGAGGGAAAACTAATGCCTCTCCCCATGCTTCCGCCTCCATCCATCCCTATCCTAGCTTCTGTTTAAAGAATGAGGAATTACTAATATGCTTGGGCAGAGCTTAGGTCATTCTTTAGTACAGATGCTTCTAGTGATTTCACTTTCTCTCTAGTCTAGGCATCTTAATTTTTTGTGCCATGAGCCCCTTTGGGAGTCTGGGGATGCTATGGACCATTTTTCAGAATAACAGTTTTAAATGCAAAACTTGAAATGAATAAATTACAAAGGAAATCCATTGTATTGAAATAATTGTCAAATTATAAATAAAGTGATATAAAAACATGTGTATCTTCATTAAAACATTAAATAACAAGATATAGTGGTGGATCTAATAACCACCATAATATTGAAGTATTGATAGGCACAAATGTTATTTCCAGACAGCTGCAACAAATGCAATGTGGTATGAAAGTATCTGTGATTTCTATTGATGACAGTCATAAGTTCTGCTAATCTTACTGTGATTTCTTTCCTACATGGATAATTAAAGGAAATGTTAAATTCTAGCTAGGGATTAGAAAAAAATGAATCTGTAGTATTTCGCCTTCCACATTCAGGGTCTTATGGAGTCTATCCAAGGACTCGTTAGTCTCTGGAGCCCAGGTTAAGAATTCCAGCTGAGCTCCCTGCACAGACCTAAGGAGACCTAGCCCAGGCCTGTCACTCTGTCCTGTGCCACCTCTTCCTCTCCAAAAGGCAGAACTGATATGCTGATTTGGGGTTACTCTTGGGGACTGGCTATTTCTTCTCCCCATTTCTTGCTTCAAGAACATCTGAATGGAAGGTCTGAAATTTTAGTTTTGGATGAGGGGGAAGCAAATGGAATTTTCCAGTTAGGAAATATTTTATATAATATATAGGAGTTCTCTCTTCTATTACCCAAAGTCTTCACCTCAGATATCTACCATTATCAGGTATTTAATGATTTCTTTATGATTCATCAGAAGGATGCAATCTAACAATCTGATTTTCTCTACCCCTCCCTTTCACTCTTTCTATGTCGATGCATGTGTGTGTGTGTGTGTGTGTGTGTGTTAGACTCAAAGCCTGGGTGGAGTTTGAAAGAAAATAAGGCCTCTGGAAGGCTAGAAATGTACTTCACTATTTGTGAGGGAAAGTTATATGAAATATACTCAATTTGCCTTCCTTCTCCTTTTATTTCTCCTCTTTTGCTTTCATGTATTTTCAACAAGGAGAACACTTTTCAACTGACACTGGCTTAGTCTACCAAAACACCGAGCAACATACACACATATAAACACCTCTTTCTCTGTAGATGGATATACATATATATATATATATACATATATATACACACCCACACATACATATACATGTAAACATGCATATAGATACACATGTATTTTGTGGTTTTCATGCTTTAAAATTTGAACATGACCCCAGAACTATTCCCATAAAAGAGAATTTTACTAGAATAAAAGTTCCATAAGGGCAGGGACTTTGTTTTGTTCATTGTTATTTCCATAACAATTAGAACAGTATCTGGCACTGCTTAAATATGTATTAAATAGATGAGCAATTATGTTAGCCAAAACGTACACTGTAAACACAAGTGGGTTTCTATGGAACTTTTTGTTTCACCTGAAACCACTGCTAAGAGAGAGAGCCGAGTGACCCAGAAGTAATTTGCATCAAAGCAAGAACAAACTTTAAATCTTTACCTTAGGAAAATACATATATACAAACAGACAAGCAGGCAGGCAGGCAGGTAGGAAAACAAAATAACCACAAAACCACTCTGTCTTGAAATAAAGAAAGGTTTCATTTTATTTCAAAATAAATATAAAAGGCTCTGATTGCTAAAGCTATGATATGAAGCTTCATTGAAGATATGAAGATGTGAAACAAGAATTATAGCTAAGAAAAGGAAATAAAGCTACCTATCTATACATGCCAATGTAGAGGAAAAGTGAGGCAAAAGTAAGTATATATTGCCTAGTGTGATGGTTAGGCTAATGTGTCAACTCGGCCAAGTAGTTGTGTCCAGGTGTTTGTTCCAGCAAGCACTGGGCTAATTGTAATACAAGAGCATTTATGGACTTCAATCACCAGTGAGTTTACTGCGTGGATGGCTGATTACATCTGCATCAATCAGGGAGATTGCATTATCAATGGGTGGTGCTTTTATCCAATCAGTTGAATGACTTAAAAGTGGAAGTGATTTCAACATTCAGAGAGAATTTCCCAGCTCGTCCGTTGGACAGGCAACTTCTCCCAGAGACTCATCAACGACCTTTCATCAGGCTGTCATCGGAGCCCCTGGTTTGCAGCTTGCCTGAGGAACCTGGACTTGTGCGTCCCCACGGTCGCGTGAGAGACTCTTTAGAGTTCCATATTATTCACAGATATCTCCTGCTGATTCTGTTTCCCGAGAGAACCCTGACTAATACAGCTGGTACCGGGAGTGGTTCTTGAGGAACAGAGTCTTAAACATGGGATGTCTGAGGTGGCTCTCCACTCTAATTGGACTCACGGGTACTAATGACTCCCTTTCCAATAATGAGGTTGCTAACAGTCCATGGCGTGAGCTGGCAATAGAGATACGCAAAATAGCATCATTGGATTCCCCTACTTCCACACTTATAAGAAGCAAGGATCTGGGTGAGAGTGTTTTCAACACTTTAACAGAATTTTGTGGAGTAAAAAATATAATGATGTTGGCTGGCTCCTCCTAGATACTCTGGATACAGTTACAAAAGAAAGGGATGAGCTAAAGTCTTCAATTTTGAAACTTAAATGCCACATGAATGATATGAAAGTTTCTACGTGTGCCTTGAAAGAAAATCTTGTCTCCTGTAGCCACAGACTTGAGATATCTGAGAATCAAACGCAGTATCTCATTGTACGAGTAGCAGAATTACAGAGAAAACTAAAATCTCAACCTCGCAGGGTTTCTGCAATTAAAGTGAGGGCATTTATTGGAAAGGAGTGGAACCCCGAGGATTGGGATGGAGACATATGGGATGATGATAATATTGGTGGGGACATTGGAACCCTAAATTCTGCTGAGACTTTACCAGATAAACCTGTGATGGCCTGCCCTGTGGAGACCACACCTTCTCAACCTTGTATCATCCAGCCTCCAGCCTGCCCCAGGGAGTCTGGACTTCCTTCCAGCCCTGAGGTGGGTACAAGCCAAATGGAAGCCTGCACTGCCCAGCCTCTGGCCTGCCCCAGGGAGTCTGGACCTCCTCCCAGCCCTGAGGCAGGTACCAGCCTAACTCCAGCATGCACTGCCCAGCCTCCACCTTGCCCCAGAGAGTCTGTACCTCCTCCCAGCCACGAGGCAGGTACCAACCAATCTCCAGCATGCATGGTCCAACTTCCAGTCTGCCCTGAGGAATCTGTCTTCCAACCCCTGCCTGAAGAGAATAATCCTGTCTCACCAGAAGAAAATGCAAAAGAATGCCCTCAGGTCAGTAGCCTGCAAGACATCTCTAATCCTTCTCCTTACCCAGAACCCCCACCCCGCTTGTCTTTGAGACCCATTACTAGATTAAAATCATAACAAGCCCCCAAAGGTGAAATACAAAGTGTGATCCATGAGGAAGTACGTTATACTATGAAAGAACTGCATACGTTTTCCAAGTTATATAGACAGAAATCAGGGGAATATGTGTGGGAATGGATACTAAGGGTATGGGACAAGGGTGGAAGGAATATAAAGTCGGATCAGGCTGAATTTATTGGTATGGGCCCACTAAGCAGAAATTCTGGATTCAACGTTGTAGCTTGAGGGGTTAGAAAGGGCTCTAACAGTTTATTTGGGTGGCTGACTGAAGCATGGACCAAACGATGGCCTAGCATGTCTGATGTTGAGATGCCTGATTTGCCGTGGTATACAGTAGATGAGGGGATTCAAAGGCTTAGAGAGATTGGAATGCTAGAATGGATTTACCACTTGAGACCTGCCCACCCACCCCAGGAATGTCCAGAGGACACACCTTTAACCAGGACTGTGAGGAATAAATTCGTAAGACTAACTCCATCTTCTCTGAAGAGCTCTATGGTTGCTCTTCTCTGCAGTCCAGATATTACTGTAGGGGGGGGGGCTGTAATGGAATTGGAATCCTTAAATATTATGGGGATGATCTGATCAAGGCCCGGTAAAAGTCAAGTATCGGCAGTTAATCGCCAAAGCCAAGGTAGGCGTGGCTACCGCAATGAAAGATTCGAAACAGCATACAGAATAGTCTGAGTCGCATGGAGTTATGGCGTTGGCTAATAGATCATGGGGTACCCAGAAGTGAAATACATGGGCAGTCTACTAGATTTCTTCTGGATCTGTATAAGCAGAAGAGTTCTAGGTCAAGTGAACAAAATCCTAACTCTAATTACAGACACAGAGAATCACGGCCTCTTAATCAGTTCCCAGACTTGAGACAGTTTACAGACCCAGAGCCCCTTGAATGAGGGGAAGGCTGGGTCCCCTTGGGGAAGGATCCTGTTAAACTGCCAAAAATTTATACAGTTAATCTTCCTCCCACCTTTCCCCAGGGAGACCTACGGCCTTTTGCCAGAGTAACAGTGCATTGGGGAAAAGGAAATGATCAGACATTTCGGGGATTATTAGGCACTGGCTCAGAAGTCACATTAATTCCAGGAGACCCAAAATGTCACTGTGGTCCACCAGTCAGAGTAGGGGCTTATGGAGGTCAGGTGATTGATGGAGTTTTAGCTCAGGTCCGTCTCACAGTGGGTCCAGTGGGTCCCCGGACCCATTCTGTGGTTATTTCTCCAGTTCCAGAATGCATAATTGGAATAGACATACTCAGTAACTGGCAGAATCCCCACATTGGATCCCTGACTCATGGAGTGAGGGCTATTATGGTTGGAAAGGCCAAGTGGAAGCCTCTAGAACTGCCCCTGCCTAGCAAAATAGTAAATCAAAGGCAATACCAGATTTCTGGAGGTATTGCAGAGATTAGTGCCACCATCAAGGATTTGAAGGATGCAGGGGTGGTGATTCCCACCACATCCCCATTCAACTCTCCTATTTGGCCTGTGCAGAAAACAGATGGATCTTGGAGTATGACAGTAGATTATCGTAAACTTAACCAGGTGGTGACTCCAATTGCAGCTGCTGTCCCAGATGTGGTATCATTGCTTGAGCAAATCAACACTTCCCCTGGTACTTGGTATGCAGCTGTTGATCTGGCAAATGCTTTTTTCTCAATTGCCATTAGTAAGGACCACCAGAAACAGTTTGCTTTCAGCTGGCAAGGCCAGCAGTATACTTTCACTGTCCTGCCTCAGGGGTATATCAACTCTCCAGCCCTATGTCATAATATTGTCTTCAGGGACCTTGATTGTCTCTCCCTCCCACGAGACATCACACTGGTCCATTATATTGATGATATCATGTTGATAGGACCTACTGAGCAAGAAGTAGCAAAGACTCTAGATTTATTGGTAAGACATTTGCATGAGAGAGGATGGGAGATAAATCCAACAAAAATACAAGGTCCTTCCACCTCAGTGAAATTTCTAGGTGTCCAGTGGTGTGGGGCCTGTCGAGATATCCCTTCGAAAGTAAAGGATAAGCTGTTGCACCTGGCCCCTCCTACGACCAAAAAGAAGGCACAACGCTTAGTTGGCCTCTTTGGATTTTGGAGACAACACATTCCTCATTTGGGTGTGTTACTGCGGCCCATTTACCGAGTGACCAGGAAAGCTGCTAGTTTTGATTGGGGACTGGAACAAGAGGAAGCCCTGAGACAGGTCCAGGCTGCTGTGCAAGGTGCACTGCCACTTGGACCATATGATCCAGCAGATCCAATGGTGCTGGAAGTTTCAGTGGCAAATAGAGATGCTATCTGGAGCCTTTGGCAGGCCCCTATAAGGGAATCACAATGCAGACCCTTAGGATTTTGGAGCAAAGCCTTGCCATCCTCTGCAGATAACTACTCCCCTTTTGAGAAGCAGCTTTTGGCTTGCTACTGGGCCTTAGTAGAGACTGAATGCTTAATCATGGGCCATCAAGTTACCATGAGACCTGAGTTGCCTATCATGAGCTGGGTATTATCTGACCCACCAAACCATAAAGTTGGGCATGCACAGCAGCACTCCATAATAAAGTGGAAGTGGTATATACGACATAGGGCTCGAGCAGGTCCTGAAGGCACAAGTAAGTTACATGAGGAAGTGGCCCAAATGCCCATGGTCACCACCCCTGCCGTGTTACCTTCTCTTTCCCAGCCCACGGCTTTGGCCTCTTGGGGACTCCCTTACAATCAGTTGACTGAGGATGAGAAAACTCGGGCCTGGTTTACAGATGGTTCTGCATGATATGCAGGTACCACCCGAAAGTGGACAGCTGTGGCACTGCCGCCCTTTTCTGGGACATCCTTGAAGGATAGCGGTGAGGGCAAATCCTCCCAGTGTGCAGAGCTTCGAGCAGCGCACCTAGTTGTTCATTTTGCTTGGAGGAAGAAATGGCCGGAGGTGCGTTTGTACACTGATTCATGGGCTGTTGCCAATGGTTTGGCTGGATGGTCAGGGACCTGGAAGGAACATGATTGGAAAATTGGTGACAAGGAGGTCTGGGGAAGAGCTATGTGGATAGATCTTTCTGAGTGGGCAAAAAACATGAACATATTTGTGTCCCACGTGAATGCTCACCAGAGGGTGACTTCGGCAGAGGAAGAGTTTAATAATCAAGTGGATAAGATGACCCGCTCTGTGGCTAATGCTCACCCTCTTTCCCCAGCCACTCCTGTCATTGCCCAATGGGCTCATGAACAAAGTGGCCATGGAGGTAGGGATGGAGGTTATGCATGGGCTCAGCAACATGGACTTCCCCTCACCAAGGCTGACTTGGCTACAGCCACTGCTGAATGCCCAGTCTGCCAGCAGCAGAGACCCACACTCAGCCCCAGATATGGCACCATTCCTCGAGGTGACCAGCCTGCTACCTGGTGGCAGGTGGACTACATTGGGCCACTTCCATCATGGAAGGGGCAGCGATTTGTTTTAACTGGAATAGACACATACTCTGGCTATGGTTTTGCATTTCCGGCACACAATGCTTCTTCCAAAACTACCATCCGTGGACTTACTGAATGTCTTATCTACCGCCATGGCATTCCACACAGCATTGCTTCTGATCAAGGAACCCATTTCACAGCAAATGATGTGCAGGAATGGGCACATGCCCATGGAATTCACTGGTCTTACCATGTTCCCCATCACCCTGAAGCAGCTGGATTAATAGAACGGTGGAATGGCCTTTTGAAGACTCAATTACGGTGCCAACTAGGTGGCAATACCTTGCAGGGCTGGGGCAATGTTCTCCAGGATGCTGTGTATGCTCTGAATCAGCGTCCTCTCTATGGTGCTGTTTCTCCCATAGCCAGGATTCATGGGTCCAGGAATCAAGGGGTGGAAATGGGAGTGGCACCACTCACTATTACCCCTAGTGACCCACTAGGAAAATTTTTGCTTCCTGTCCCTGAAACCTTAAGCTCTGCTGGTCTACAGGTTTTAGTCCCAAGAGGAGGAGTGCTGCCACCTGGGAACATAACAGTGATTCCATTGAACTGGAAGTTAAGACTGCCACCTGGCCACTTTGGGCTCCTCTTACCTGTGAATCAACAGGCAAAGAAGGGAATTACTGTACTGGCTGGGGTGATTGATCCTGACTATCAAGGGGAAATAGGACTACATCTACATAATGGGGGTAAAGAAGAGTTTGCCTGGAATGCAAGGGATCCTCTAGGGCGTCTCCTAGTCCTGCCATGCCCTGTGATTAAAGTCAATGGAAAATTGCAACAAACCAATTCAAGCAGGACTAACAATGGCCCAGAATCTTCGGGAATGAAAGTTTGGATCACCCCACCAGGCAAAGAACCACGGCCAGCTGAAGTGCTTGCTGAAGGTAACGGGAACATGGAATGGGTAGTGGAAGAAGGTAGTGATAAATATGAACTTCGACCATGTGACCAGTTACAGAAACGAGGACTGTAATGGTCATGAACCCTTCTTCCATGTTTCATTATGAGTATGATTGTATATGTACACAAAATGAATTTCTTTGTTTTCTTCCCCAATCTTTTCCCCTATCATGAAAAGTTGTATTAATCCCACATTATAATATTTAAGGATGTCGAGTTTAAGAGTGACTATCATCCAAGGACTTGCACCCTGTTCTGTAGGGAATTAATGCGTTTCCAGTTGTACGCAGGGGAGTTGAACATTGTTAGGTGGAAATATATATGTATACTTGTCTGTTATTGTTTTTACTTAGAGACTAAGTATGGTTTAGAGTAATGTGTATGATTGCCGAGTTGACAAGGGGTGGACTGTGATGGTTAGGCTAATGTGTCAACTCGGCCAAGTAGTTTTGTCCAGGTGTTTGTTCCAGCAAGCACTGGGCTAATTGTAATACAAGAGCATTTATGGACTTCAATCACCAGTGAGTTTACTGCGTGGATGGCTGATTACATCTGCATCAATCAGGGAGATTATATTATCAATGGGTGGTGCTTTTATCCAATCAGTTGAATGACTTAAAAGTGGAAGTGATTTCAACATTCAGAGAGAATTTCCCAGCTCGTCGTTGGACAGGCAACTTCTCCCAGAGACTCATCAACGACCTTTCATCAGGCTTTCATCGGAGCCCCTGGTTTGCAGCTTGCCTGAGGAACCTGGACTTGTGCGTCCCCACGGTCGCGTGAGAGACTCTTTTAGAGTTCCATATTATTCACAGATATCTCCTGCTGATTCTGTTTCCCGAGAGAACCCTGACTAATACACCTAGTGAACTCCGTAAACACAGGTAGAGTGGCTGCATTATAGCTTTTCAGTACATTTTTATTGAATAAATGAATGGATGAGCTAACAATTCAATGCCAGGTAATGAAGAAGGGTGATGGCCTCCTTCCCCATTTCCCCTTCTAACATTGCACAGACATGCTAGACTTAATACCAATGGAGTAAAGGAAGCTAAAATGTGAGTGCTTAGCCAGGGGTAGGATTAAAGAGAAGAGGAAAGGAATTAGTGGCCCCCCTGAATCCACTGGAAAGAAGTTTAAATACCATTTATTACAATTCAATTCCCCAAACAAGATGTTGTCAAGCATGTCTGGAAAGTGCTCATACAGCCCCTCTTGGAATGCTTCCAGTATTAGAGATCACACCACTTTTTGAAACAGGCAGCTCAATTTTTACCAGACAAATATCAGACACTTCATCTTTACAAGACTTGAAATTTTACTATCCTTAATTCCACCCAGCACCGAGCATATTACATGGTACATAGATAAAACTCAATGATTTCTCTGGAGAAATGGAAAAAACAACAAGTCTCTGCTCACTTCCAGATGATAGCCTATCTGTTTTTTTCCCCAACAGGGCAGGACAATTAGGAGCAGTGCCCCAGCAGATGGAGTTTCAAGAACTCATGGCTGCAGTCGTGTTGATTTATTCAACAAATATACATTTTTCCATCTTTAAAATACCACCTTGATGCTACTAGATGAAGAGGATATAGGATATATATATCTTCAAATATTAAAATCTGTTTCCAGGAACATAAATCTCAAAATGTTCCCTTATCCATATTGAACACTCCAAGTCCTGCAATCATTTGCTGAGCATTTTCCCACTCATCAGCCTTTACTCTAGACACTTGGGTTTTTCAATTTTAGCCTTCTTACAGGGTTGTGCACTGAATTATACCTAGACATTCAAATGTTGTCTGATGTCATCAAACAACAGTGAATCCAATATCACTTTTGATTTGGAATTGTACTTCTATTAATAAATGTATCAAAAAATTTTTCAAGAACTTCATCACAAATTGAGTTTGTGATAAAGTAAAAGTATATCACATTTAACTCTGTCTCTGTCTTATTAACCATGACCTCATTATTTTCAAGCCAGTCTTCCTTATCAATTTATTTTTTTATCCTAAATGCGGAACTTAGTAAGTTTCCCTGTTAAAAATGTCATTTTGTTGGCTTCAATCCAACAGTTAAATCTATTGAGATCTTCTGTATTTTCATTCTCCTTTCCATTTTTTTTTTCCCTCCAGCTGAGGATAAGGTATTCCTCAACCCTGACTCTTGATTTTTACTCCCTTCTACCAGCTTTTCACCTGCTTCTTCAATTATCCTTCTTCTTTCTTTTTAAATTGTTCTTGTCCACTTCCACATTGCTCTCACTAAAATTAAGTTCACCCATAACCACCTAATTTATAAACTCAATGTCTTTTTTAAAGTTTTCATCCAATTTTCCAAGTTCATAAGTATTTGACAATGTTGATCACCACTTCTTGTGAAAATCTCTTTTCCTAACTTTATTACATTATTGTCTTATAATCCCCCTTATTCCATAATAATTTTGCCTTTAATTTTTCTTTCTCTACTCACCCTTAAGTAACATTGCACCTCATGTTTTCATCTTTAGTCTCCATTTTCTCAGCGATTTCCATTGCTCCCAAATTTATATCTCTAGTCTAGACCTTTCTCCCAAATACAAGACCTATCTTTTCACTGACTACTGGAAATCTCAATCTCAACACACTTAAAATACCCTAAATTCGACATAATAATATATTTTTTTCTCTTTTTACTCAGCAGGTGTCTACTTTTCCTATAAAATTTATTCTGTGCCTCACCACCCATTGGAGACCAAGAATAGCTACGATCAAGTTACTTTTATTGTTATAGCATGCATTCCACATTCCTTTAGCATGCTCTCTAAGACAGTTCACAATTAAGTACTTATATCAAGTGTATTACATGCCAGACCTAGGTCTAAATGCTTTACTTATATTTACTCATTTAATCCAGCAACGCTGTGGGGCGGTACTATAACTTGCATCTTAGAGATGAGGAACTGTGGTACAGGAAGCCCAAGATCATCAGCTATAAGTGGAGAAGCCAAGACTCAGGCCCAGGGAGTCTGTCTTTGGGGACTATTCATTTGACCACAACAATATTGTCTTTCACAATGTGGCCTCTTTCGTACATTTCTCAAAAGTCCCCACCACACCAAACTTCTTGCCCTTCCTCCCCAAAACTCTTGCCCTTTCTCTGTGCATTTCTGTGTGTTTCTGCTAGACAGAAACAGAAAGGGAAGAAGTTAGACAAGATTGTGTCTTCCAATGAAGCCTATAATTATTTAATCCCAGTGGTAAATCTGAATTGCCTTACCTGAAGGCAGGGGAGCAAGAATTTTGTAACTCTGCACCAGCCAGGCATTGGTTACAAACATGGGATGTGGTGCTGGGTAAGGGTAACAATAATATCCAAGTCCCTCTGGGCAAAGTAACTTCAATTACCCAAGGACAATAATTCATATGCAGCAGGTTGCAAATGTGAACTAATAGCTGCGCCCACAGCTACAAGGGGATGGGAACCAGGGATCCCAGGGGATCCCAGGGGATCTGGGTAGGACATCTACATCTGCCTCACTTGGTTAAATGATTTTCCTCTTTCATGTCCAAGTCCAAATGCCACTTCTAGCAGAATTTTTTGAGGGTCTTACCCCTATCAATAAATTCTTCATTGCTCACTTGGCTTAAATCTTTCCTAGAACAAAGTGGAATATAAATGCATTAATGATAAGTTGCTTATGTATTCATAATTATTAATTAAGATAGAAATGGTAGGTATTCTATGAATTTAAGGCTTTATGTAAATAAAAATAAAAGCAAAATGTAATAAGACAGATTAAATCAATAATAATCAATAGTTGAGTTTATAATCAGTTAACCCTACATAAATGTTAAGAATATATATGCAAAATATTTCTCCCTTGCCAAAGTAAAAGTGCTATACCACTCAGGAGTACTTAGGAAAGTAATTCTTTCCCAGTACTCTCTGGATGATTGTATTCTTTCAGCATGATTTGATTGTATTCTTTCTTTCAACACAATGTTTATGCACCTTTTGCTGATAGATAAAATAGATATATAGATGGTAGATGAGAGAGAGGAAGAGAGAGAGAGAGAGAGTCTTAATCTAGAGAGCAGTATGGCAGCATTTAGTCAAATTAAGCATATATACACCTTTATGACCCAGCCACCCCGTTCTGGTATGTTGCAAAGAAATTCATACCTATTTTGCACAAAGGAGACATTCATAAGCATATTCATCACAATATATTTAATAGAATCAGAGGTAATCTTGATGACCATCAGACAGAATGGGTAAATAAAAGGTAGTGGATTCAAACTATGAGATACTGTGCAACTCTTAGAAGCAACAAACGAGATGTATATCTAGCCAAAATGGGTAAATGTTACACATACATACAGTGCTGAGAGAAAAAAACAAACAACAAAATGAAACACCATTTTGGAAAATAATAGTAAAAACACTGCTCATAATTATACACGTTTTACAAAAACACATGTAAACAAAAATGTGCACATCCCACATATTAGAATTGTTGTCTTTGGAAATAAGGAAATAGGAGTGTGGAATCAGGACATAAAAGAAAACATAAAATGACAAAAGGGATTTGCTTTAACCACCAATGAGGGTTAATCATGAACTAAGAAGTATGATTAACTAAAACTTTCTACACATGCAATCCCAAAAAAGTCTTATAGTTGCTTTATGTGGCATACACTTTAAATTTTAGACACATCTCATTCAGCAATATATAACATCCACTTAATAATACTCTATGGCTTTACTAGAACTACATGTCTCATACATTGAAAATAAATGCTTATTTTTGTAAATTATTGGTCATTCCGTTGGATAGTGAATCCATAAATCAAACTTAAATTGTATTGAAATACTCTTTAGTGTTGTGCCAAATATGTTCAAAATCAATCAACTTGGAACCATATAATGAAACAGACATAAAAATTCAAATTTCAGGCAGTCGTCTTTTAAGAGCATCTAAGTAGTGATTACCTATGGATTTATAGTCCTTACTTTATCCCAGTTTGACTTCTCTCTATTTGTATTTTCTGTTTGTGCAACCTCATTATATAACAGGGCTTCTAAAATCACAAGCCCTGTGTAAAGCAGTCTTTCATTTATTAGTTCAATACTCTATCACTCACTCTACCAGTTGAAGTATTATGGGATTTGATCATCAAGTCAGATCCTAGCACAAATCCTGTCACTTAATAGGTGCTTAATAAACAGGTGGCAGATAAATAAATAAATGGCAAATAAAGTAATAGTTACCCTACATCCTTCATGTTCCCAAACAATATTTTCCATAATCCCAAAAGTAATGCATCTTTTACCAAATTTCAAAAGCAAAAACATTGGAAAACATTTAGACATACACAGAAGGTAAAACAGGAAGTATCTGTAATCCTAAAACCCAGATACATCTATGGTTCATATTTTGATATATGCCTATATATACAGTTACACATACAGACATTGTTTCAAAAATAAAAACACTTTAATAAGGTTTCATTTATAGTAAGAATGTTTCCATTTACCATTTACCTCCACCAAGTGATCAGTCAGTTGTACACAAAAAATTTATTGAAAAATTTATTTCTCTCAGCAATGATTTGAAATACCACCATTATTAAATGCTCATCTATATTTGGATCTGTTTATGAATGCTCTATCTGGTTCTTTCTATTTATTCACCAGAACTAAACATTTTTTTATAAGTTAACTTTTAGTAGTAATTTTAGCCCATCCCCCTCCTCAATCTCTTCTTTTATGGAAATTTCTCATACAAACCTCAGAATCAGCCTGCTTTTCCCTATTCATAAATAAAACTCTTAAAGATATCTCTATTGAAATTGTAAATGAATTTCAGATGATTTTAGAGACTCCTGACATATTTACAATAAAGAGTATCTCTATAAAAGAGTACATCTTTCTATATATACAAGAAAACTTTTATGTTCTTCAATATAGAAAGGAGGTCCTGAATATTCCTTCCATAGGCCTACCCTTTAGTATTTTATCATTTATATTATTATTGCCTACAATGCTTTTTAATTGTTAATATGCAGGAAAGCTTTTTTTTTTTTTTGAGTATTAATTTTATATACTGCCATTTTTGGAATGCTGTTATTAATTCTAATAATAATGTATTCTTTTGAGGTGTCCACATATACAATTCTTATCGAAATATAATTTGTCTCCTCCTTTCCAAATTTCATACCTTTTGTTTCTTTCTTGTCTAATTTATTTAAAAGTGCATCTATATTCTAGAGTGTTGTTTCTAATGGTAGTGAATGTAGGCACAGATGTCTTATGTAGAGCTGATTTTAAGGGAAATGTGACTGGTGACTGGTGATTTGTCTTTAAATCTAATTCTGGGTGGTAAGATTTTTTAATGTATGAATATATGCAGAGAATGAAAGAGAGACAGAGAGAGGGAGAAATCTATTATTTATTTAACTAAGTTTTCATTAACATTTTTTTAGCTTTATTTTTTTTTTATTTTTTTAAACAAATCTATTTTATTGGTACATATTAACAAAGCATACAATTCATTCAATGTGTACAATAATAGTATTTGGTATAATCTCATAGTTGTGTATTCATTATTTCACTCATTATTAGAGTATTTTCATTATTTCAACAATTTTGGGGCAGGGAGGGGACGAGTAGTTTTTTAGCTTTTTAATTGAAGTTAATCATTCATACATGAACAGCCATAAACAATAAGTGTATATAGTATAAGTTGTAAACTTACAAAACAAACATGCATATCATCATACAGGGCTCCCATACATTATCCCACCAACATCTACTTGCATTGTTGTGAAACAGTTTACAAACTATGAAAAAGCAGCATCAAAACATTACTACTAACTATAACCACTATCTTACATTTGATGTATTCCACCCCCGCCCCCAACTCCACTGGTTAATGACACCCTGTATTAGTATTATATACTTGTTATAGTTCATAAGACAATGTTGTCATATTTATTCAACGTCAACCACAGTCCTTCTTCTATCACAGGGTTCACTATAGTCCCCTGCTTTCTATAGTCCATTCAAAGTGTTTACTCAGTAGCTCTCATATTCATCAGAGTTGAGCTGTCATAACCTCAGTCAATTTAGAACATTTTCTTTTTTTTTTTTTTTTTTATTATGGGTAAAAATCAAAATTCTCACAATACATACAAACATTTGCATAATGATATATAAATATATGTGCATATATGTGTATTTGCTTACAAAAATGTTATTTATATATATATATATACATATATTTTAAGAGGTGCTTAGATTACCTAAAATATTACACGGAACCCACTGGGATTCCCATGTTGCCCACATTTCATTACTCCAAAAGGAAAAATCCCATACACTCTTTTATTTCCTCATTGCTGTCCATCAGAATTGGTATAATATCTTCTTTGCCATTGTTGCAAAAATATTACAATATAACTGTTAACTATCATCCATAAGTTACATTAGTTGTAATTTCCCCATGTATCAACATATACTTAACACTTTGTAAAGAAAGAACATTCTTATACTATTAACCACAATCTTCATCCACCAGCAAAATCACTAAGTTAAACAGTACCTACATTTATTCTCTAGCTTCCTTTCAATTGAAATATTGCATGCACATACTACTCCTTTCCGCCATAATTACATTTATAAATCAGCATTGTTAGTCCTGTATGTCCTTGCTTAAGTTTACTCCTAAATATATGATTATTTTAGTCTCTATTGTAAATGGGTTTTTTTCCCCTGACTTCCTCCTGAAATTGCTCATGAGTAGTATATAGAAATGCTACTGATTTTCCTGTATTAATCTTATATCCTGCCACTTGGCTGAATTCATCTATTAGTTCTAGTAGCTTTGTTGTAGATTTTTCAGGATTTTCTAGATATAGGATCATATCTTCTGTGAATAGTGAAAGTTTTACTTCTTCCTTTCCTATTTGGATGCTTTTTATTTCTATTTCTTGTCTTACATCTCTAGATACAACTTCTAGCATATTACTGAATAACAGTGGTGATAGTGGGCACCCTTGTCTTGTTCCTGATCTCAGCAGGAAAGTTTTCAGTCTTTCTTCATTGAGTACAATGTTAGCTGTGGGTTTTCATATATGCACTTTATCATGTTGAGAAAACTTCCTTCTATTCCTATCTTTTGGAGTTTTTCATCAAGAAAAACTATTTTGTAAAATGCCTTTTCTGCATCAATCGAGAGGATCATGTAATTATTCTTCCTCAATTTAATAATGTGATGTACTACATTGATTGGTTTTCTTGTGTTGAACCACCCTTGCATACCTGGGATAAAACCCATTTGATCATGATGAGTAATTCTTTTAATGTGCTGTTGGACTTGATTAGCAAGTATTTTGTTGAGGATTTTTTTTTTTTTTTTTTAAGATTTTATTTATTTATTCATCCATCCCCCCCTTGCTGCCCGCGCCCGCCGGGCCAGCCAACCACGCCATGCGGGCGGGCCTGCCCTCACCAGGAGGCCCCGGGAACCGAACCCGGGGCCCCCCACATGGCAAACGGGAGCCCCACTGATTGAGCCACAGCCGCCCCCCTTTGTTGAGGATTTTTGCATCTATGCTCATTAGAGAATTAATCTATAATTTTCTTTTTTCATTGTTGTTGGCTTCATAGAATGAGTTTGGTAGAGTCCACTCCTGATCTATTTTTTGGAAGAGTTTGAGCATTATTGTATTCATTCTTCTTTGAATGATTGGTAGAATTCACCTGTGAGGTCATCTGGTCCTTGACTTTTCATCTTTGGGAGGTTTTCAATGACTATTTCAATCGCCTTACTTGTGTATTGTTTGTTGAGGTCTTCTGTTTCTTTTAGGGTCAGTGTAAGCTGTACATGTGTTTCTAGGAGTTTCTCGATTTCATCTACATTGTCTAGTTTGTTGTTGTACATTTGTTCATAGTAGCCTCTTATGATCTCTTTTATTTCTGTGGGGTCAGTAGTAATGTCCCCCCCTTTCATTTCTGATTTTATGTATTTGCATCTTCTCTGTTTTTTCTTTGTCAGTCTAGTTAAGTGTTTGTTGATTTTGTTGATATTTTCAAAGAACCAACTTTTGGTTTTGTTGATTCTCTCTATTGTTTTTTTGTTGTTATTGTTCTCAATTTAATTTATTTCTGCTCTAATCTTTATTTCTTTCCTTCTGCTTACATTGGGATTAGTTTGCTGTTCTTTTTCTAGTTCCCGCAGGTGTTTAATTAGGTCTTCGATTTTGGCTCTTTCTTCTTTTTTAATGTAAGCATTTAGGGCTATAGATTTCCCTCAGCATTGCCTTTGCTTCCCATAAGTTCTGATATGTTATGTTCATGTTTTCATTCATCTGTAGATATTTACTGATTTCTCTTGCAATTTTTTTCTTTGACCTACTGATTGTTTAAGTGTGTGTTGTTTAATTTCCATATATTTGTGAATTTTCCCTTTCTCCACCTGTTGGTTTCCAGTTTCATTCCATTATGAGCAGAGAAAGTGCTTTGTATAATCTCAATCTTTTAAAATTTATTGAGACTTGTTTTGTGATCAAACATATGGTCTCTCCTTAAGAAAGATCCATGAGCACTTGAGAAGAAAGCATACCCTGCTATTTTGGGGTGCAATATTCTATATATGTCTGTGAGGTCTGGTTCATTTATCTTATTATTCAAGTTTTCTGTTTCTTTATTGATTCCTTGTCATATCCAAAGATGAGAGTATTGTATTGAAGTCTCCAACTATTATTGTAGAGACATCTATTTCTCTCTTCAGTTTTGCAAGTGTGTGCCTCTTGTATATTGGGAGTACCCTGGTTAGGTGCACAAATATTTATTACTGTTTTTTCTTGGTGAATTGTTCCTTTTATTAATATATAATGTCCTTCTTCAACTCTTATGGCAGTTTTGTATTTAAAGTCTATTTTGTCTGATATTAGTATCGCTACTCCAGCTCTTTTTTGTTTATTGTTTGCATAGAATATCTTTTCCAACCTTTTACTTTCAGTCTATTTGTGTCCTTGTTTGTAAGAGGAGTCTCTTGTAGACAGCATATAGATGGATATTTTTATCTTTCTTCCAGTCAGTGTCTTATGATTGGGGAGTTTATCCATTAGCATTTAACATTATTATTGTAAAGGTATTACTTACTTTGTCCACTATATCTTTTGACTTTCCATTGACCTATCTTACTCTTTTCGGTCTTTTTACTCTTTTTGTTACCCTTTTTAATAATCTTCATTTCTATAAGAATTCTTCACTGGCAGCTTTTCTTTTTTCACAACCTTTAATACATCATACCACTTACCACTGTCTTCTTGCCTCCACAGTTTCTGATGAGAAATCAGTACTTAATCTTATTGAGCATCCGTTGTATGTGATGAATTGTTTATCTATTGCTGCTTTCACAATTCTCTCTTTATCTGTGGAATTTGACAATCTGAATAGTAGGTGTCTCAGTAGCTATATTTGGGTTTATTCTGTTTAGGGTGCATTGTCCTTCTTTGATATTGAGATTTATGTCTTTCATAAGGGTTGAATTTTGGGGTCATTATTTCCTCAAATATTTTTTCTCCCCTTTTTCCATTCTATTCTTCTGGAACACCTATAACATACATGTTTGACGTTTCACATTTTCATTCAATTCCCTGAGACCCGGTTCCATTTTTTCCATTCTTTTCCCTTTCTGTTCTCCTGTCTTTTCAAACTCAGATATTCTGTCCTCCAAGTCACCTCTTCTGTCTTCAACCAATTCAAATCTTCTATGATATGCCTCCAATATATTTTTAATCTCTTCTATTGTTTTTCATTCCTATAGATCTTTTCAAACTTTCTTTGTAAACTATCAAATTCTTCTTTCTGTTCAGCCAGTGTCTTCTTAATATCTTTAATCTCTAATCATCTCATTGAATTTTTAAGGAGATTTAGATATCTGTGATTAGTTGTCTCAAATACTGTGTTTCATCTAAGTGTTTAATTTTTTCTTTGGATGGGCCATATCTTCCTGTTTCTTAGTATGGTTTGTAATTTTTTTGCTGGTAGCTTAGCATCTGGGTTTTTATGTGTGTATTCTGTGCTCAGATTCTCTCTTTAGCCTATGGCTTTCTTATTGGTCAGCTTTTTGCTAACATTTCCTCTGTGACTGTTAGTCTGATCATTTTTTATTTGTATCTGTATATTTTTAATACTCCTTTTGTTGTCTTTCACTGCTATTTCCTGGAGGGCTAATTTTGGTAGAAGTGTGGCCCTAGAGACCAACCTTTTGAGCTCTGGTTTCCCAGTCAAAACAGGCTCAGGGGACCTATGAAGAGAGTGTAGATCAATTCCAATGCACTCTGGAGAAGAGATGCTAAAGGCTTCCCATCTTTTCTTTGATGTCTCCCCCAATCTAGGCTTTCCTAAAGTACCCAACAGGTAGCACTCTTTATCCAGTTGTTCCCTGATGCCCTTAGGTTATTCTGTGCCTTTAATTCTTGGCTGACTTAGCTCCTGATAAGGGCATGGTTGAGGTTGAGGTTGCCAGCCTACCTGGGAAGAAACTATTGGACAGCTCTCAGCAACTGAGATCTGAGTTCTCTAATCAACTTCCACCCCCTATGCTGGGGCCCTCACTTGGTGGGCCAGGTGACTCTGCGTCCTCTGTCTTGAGAGAGTGATCAGATGGCTCTTGGTTCCTCTCCTTCCTGGGGCACCTTAGGGATAAGAATGCAGCAGCCCTTTTAACATGGATAGGGTGAATCTGCTCACTCTGCCCATGAAAGAGTACATGCTTCCTCTCTGTTCAGGCATGCAAAATGTGCAGCAGCCCTTCAAGGTGGGATGGGCAAATCTGCCTGCTAGAGAGTGCGTGCTTTCTCTGCATCAAGGAGTGCTTTGGGGTCCAGTGTGCCCCAGCCCTTTAAGGTGGGCAGGGTTAATCTGTCTGCTCTGCCTGCGAGAGAGTATGTGCTTTCCCTCCTTCCAGGGGACATTGGGGCCCAATATAAATCTGCCTGCTCTGCCCCAAGAAAGTGTTCAAATGGTACCCAATTTCTACTCCTACTGGGTGTGATAGCCTAAGCAGTGGCTTTTCAAACTGGGCACAATGGATCTGATCCCTACTACCCTGGGGGACTGGTGTGTTTTTCAGTCACCCCTGCTTCCACTCCTGCTGGAGGTGGAGACAGCATAAATGCTGCTGGCTTCTTGGTGGTTTGGACAGGTTTATACCTCAGCTATGCTCAAGATTGGTACCTAGGGAGTTGAATTGGCCAATCAACATCTGTAGTTGGTTCCAGTCACTTCCCTCTCCTTTGCTTTTGGGAAAGAGAGGTTCTGTTTCCAGCCAGGGAGTGGGTCCAGAGGTGGCCCACCTCACCAGTGGGGGTAGGAGAACTGTATCTGCAACATGGAAGAATCTACTTACAAATCATCACAGCAGATGGTCATTCTCCTCTTACTGTTTCTTCCCTGGATGGTGTACTATGTTCTTCTGGTCTTCAGAGTCCCACAAACAGTTGATCTAGACAGATTTTGGCTGATTATTAATTGCCCTGTGGGATGAGCTGATTGTTAGAGTTTCCTATTCTTGCCATCTTGAGTCTTCCATCTTCATTAATATTTGATGATACATTTCACCAACTGCTTTACATTGGGCTCTATGGAGGTGATCACATGGTTTTATAATGTCATCTATTTTTTTAAATAGCTTTATTTAAAATTCCAAAGAAAATGAAATAAAAGAAAGAAGCAGCTCAACAATTTATGGAAACATTACTCCTAAAGAGGTAATTCCAGGTACTTTTGTCTCACCTAATTCCAACTACTAACTTAGTTTTTCCTTTAGCATTCAGAAATATACAAAAATGAACACAGATTAGTTAAATGTCATAGTCAAGGTCTGCTTATTAAAAGAAAAATGAAGAAGGTAAAAAAATACTTAATTGTATTCATATTTCACAAAACTAAACCCCATATTCTTTTTTTGACCTTTTGCATTAAAATAGTGTCAACTTTGCTTTTGCTACAAAACCATTACAATGCTGTTGTTAACTATAGCCCATAAATTACATTAGTTATATTTTCCCTTATATTACCACATTCTTTCCACCCTGTAGTAGAAGAATATTCCTGTACTTATATTATTAGCCACAATCCTCATCTACTGCCAAAATCATTATTATAGATTCCTAATATTATCTTCCAGCTGTCCTCCAACTAACATTAATCTCCCTAGATTTCAACCACAATCACATCCTTAAAACAACAGTTTGTTACATTCATTATAATGTGTTACCATCAAGTACAACTATTACCAATATTTATATTTGACCTTATTAAACATTCTATATACACCCAACATTGTCTTCCCCTTCTCATTCCACATTTCATCTCCCACCAACCTATGTTTCATATTCCAACTCCATAAGTCTCCTAATTATATTTAGTTCATATCAGTGAGACCATATAACATTTATTTTTTGTGTTTCTGGCTTATTTCACTCAACATATCTTCAAGGTTCTTCCATGTTGTCATGTGCTTCCCCAATTGATTTCTTCTTATAGCTGAGTAATATTCCATCATATAAATATACAACATGTTTATCCTTTTATCAGTGGACAGACACTTAGGTTGTTTCCATCTTTTAGCAGTTGTAAATAATGCTGCTATGAACATCAGTGTGCGAAAATCTGTTCACATCCTATATATATATGGGATTGCTAGAACATATGACAGTTTTATATTTAGTTCCCTGTGGAGCTGCAAAAAAATTTCAGAAAATGTATGTCTGATAAAGGATTAATCTCTATGTTATGTAAAGAGATCACGTAAGTTAATGATAAAATGACAGGCAACCTAATTTAAAAAATGGGCAAAAGATTTGAGCTGACATTTTTCTGAAGTGGAAATACAAATGTCCAAAAGACACATGAAAATATGTTCAACATCACTAGCTATTATGGAAATGTAGATCAAAACTACAATGATATATCATCTCACACCATACAGAATGGCATATTGCTAAAAAAAACAAAAACAAAACAGATAACTACAAGTGCTGGAGAGGATATGGAGAAATAGGGAACACTCCTTCACTGTTTGTGGGAGTGTAAAATGGTTCAGCCTCTGTGGAAGCTGGTCTGTCTGTTCCTCAGGAATGCATCTATTTTTATTGGTAGATTTACTAATGTTGAAACAACCAATCATTCTCTAGAATTAACCCAACTTGTTCAAGATCATTGTTTTAGACATGTCTCTTTTATACAGATTACAGTTGTGTTTTCCTTTTAACTAGTATCTATCATAATTTTTAAAAATATGTGTGTTTCATTTATATTTATTTATATAACAAATATGTTTAGTCCTAATTCTGTTATTGTATTTAAGGATCTTTAGTTCCTGCTCTTATTTTTCCACAATATGGCATATATTTTTTGTGATTTGTATTTTGTGATTTTCCTTCTGGTAATTTAGAGGTTTGTTGTATCATTTTATTTATTCTATTGATGATTTCTATAACTTGAGATAACGTCTTTGTTTTAGTATCCTTGGCTGCTCCAACAAATACCATGCAATTGGTTGGCTTAAAAACAATGGGTATTTATTAGCTCAAGATTTTGAGGCTAAGAGAAAATCTAAATCAAGGTACCATCAAGGTGATGCTTCCTTTCCAAAGACATGTTCTGGGCCTGATAGTCAGTGACCCTTGGTTCTTGGCTCCTCTGACATGTGGCAATACACATGGTGGCCTCTCCTGGCCTCTCAGTTCCCTTCTAGGTTCTATTGAATTTCAGTTTCTTGCTTCTCGTGGCTTTCTCTCTATCTGCCTTGAGTTTCATTCTGCTTATATAGGGCTGCAGTAATAGGATTAAGACCCATTTGGAAAATTTGGTGTCCATTTGCAAAAGAAAGAAGGAAGGCCCCATACCTCACACCTTCTGCAAATATTAACTCAAAATGGATCAAAGACCTAAATATAAGAGGCATAACTATCAAACTTCTAGAAGAAAACATAAGAAAGTATCTTCAAGACTTTGTGTTAGGCAATGGTTTCTTATATTTATACCCTAAGCGCAAGCAACAAAAGAAAAAAATAAAAAAATGGAACCACACCAAAGTTAAAAACTTTTGTGCCTCAAAGGACTGTAACATGAAAGTAAAATGACAGCCTACACAATGGGAGAAAATGTTTAGGAACCATGTGTATTAGTCAGTCAAAGGGTGCTAATGTAGTATACCAGAAATGGGTTGGTTTTTATAAAGGGTATTTATTTGGGGTAGAAGTCCACAGTTACCAGGCCATAAAGCATAAGTTTCTTCCCTCACCAAAGTCTATGGCCACGTGTTGGAGCAAGACAGCTTGCCGGCATTTGCCAGGGTTCAGGCTTCTTGGGTTCCTCTCTTCCCGGGGCTGTGTTTCTCTCCAGGCTTAGCTCCTCTGTTTCCTCCACAAGGTCAGCTGTAGACTATTAGGCTCTCTAGGCTTTGCTTCTGGGGCCTTCTCTCCAACATCAAAACTCTAACATCATAACTGCTCTCTCTGTCCTTTGCCTTGCCTTTTATATTTGATTCCCCCACCCACCAAGGGGTGGGGCTCAACGCCCTACTGACGTGGCCCAGTTCACGCCCTAATCATAACTTAATCATGCCCACATTAGCAAACCAGTTTACAAGCATGAACCAATTATATTTTTGGAATTCATAGTTACATCAAATTACCCAACGGCTATGCCATGTATCAGATAAAAGTTTAATATACAAAATATATAAAGAAAACCTTCAACTTAACAACAAAAATAAACAAACCAATTAAAATATAGGCAAAAGCATTGAATAAACGTCTCTCAAAAGAGAAGTACAAATGACCAAAAAGCACATGAAAAGGTGGTAAATATCATTACCCAACCAGGAAATGCAAATGCACAATGAGATACCATTTCAAACCCACCAGAATGGCTACTATTAAAAACTGCACAATTACAAGTGTTGGACAGGATACAGAGAAATAAGAATACTCATTGATGGCTGGTGGCAATGTAAAATAATGCAGCCATTGTAAAAGAATTTGGTGGTTCCTCAGAATGTTAAGTAGAGAATTACCATATGACCCAACAATACCACTACTAGGTATATATCCTAAAGAATTGAAAGCAGAGATTTGAACAGATATTTGCACACTGATATTCACAGCAGCATTATTCACAACTGCCAAAAGATGGAAGCAACCCAAGTGTCCATCAACCAATGAATGGATAAACAAAATGTGGTACATACATGCAAAGGAATATTATTCAGCTGTAGAAGGGAATGAAGTTTTGGTATATGCAGCAACATGGATGAACCTTGAAGACATCATGTTGAGTGAAATAAGCCAGACACTGATATAAACTAATTATAATAGGCAAAGTTATAGAGTTTGAATCTAGAATATAGGTTACCAGAAGATGGAGTGAGGAAGTTAAGATTTAAACTGTGCAGAGTTCCTATTTCGAATGATGAAAATGTTTTAGTAATGGATGGAGGTGACAACATTGTAAACATAACTAACAGCACTGAAATGGGAAATTTGATGGAATAATTTTTTAAAAATCCATGGATCTGCACTACACAAACAATGAACTCTAAATTAAACGCTGGACTATAGTTAATAATACAAATTATAGAAATGTGCTTTCATCAATTGTAACAAATATACCACACCAATGCAAGATGTTAATAATAGGGTGGTATATGGGAATCCTGTATTTTATGCTTGATTGTTCTGTAAACCCAGAACTTCTATAAAGAAAAAGACCCATCCTGGGCCACACTTTAGCTGAAGTAACCCCATCAACAGCTCCTATTTACAATGAGTTCATACCCACAGGAATGGATTAAGTTGAAGAAGATATTTAACTGTATATATGAATGTATAAAGTTCCAAACCTCCAGAGTCTTCAAATTTCTATTTCTTGAGTTATGACCTTTAAACAAAAGAAAACTAAGGATTTGTACACTGACACTTCCCTCCCACTGCCCTATCCAGTTCTTCTCATTGTTACATTTATATGTTACAATAATATACTTAAACATTGATTATTTCATTCATCTAATGTTAACAGGATATGTTAGCACCCTTGATTTGAAAGATGAGGAAATTACTTATTTATACTATCTTCTACCCTTCCTCCCAGATAGTTCATAATCTATGATAATTTATTATTTCTATATTATCATCCCCTCAATTGTTTATCCTTGGTCTATATTAATTTAGAACAAATGTTCACCAACTACCTATTTCCAAGAGTTTTGTATTGATTGTCCAGGAGCCTGAAATGTTTAAGTATATTTTAAAGGGCTCATGACTGCTAATTTCCAGATTTTTTTCATGCTTAAAATGCCTATTTCTTGCCTTAAATTAGAATGACTTACTGGCTTCTAGTAGAATTCTTGGTCAAGCTTTCTTTCACTTAGAATTCTACAGGCATCGTTGCACTGACTAATGCTGGATGCTATTGAAGTTAAATCTAATGCTAACCTAATTAGCGACAAGTGGTTTGATTTTTAAAAATTTGGGCCTCTATCAAAGGATTCTCTCTTCTTCACTAAAATATAATCACTTTATCAGACTATGTCTTTGTGTTTATCATTCTGTATCCCGAGACACACTGAAAGGCCAGTACTTCATTTGTTTAAAGCAATTTTTTCTTTTATAACTTTGAACTGTTTTATTTGTCCTGTAATCTTCCTAAAGGACACCAATGATATCCCCATTATATCTTTCTATGAATTCCTTTTTTTTTTTCATTTATTCATTTCTATTCCATTTTGCTTCCTTTTTCCAATCGTGTCCACCATGTCCTTTACTGTGGCTTCAGGAGTAGCTATTGTCCTTTTCTGCTGCTCTTAATGTGCTGTTCATTTATGAAATGTTTTCCCTTTATCTGAATCCTGAACTCTGTTAGCTCAATTTTCCTTACATTCTTTTGTCTTAGCATTTCTTCTTCAAGCCCTAGTATCCATTTTATGAACTCTTGTCAAGAGTTTGTAAATCTTTAATTTCTTTTCTTTCTTAGGGATGTGTTGATCTATAATTGTCATATGCTTCATGATGTAATTTGTATGCTTCATATTCTGCACCTTGGTTTTGGTTTATATTTCCCTTTTTTTTAGAGTATGTTGCATAAGGACTATGTTTGATTTTTTTTCTTATTATTACTTTAGATGGAGACCCTTTATTCATATAGTCAGCTGTTTGTAGACATTTCATATAAGGGAAAGAGAAGAGAACTGAGTTGATTAACAGAAAGCATTGATTTTTGGCTCTAATCTCTTCCTTGCCAATAGTATGCTTTATAAGTCTGTCTTTGCCCTGGGCTAGCAAGATGTTCTGGTTTTGAAATCAGAGTAAACAGATCTGAATTATGGCATCAACTCTTCTTAACTCTAAACATTTGTCAGGTTATTTCTACTCTCTAAGCCTTATTTGCCATCTTCTAAAAATTTGTATTGCAACAGCACCTACTTCACAGAGGTCTGTATAAGGATTAAGGATATAATCCACCTAAAGCACTGACTATAGTGCCTGGTACATAGTAAGTGATTAATAATAATTACTATTAATTAGTATTAATTAGTAATTAATATAAATAAGAACTATTATTACTAGAGCAAAGCCCCATTTCGCAATCTTTTGTGCAATGATTTAGTAATTTAACATTTACGTGTCTTTAGTAGACTGAACTTCTCACACTGAAAGACTGATGGCCCTCCACTGTTTCTCCCTCACCTTTGCATACCATGAATGAGTTTCCTGTTGCTACAAACTTAGTGGCTTTCTTAGTAACTTATTACAAACTTACTACAAACTTAGTGACTTAACACAAAAAAGGGTTATATTACTTTTCTTAGTAACTTATTGCAAACTTAGCGACAACACAAAAAAAGGTTATGTTACAGTTGTGGTCAGAATTCCAAAATAATTCTCAAATCAAGGTTAAAATCAAGGCGTTGTCAGGGCTGCATTCCCTTCTGGACACTCTAGGGAAGAACCCATTTTCTTGCCTTATCCAGCTTTGACAAGTGGCCCATGCTTCATGGCTTATGAGTCCCTTCCATCTTGATAGTCATCAAAGGCCAACCCAGCCTTTCTCTTCATGCTATCTTTCTGGTTCTCTTTTCTTCCCTTTTTCCCATTTAAAGACTTGCAATTACATGGTGCTGCCTGGATAATCCAGGATAAACTCACCATCTCAAGGCCATCTGATTAGCAAACTTGATTCTAACTGCTACTTTAACTTTTCCTTGCCTTGTAACCTAATATAATCACAGGTTCTGGGGAATTGGGTGTGGACATCTCTGGGTGGCCATTATTCTGTATAAATGGCCTATCTACTTTTTCAATCAGTCTCATATTGCCTTCCTCTCTGTAGTGTCAAACTGGATTGTTCCAAAAGCCCTATACACACCCAGACTTGCATTCCAAACTGAGGGTCATTGATTTTGGACCGTTAGTATGTGCAACCTTCTTTTGGAGAATTTTGCATAGGGCCAAGTTATAGGCAATGTATCTTCTCTCAATTTTCACCTTTGGTTAGTTCTGTTTTGCCCAGGGCCTGGGTGCCCTTCTTCTTAACCTTGAGGTTGTTATTGCTTTCTAACTTCATTGAGGATTTAGTTTCTGTTTCATTATTCTTTCTGTTTTCAGTTGATTTCAGGGACAAAGACAAGATATAGGCACCTTTACTGTGTCATCCTCTTTGCCAGATATATCCATCTACTTTTTATGTCATATATATCAGAAATTCCTTAAAGGATCTACCATGTAGAAGATCTTTTCCTATCTTCCAGCTCTAATGCAGGGTTTTCTCTAATATTATATTTTCTTGGTCATTTTGAGAGTCAATATAGGGCTCAAAGTGCAAGGTTACCTGAAAGCTCCCCAATCAATTGGATGTTTTATAAAATTTTGATCATATTTCCTGCCTGCCTGTTTTTTAAAAATATAATTTTGTTTTTCTATTCCTCACTCTTTTTATTTTCTGAAAAGTAGGAGTTACAGTTTAATATTCTATGTGCATATAACCATTCTCTAAATAATTATAACCATGTTTTTGGGATTAGTCGGCCAATTGCTAAGAAAACACACATGTTAGAATTTGGAAAGGTTTTGGAAATTGTCCCCAGCTTCTCTGTTCATTTATTGCATTCACAGATCTGGTAATAGTAATTGCTTTAATGTCAAATCTCCTGTGCTAACCAATTTATAAGAATCCAAAGCAAAAGTGTATTTGGGAAGTAAATTATCCCTTAAATAGGTGATGCTGAAGCCTCGTGAACTAACTGTGCCTTCCTCACTTATTAATAAGCATCATTTCCAAGCAACCAAGATGTATTGAGTTGGGAGTCCCTAAATGCGAGAGGGTCCAGAAATAGCTTTGACTTTTCCTTCTTTTAATTTACCTTGTGGGGCTATGGGGAATGAGCAATCCTTTAGTCTGTCAATATCACCAGCTACAGCACCACATGAAAAGAGGATGGGGAGGGGAGGAGTGGAGTGATGGGGGAGGCTCAGCTGAGAAGATGGAATATCTGTTTGACAGAGAAGAAGGTCCTCAGAACTCTGCAGAGCTGAAATGTCAAAAGCAGCCACTGAAAAGAACTGAGTCATCAGAAATCTGACGTTGATGGGGCAATGTTACATACAATATGTGAGACTTTTAATATCCACCAACTGTTATAGCCATGGACTAGGACATTTTCAGTTTTTGTCTTTAATCTTTGGTACACTTAATTGTTTTATTTTTACAATTTCTTTTTTCCATTTTCTTGTATTCCTTTAATTCAACAAACATATAGTAGTATGCATTGCATCATGTTCTTAAAACTGTGCCTGGGTATCCTCATAAACTAATTTTTTTGTATATAAGTTGGATGGCTATTTAGAAGAACAAATGAAATAATGCATCAGAAATAGTTTGAAAAATAGAAAATAATACAAAAACATTATTTCTCATAACCAAAACTATAAAAGAGATGTAATATAATATATATAACATAGATATAATACTAGTATCAATTATAATTTACAACAAAGCAGTCATATATGAACAAAATGTAAAACCATATTTTTGCAGAGAGATTTCTTTCAATCTCAACAACTATTATAATGCTTACATGAAAAAAAATTAGATGTCATGGTTTTCATACCCTCACCTTATTTAGCAATGTTTTCATGCAGGATTCAACTTTTGGCAAAGCTGTTGCTAAACCAAGCATAAACTTCTGAATGGGAGGAAAACTGTCACAATTTTGGGAGAAAAATGAGAAAAACTATGCAGGATGGTAACATGGAAACACCACTAGAGTTAATCTAGTGGTGTTTCTAGTGATATCTGCCATAAGAACTACTTATCCTCTCTAAGTCTGTTTACTTATTTGTAAAATAGAGACAATAATAGCCACCTTGTCCTTCTAGGTACTAATTTATGAAGACTCAGAAATAAATTATTTATGGGAAATGCTTTGTAATTGTGTTCAGAACCTGCCTATATATTTGCTATTTGCTTGAGGAAGGTAAAGAGAAACAGATGTCTTAGAGTTCACTGTCCAAAATGGTAGACACTAGCCTTATATGGCTATTGAGTATTTGAAATGTGGCTAGTATAACTGAAGAACTACTTTTACAATTTTATTAAATTTTTATTTAAATTTAAATATCTGATACAGTGTAAAGAAGACTACATTTCAATTGTCAGTGGTTTACATGGGAACATTTTTAATCCTAATTAAGATGTGCTGTAAGTAGAAAATATGCACTAGTTTTCAAAGACAGGACAAAATTGTAAAATATCTCATTAATAATTTTTATGTTGATTACATGTTATTGTAGGCTCAAAAATGGCCACCCAAAGATATCAGGTCTCACACCCTGAAACTTATAAATGTTACATTATGTGGAAAATGGTTTTTTGTGGATGTGATCAAGTTAAGAATTTGAAATGAGAACTTTATCTAGGATTATCTGGGTGGGACCAAAATGGAATCACTTGTATTCTTATGGTGGGAGGAAGAGAAAGATTTGGACAGATGAAGAGGAGGCAGTTTGGCCATGAAAGCACAGGTTGTAGCAATGAGGTGTGAAGCGAGTTCCTACCTAGTGTGTTCCTGGATTGGGGTTCAAGATTTGGGGTTCAATGTATGGCCAGTCCATTCCACTAGACCTAACATCTCTCCTGGCCGCAAAATAGAAACATTAAAATATCTGCACACAAGGAAAAGGAGGGGAGGAGGCTGTTGAGCATGTCTGTGATTTCCCCAGCATGAGGCCACAAGCCACGGAATGCCAGCAGCCACCACAAGCTGGATGTGGCAAGAAACAGATTCTGCCCTAGAGCCTCCAGGGGCAGCACGGCCCTGCTGATGCCTTGATTTCACCCCAGTGAAACTGATTTTGAACTCTGGCCTCCAAAATGGTGAAAGAATACATTTCTGTTATTGTTTTAAGCTACCAAGTTTGTGGTAATTTGTTACAACATCCCAGCAACTAATGCACATGTTGAAGTTATAGCACTTGGGATATACTGAGTTAAATAACATTCTATTAAAAGTAATTTCACCAGTTTCTTTTTGTTATTAATGTGGCTTCTTAAAATTTTAAATTTACTGAGGTGGTTCTCATTAACTTTATGTTGGACAGTGCTGTCCCAGACCTTGGCATTTTACAGGATATAAGAATCATTGGCCTGCCACATGCTCACTGGTTGAGTTCCCCTAAGAGAAAAGAGAGAGTGTATCTATCCAGAAAACGACTCCCAAGAGCTTTGGTTCTGTGTGCTCAGATTCTTTCACTGCCAATCTAATATTTTATCTTCTACTTTTATGAAATGAAGATAGAGGCCAGAATCTATATTCAAAATTAAGGTTTCCCTATTGTTTCTCTGTTTTCTCCATTATTTTGAATAAGGTTTGCCATGCAAATACCTGCATTCTAAAAATTTCTTTTCCCCATTTTTCCCTCAAATCATCTCCTTTCTAGTTCAGGGTACAGAGGGTATACAGACTAAGTTGTTCCTTCTTTGGTTTGTCTAATAAGCACTAATTAGTAAGAGACAAGAAAGCTAGAAGCATGGGCATTTCCACTGATATTGAAAGTGAGTAAACCAAATACATGCAATAAAATGCACTCAGCATATCCCAATAGATCTCACTAATATTACCTTTAAGCACACTGCATATGCAGAATCATTTCTCTAAGCACTTAAAATGTATTATTAGCGTTTTCACAGCAATTTTTTCCAAAGTGGGTTAAAAAATTTAAATTTTTTTTTTTTTTTTTTTTTTTTTTGCTACACTTGTGAATTACTATCTAAGCAATGCTGAGCTAGGGCCTGAGGGAGGGTGGGAGCATGGTTTCACGTCTCCTGGCTTTCCCATTTTGTAAGTCAGCCAACAGAATATCAGAAACTATAAGATGTGAACTGTAATGAAATAATTTGGTGCAAATAATCTCCACTATTATACTATGACTGAGATCCTACAGATAGGAAACTTATGAATTTCTGGATTTTATACATTATAAGCCTGTCATAGACAGATAAGGGCCTCCCTCCTTGCTCTACTGGAGCTTCTCACAGATGGCAACACCCATGCATTAGCTGGGTGGTACCTTTGCCACCTTCTTGTTTGATGCCTTCATCCTTTGAGATGAGAACTGGAGAACTAGAGAGAGGCAGTGTCCTCTGGTTTATGCAAATTACCCTCCCTGTTTTTAGGAGGGATTGCAGGCTTTTTCTAAAACACTGCCTGTCCATAGCTGAACTCATCTTCCTGTGAAGGCACCTCCCATGTGTCTCCTATCTCCTGCCATCCTCTGTGATAGACAGTTGTGTCCCCTTCAAATCATCCCAACTCTAGTACCATTACTGAACCTATGTAATGCCTCTTTTAAAGTTTCCTCTCCTTCCTGTTTCCAAAGCTCTTGACCTAGTGGCCCTAAGTGCCTTTCAACTTGATTACTACAATAGGCTTTTTACAGAGTATTCTGCCTAGAATCTCTTTCTTCCTAAACCTCCCACCCTGCCACCACAAACGACTCTTCACAGTGTTGCCATATTAATCTTCCTAAAGCCAATCCCTAATCATGTTCCACAGCTCAGTGGCTTCTCTTTTTCTATAGGAATAAAGTTCAAACAGCTTATTTGGGCATTCAAAGCCCTCCATAATCTTACTTTACTTCACTTTTCATCATCTCTGACAAGTCCCCCTCATATACCAGAAATTCCAACCAAGCATGACTTCTCTCTTCCCAAGCTTTTCTTCTCTCTCATGCCTTTATAAATTTGTTCATGCTACTCCTTCTTTTTTCACGTCATTCCCTCTCACTATTCCAGGCTTACCAGTAGTTTTTACCCACTTTTAAAGGTCCAGAAGAAATTTCCTTTTCTTCATGAAGTGACTATGACCCATTCTATTGAAACTGACCTTTCCCATCTCTGTGCTTCCATAGCTTTCTAAGGAACTCACTATGTCTTCCTACCAGAGTGGGAAATTCATAGAGCCAGGGACCATGTCTTATTCCTCCTTTTATTCTCTGTGGTGCCTGGCACATGCCAAGTACTCAATCAAGGTTGATGGAATGGAGTGGAATGAGCCCAAGCAGTGCTGAAACTTCTTGAGTAGAAGTTAAATGGAAGAGACAAGACAGCAAAATGTAGTTTCCTGAGTTGAAGCCAGGCCAGATCAATGGGGTTAACGACAGTGCTCTTAAGCAAAGTGCTTGACCACATAGAATCGTTACAGCCCCTTTGTTCCTGTCCTGCTGGGAAACCCCTACAAGAGGGATTTGTTTTGAAAGAAGGAGGTCTGCACACATGATTATTCTATCCCTCCAAACCCCAGGGGTAGGATGCTGGTAATTACTTTTGTATCTATTCAGTATAATTACACAATAATCCACAGCCATTTATAAATACTCTGTCATTACATGGTATTGTCCTGGTAAACCCTTGTTGGGTAATTATAGCTCTGCTACAGGGCACAGCTGAAGTGCACTAAGAACTGGGGTGGTACAGAGATTAGTGGCACTAAGAACATCTAGCATTACACTCACATCTCAGCTGCAGGACATTTTTCATTTGTGGAAACATAAACTGCAAAGAGACCACATACTTTACTATAATATGTAATGAGAAAGCAGATGATGAAGTTTCAGGTGAAGAAGGAGCTTTTCCTAAACCAACCCAGGGAGTGGGGATTACCAGAAATGTTGAACCTCATTGCCTTATAAATTTAAATGAAAAAAAGTAAAACAAGAACATGGTTAGCAGGTAATATCTACACTGGTTTCTCTAAAGAAAAGAGTAGAAAGTACCAGCAAAATACTCATATTGGCATAAAAAGTAAAGAACCAAGTTAATGGTTTGCATGTTTGTTATTCTCACTATATTATATAACTCTTTGGAGGATATTTTAAATTTTTAACTTATATGTTCCTCATTCCCAAGCATCTAAAATAGTACCATTTGCCAAAAAGACACCCAATAATAAATAAATAAATGGAAGATGGATAAAAGGAAGAAAAATGAGGAAGAAAGTAAAAAGGAAGAGAGGGAAGGAGTGAGGGGGAAAGAAGAAAAGAAGAAAGGATATGAGGGGGAGGGAATGAAAGAAAGGGGAGAAAGAAGAAGGAAGGAAGGGAAAAGAAAAAGGAGGAATGAAGGGAGAGGAGTGAAGGATGAAAAAAGGAAAAAATTCCATAGATATTTTCCTTTCATGACTTTGTCTCTTTTTCAAAAGAGCAATCTGGTAGAGTATATACTAGGGGAGAGTTTAGCATCAGAATTACACATTAAGTCCATATTAAAATAATATGGGTATAAAATATAGTGAGCTTGGGCCAGACTAGAGATAATAGACTTGAAAGAGGGGACATATGCAAGAGAATACAAAAACCATTTAGAGAGAGTGGATTCGAATTTCAAGCTTGGCAGATTTCGAGACTAGGAGAATCAAAGGGGAAGCTGCCTTATAATTGAGGTAGAAATAAATAATATGACTTCAACTTCAGACATTTTGATTTAGTGATCACAATGTGAGATCTAAATAGAAATGTCTGGATGGTTATGGAACGTAAGAGAATTCTTTAGGGACAAGATGTTTGGACTAGAGAAACAGATTAAAGGATCATTTACATCAGATGATATAGTAGTTAGTTGAAGTCGATGAGTTTCTCCAGGGAGAAGCATCTAAAAGAGAGAAGAAAAGACTTAAGAATAGACTAGGCTTTGGGAATTACCCACACCATGGCTTAAACTAAGTTTTATTCATCATTGTATCCCCAGCACCTAGAACAATATCTGATATTTCAAAGACAATGAAGGACTTCTGAGAAGATAGTGGACTAGAAAAACGTGGTACTCCGTCTCCTCCAGAAAAATAGCTAGAGGACAGGCTGGAACAGCCTGGAAAAAGATCTAATGTTTAGGACACCAGGCGAAGGCTAGACACTGCCCAGAGGAGAAAGGGACCAAAGAGGGGAATCACAATGACAGAACTGTGAGTTGAAACCAGTGGCTGCTGCTGCCAGCAACCTCCCCACACTAAAGACACATTAGAATTCTCAGGTCTCTGGGCCTGTGGCTACAGACAAAGGGGGCTCCAGGGATCCAGTACCTCAGGAAAGGGAAGAGAAAGGGACACAGTCTAAGGTTGACTCAGATTTTGACTCACAAATTTGGTCTGCTGTGTTCCAGGAGCCCTTCCAGGCCAGGTGGGGCCGCACCATTGTTTGCTTTGGTAGCTGGCAAGGGGCTAAAGATATAGGACCCTCCTAATCTCCTTCTCTATTAACTGGGACTGATTGTTGAGCATGCAGAGGGGAGTGGAGTTACTTCCTACCTGGGAAAAGGGAGGGGGCTACCAGAGAAGGCTGGAGAACTGTCTTTGAGAAAATTTGAATTACAAGGCTCTTAGCCTCCAGGCAGGAAGCTCTATCACATTGATCCAGTCTTTGTTGCAACATACACACTCCTCCCAGGCATTGAACTGAGAGCTTCCAAAGAACACCATTTGCTGGCATACCAAGAAATTGTATGAGAGAAAATTCAAAATAAATAAGAGAGGACTTTTCTGGCCTTTATAACTTCCCTCCCCAAGGCCCTAGGAAGTGGGTTTGCAACCAATTTCTGGGTCCACAGCCCAGTTTTAAGCAACTAGCAGGGATAATCCTAACAATCCAAGTCGAGCTAAGAATCAAAAAGCAGTGGTAACACACAGACTTCCAACACTAAATCCCTACAAAAGAGGAAGAAATTGAGCATCTGAGTAAACTACATCCTAATCAGATGCTTAAAAGTCAGCAAAAAATTGGAAGCCATACTAAGAAAATAGAAGACATAGCCCAAGAGAGGGAATATATCAAAGCCCCAGAAGAGGTACAGGATTTGAGAGAATTAATTAATGAGATGCATTCAAATTTCCAAAATAAAATTAATGAGTTGAAAGACAAGATAGCTAAAGAGATAAAAGACATCAAGAAGACATTGAGCAAGCACAAAGAAGAATTTGAAAACTTGAACAGAAAAGTAACAGAGCTCATGGGAATGAAAGACACAATAGGTGAGATCAAAAACACATTAAAGGCATACAACTGCAGGCTTGAAATGATAGAAGAAAGAATAAGTGATACCAAAGACAGAACAGCTGAAATTGAAGACAGAAAAGAAGAGTGAAAAGAATGGAAAAAATTGAGCAGGGGTTCAGGGAGTTAAATGACAACACAAAACACAACAACATACATGTTATGGGAATTACAGAAGGAGAAAAGAAGGGAAAAGGGGAAAAAAGAGTATTTGAGGAAATAATAGCTGAAAATTTCCCAGCTCTCAGGAAAGAAATGAACTTACATGTCCAATAAGCAAATCATACCCCAATCAGAATAAATCTGAATACACCTACTCCAAGACACATACTACTCAGAATGTCAAATATCAAAGATAAAGAGAAAATTCTGAAAGCAGCAAGAGAGAAGCAAACCATCACATACAAGGGAGACCCAGTAGACTTACTGCAGATTTGTCTTCAGAAACCATGGAGGCGGAAAGACAGTGGTATGATACAATTAGTATGCTGAAAGAGAAAAATTTCCAGGCGAGAATTCTTTATCCAGCAAAATTGTCCTTCAAATATGAAGGTGAGTATAAAATATTCACAAACAAACAGAAACTAAGAGAGTTTGAAAAAAAGAATCCACCTTTGCAGGAAATATTAAAGGAAGCCTTAGAACCTGAAATTAAAAGACAGGAAAAAGAAATCTGGAGAAGAGTCTAGAAGAAAGAATAGAGAAAGGATAACCAAAAGAGAAAAAGACACACAAAAATATGATATGACATATGAAAACCAAAGAATAAAATGGTGGAAGTAAATAATGCATTTACAGTAATATCATGGAAGGTGAATGGATTAAACTCCTCAATCAAAAGATACAGGTTGACAGAATGGATAAGGAAACATGAGCCATCCATATGCTGCTTACAAGAAACTCACCTTAGGAATACAAACTGGTTGAAATAAAAGGTTGGAAAAAGATACTTCATGCAAATAGTAACCAAAAAAGCAGGGGTAGCTATACTAATATCAGACAAAACAAACTTTAAATGCAAAAAACTTATAAGAGAACAAAAGGCCATTATATATTAACAAAAGAGAAAATCCACCAGGAAGATATAACAGTCATAAATATTATGCACCTAACCAGGATGCTCCAAAATACATGAGACAAACTCTGGCAAAACTGAAGGGATAAACAGACATCTCTACAATAATTGTTGGAGACTTCAACACCCCACCCACATCATTTGATAGAACAACTAGGCAGAAGATCAACAAGGAAACAGACGACTTGAACAATATGCTAAATGAATTAGACCTAACAGACATATACAGAATGCTGCATCCAAATTCAGTGGGTTATACATTCTTCTCAAGTGACCATGGATCTTTCTCCAGTATAGACCACGTGTAAGGGCACAATGCAACTCTCAATAAATATAAAAAGACTGAAATTATACAAAGCACCTTCTCAGATCATAATGGAATGAAACTGGAAATCAGTAATAGACAGGAAAAAAAGTAAATTCACAAATGTGTGGAGGCTGAACAACACACTTCTAAATAATCAGTGGGTCAAAGAAGAAATTACAAGTGAAATCAGTATTATATATTGAGACAAACGAAAATGAGAACCACAACTTATCAAAACGTATGAGATACAACGAAGGCAGACTTGAGAGGGAAATTTATAGCCCTAAATGCCTATATTAAAAAAAGAAGAAAGAGCTAAACTCAAAGATTTAACTGAACAACTAGAGAAACTAGAAAAAGAACAGCAAACCAATCCCAAAGCAAGCAGAAGGAAAGAAATAATAAAGATAGAGCAGAAATAAATGAAATTGAGAACAATAAAACAATAGAGAAAAGCAACAAAACCAAAAGTTGGTTCTTTGAGATCAATAAAATTGACAAACCCCTAGCTAGACTAAAAAAGAAAAAAAGAGAGAAGGTGCAAATAAATACGATCAGAGATGAAAGGGGAGAAGTTATGACTGACCCCACAGAAATAAAAAGGATCATAAGAGGATATTATGAAAAATTGTATGCCAACAACTAGACAGCGCAGATGAAATGGACAAATTCCTAGAAATGCACGAACAAGCTATACTGACGCTACAAAAAATACAAGAACTTAACAAACCAATAACATTTAGTGGGATTGAATTCATCATCAAAAATCTCCCAGCAAAGAAAAGTCCAGGACCAGATGGCTTCACAGGTGATTTCTACCAAGAATTTCTAAAAGAATTAACAACAATCCTGATTAAAATCTTCCAAAAAATTGAAGAGGAGGGAAAATTACCCAACACATTTTATGAAACCAACATCACCCTAATACCAAAGCCAGATAAAGATACTACAAGAAAAGAAAATTACAGACCAATCTCTCTAATGAACATAGATGCAAAAATTCTCAACAAAATACTTGCAAATCGAATCCAACAGCATATCAAAAGACTTATACATCATGACCAAGTGGGATTTATTCCTGATATGCAAGGCTAGTTCAACATAAGAAAATCCATCAACGTAATACACCACTTTAACATATTGAAGGAAAAAAAGCCACATGGTCATCTCAATTGATGCAGAAAAGGCATTCGACAAAATCCAGCATCCTTTTTTGATAAAAACACGTCAAAAGATAGGAATAAAAGGAAAATTTCTCAATATCATAAAAGGCAAATGTGAAAAAACTCATAGCCAACATCGTACTCAATGGGGAAAGGTTGAAAGCTTTCCCTCTAAGATCTGGAACAAGACAAAGATGCCCAGTGTCACCATTGTTATTCAATATTATACTAGCTAGGACAATTAGACAAGAAAAAAAAAATTTTAATGTATCCAAATAGGAAAAGAGGAAGCAAAACTCACTGTTTGTGGATGACATGATCCTGTATTTACAAAATTCTGAAGAATCCAGAACAAAGCTATTTGAGCTAACAAATGAGTTCAGCAAAGTGGCAGGATAGAAGATCAACATGCAAAAATAAGTAATGTTTTGTACATTAGTACTGAATAATCTGAGGAGGAAATCAGGGGGAAAATTCCATTTACAATGGCAACAAAAAGACTCAAATACCTAGGAATTAATTTAACCAGAGAAGTACAGGACCTATATGCAGAAAACTACAAAACAATGCTAAAAGAAATTTTTAAAAAAGACCTAAACTAATGTAAAGACATTCTGTGTTCATGGATTGAAAGACTAAATATCATGAAGATGTCAATCTTACCCAAACTGATTTATAAATTCAATGCAATACCAATCAAAATTCTTTACAGAATTTGAAAAGGCAATTACCAAATTCATTTGGAAGGGAAAGTGCACCCAAATTGCCAAAAGCGTTCTAAAAAAGAAGAGTGACATGGGAGGAATTTCACTGCCTGACCTTGAAACATATTACAAAACTACAGTGGTCAAAACTGCATGGTACTGGCATAAAGATAGACACATTGATCAGTAGAATAGAATTGAGAATCCAGAAATAAACCCTCACCTACATTGTCAACTGGTTTTTGACAAACCTACCAAATCCATGTTACCAGGACAAAACAGTGTCTTCAACAAATGGTGCTGGGAGAACTGGTTATCTATAACTGAAAAATGAAAGAGGACCCCTATCTCACTCCCTGTACAAAAGTAACTCAAAATGGATCAAAGACCTTAATATAAAAGCCAGGACCATAAAACTGCTAGAAGAAAATGTAGGGAAACATCTTCAAGACCTTGTAGTAGGTGATGGTTTCTTGGATCTTACACCCAAAGTACACATAACAAAAGAAAAAAATAGATAAATGAGATCTCCTCAAAATTAAACACTTTTGCACCTCACAGGACTTTATTAAAGGGTGAAAAGGCAGCCGACTCAATGGGAGAAAATATTTGGAAATCACATATCCGAAAAGGGTTTAATACCCAGGATATATGAAGAGATGCTACAACTCTACAATAAAAAGACAAACAACCAATTTTTTAAAATGGGCAAAGGAATTGAATAGACATTTGTCCAAAGAAGAAATACAAATGGCAAAAAAACACATGAAAAAATTTTCAACCTCACTAATGATTAGGAAAATGCAAATCAAAACTACAATGAAATATCATTTCATACCTATTAGAATGGCCACTATTAAAGAGACAGAACTATAAATATTGGAAAGGATGTGGAGAGATAGGAATACTTCTTCACTGTTGGTGGGAATGCAGAATGGTACAGCTACTATGGAGGACTGTTTTGCAATTCCTAAGGAAGTTGAATATAAACTTGCCATGTGACCCTGCAATACCACTACTGGGTATATATCCAGAAGAACTGAGAGCAGTGACATGAACAGACATCTGTACACTGATGTTCATAGTGGCATTATTCATGATTGCCAAAAGTTGGAAACAACCCAGGTGTCCATCAACCAATGAACAAATAAACAAACAGGTATATTCACATGATGAAATATTATGCGGCTGTAAGAAGAAATGAAGTTGCAAAGCATATGACAACATGGATGAACCTGGAGGACATTATTTTGAGAGAAGCAAGCCAGACACAAAAGGACAAATACTGTGTGATTGCATTACTATGAACCAAATATATTGAGTAACATATTGTATGATTCAAAAAAAAAAGTATTATAGCCAAAAAAAAGAAAAAAAAAAAAAAAAGACAATATATAAATGAATGGTATAATGGAAAGGGAGGAACCAACTAAAGGAACATGAGCTGTCCTAGAAAGACAGGAGCTCCAACAATTTTTAATGTGCAAAATGCTCTCTCCCAATTGGCTTCCCAAATATCTTGATAGAGCAAGGCTGATGTGAAAGCCAGGTATCTAATTCTGAAACAAGTACTCCAGCTAACTCTGGCCAAGTGAGTTTTATCTCCCCAACTTTATCAATTGATTTTTAGGGCTCTTTGGTATACTGTGCTGAAAAAAAAATTACATGAGATTGAATCCTATGTGCGTCCAGCAATTACTGGAAGGCATATATGATGAATATCAGGCACAGAACTTTCACACCCTTTGAAAGTGTTTGAGCACTTTAGCCAATTTTTCCAGGACACAGATAAAATGTGGAACTACGATCATGGTAGAATTGGTACTGTAGAAACATGGGAAAGTTTTATGGCCACATTAATTTAAGATCATCTAACATTAAGAAGCCAGGGAAATGGGAGGCCAGGAAATATGTGAAGGTAGAAGATAAGTTGTTTACAAAAACAAGCAAACGATATCTTCTCAGATGTCATCAAAGATGACTTCAACCCTGGACTTCACCCATTGTTTTTTTGTGTTTTTTAATCTCAGACTGTGGTTGTAACTTTAATTCCTATTAATGCTAAAATCAATCTGTTAAAATGTTAGTTTCGATCACCATTCATAATCTCAGCAGCAACTGAAAGGTCATCTGGTTCAACTCTTTCAGTTTCAAGATGAGGAAAACAAGGCCTGTGAAGTCAAAGTGGCAGATAGTTAGTGGTGGGTTCTAGATTATAACTCACACCTCCCTATTTCTACAACATTAATATGTTTTGTTTTGTTTTACCTGAAAGATATTGACTACCTAAAATAAATATTAAATTTTAACTATTTTGCTGACTTATTGAATAACAAGTCTTGAAAAATATATTTCACTGGTTATCTCTAAGAAGAGGAATTAGGATGAATTTCATTTTGCTCCTTCATGTATTATCTACATTTCCACAATGATAATATGTTATTTCATAATCATATTTTTTCTTTTTTATGAAGCTATTGTAGAATGTCATTAATGACATTAATTGGTGAAGCTAGTGGTAGGTTCCTGAGGATTTGTTACACTATTCTTTGTACTTCTTAAAAATTTTATGAATACAAATATTTTACAGATTACGGCTAATTTTAGAATAATAGGCTGTTAGAATCAGAAGATATTTCAGAATTGTCCCAAGCTCCTCATTTTATAGGTGAGATAATTAAGGTCCAGGAAGATTAAATTATTTGACTTATTAAAATTTATCAATAATATAAAACAAAAATATTGGCATAAGTTAAGTGAGGATATACTTTTAAATGTCTCTCTCACTTTTTTCTAGTATAAATGAAGCAAGGACTATACCCTTTTAGGAAGAAAACTAATATTTATTTAGCAATTTCTGCATGGCAGGCATATACTCAATCTTAATCTTAATCATCCAATAATTGTATGAAGTTTTATGGTTTATAATTCAGTAAACCCACATTCAAACTCCTTAAAATAGAAGAGGGTTCAGACTAAAAACCAGTCTCTTCATATTCTAAGTCTTTCCTTCTTTTGCCATACTCCTTCTGAGGTGAGTTGGAGTTTGCATTCCTGCATCAGGGATTAGCAAATGTTCTTTGTAATTTTTTGTACAAATTAACCAATATGCATTAAAGTACAGGTAGTCTATTTATTGTCAGTATTCATTCTCCTTAGCCTGCTTTCACTGGGTCAAGGAAAGTCTGGACCAAGATGATAATGATGGTGTTGATGATTATTTTACTTTAAAATTTATCTTGGGTCAAGACAAGACATTACCATTTAGAAGGAAGGTCCCTTTCTGATTTGCATGAGGATACTTCTGAGACCTACTTTAAAGTCTAGAAATAGAACAAAGACCCACGCCATGGGACAGCTTATCACAACAATTAAAGTACTTTACATTTGTAACTCATTTTACATTATTCATGGCTTCCACAAAGAGCATTAATATTATTATCATCACTGAGTAGCTGAGAAAACAATTGGATCACCAACTGTCCTGTTTTGCCTGGGAATGATGTGTTTTCTAGGATGTGGGCCTTTCAGTGTTAAAAGCCAGGACAGTAGGTTAACCAGGGCAGTGTTAAAAACTAGGACAAGTCAGTTAACCTGGAAAACAGAGGCACAGGGAGTTTAGGTATCTCATGTAAAATCCTACACAACAAGTAAGTGACATAACTCAAATAACACGCGGAAGTTCTAGTAACCAGCTCTGGACCTCTCCAATTAAACCACACTGATTGATAGGTTTTCAGGCACAGAATTTGACCTACCCTATGACCTCATAGGTCTAGTAAAGTGTATGGTATATTGGTAATAAATGATGGCAACACAATATTCTATTTTGTACCACTGTCTACATCCAGATTTTTGTCGTTTTAATCAAGGTATACTCATTCTTGGCCATGACAAGTGGCAGCCGTATGCCTGCTAGAAGTTCCCTGACCTGTCTTTATCTTCCCCTCTCTAGCTGTCGCACAGGTAAACAACACAGGCCCACGCGAGTTCACACACAAAAGATTCTGCAATAGTAACGTTTATCTTGTACATGTTCCATTTATCTTTGGCAAAAAGCTTCAGATCCAAACTATCTTAAGTGATCTCAAAAAGACAGTGATAAGTACCTTCCCCGTCATTACTGCTCCATTTTATCACAGTGGTGATAGCAATGATGGTGGTTGTAACCCCCATCAAGTCCATTTAACATGGCTCATTTTCAAAAGCCACTCAATGCCTTGTGACAGTCTGGCCAGGCGGTATGAAAAGATCACTTAACCCCGATGATCTGAGGAAGACTCTGAGTGGGGAAAGAAGGCCCTACAGTCAGAGGCGAGACAGTAAAAAGAAGGGAAGGGATAAAAAAGACCATTGATTTTATGACAAGGGGCAGAGTCACTGTCAAAACTGAGCAGCACAAATTGAAGGAATGTTTCAATTAGCTGTTTGCAAGAGAAATTCCCCAGAAGTTGAGATGCACTAGCTTCTGCTTATTGTTGGTAGCATATATGTTGGTTTATTTGTTTTTAAATATATTTGTAATGTGTTTATTTTTAATAATAAAAGAGGATTCTAAAATTAGATTCTTTACTAGCAATTAACAAATTAAAGCAAACTCGTCATAATTTCAGTAAGAAGGTGTTTTATGATGCTACAGTGACCTGGTTAACAACACTAGATATTTGGCTGAACAGGGTATAAGTAACTGTGCAAGGCTGCCTGCCACTCACACACCCTGACATGAAGTTGCCTAAGACTCCCAGCTTTTCTGAAATCCCTATGTCACAATGAGTTCTCCCTTAATTTGCCTGTGATTCACCTAGCAGGTGTTGAAATGGTTACCAAAGTGCACCAGTTTCTGGAGGCAATGGATGTGAATGAGGGCCAGGGATGAGTAGATAATGAATGGAGAAAATAAATCAATAGAATTACCTTTTATGCAACTCTTGATTTCTCAAAACATGATGGAGCTGGTGGTGCACAGTAGCTGTCCGACTTAAAACATAGAAATATTCACCATGGTAACAGAGTTACTAAAACAGCAGAATCTAGAGCCAGAGCACCTGGTTCAAAACCCACTCTGCCATTTGCTAGCCATGTGACCTTGATTTAAGACTAGCTTTCTAAGCTTCAATTTCTTGTTGACAAAATGGGAATAATAGATTCTATCTCATAATGTTGTTATGAAGTTTAAATAATTCATGTGGAGTGTTCAGTGCAGTGCCCAATATGTAGGAAATCCTATAAAAAGGTGATTACGATCATGATGAATCTCTACAATATGCATATTTTTTAGCTTGATTTCCTGAACTTCGTTCTTAATAAGTTAGATTCTCCTCTTATTCATCTAAAAATGTAAGACTTGCCATAAAAGAGGCTGAAGGGCACTGAGGTAAAAAAAAAAAAAAAAAAAAAGAGTCCTTGATACCATGTTTGAGTTCAGGCTCCATTACCTATTGGCCTTATGATCTTGATTAATCATGATACACATATTTGACATCAAGGATAATATTACATGGTGCTTAGAAGTTGATGATTTAGAGTCATACTGACCTGATTTTGAATTTTCATATCACTATTTTCTAATGATCTGGTATTTCATATATTTATAATATTTGCATAGTTTTCCTACTCATACCTACCCTTCAGATTTCAAATTAAATATCATTTCCTCTAGAATTCTCCCCTGAACCCCTAATACATGGACATTGTCATTGGTCCCTGCATTTCTCCCTTGTGACAGTTATTAGAATTTTATGATATAATTGTAATTATTGACCATCCTTCTAGATAAATCACAAGCTACAAGTCAAGAAACTTGATTAGTTTTGTTCATAATATTTCCCCTAGTTGACACTTAGTAGTTGATAATTTTTAAATGAATGAAGGAATTTGAGCAGAAAAGAGAGGTGATCTGAATTACATTTCTAGAAGATCATGTTGGCTATTTTTATTAGAAGAGCTTGTAAGGAGACAAAGGCAGAAACAGGAAAACCAATTAGGAAGCTATGACAATAATTTAGGTGAGAGATGTTGATAGCTTGAACCGAGATGGTAATGATGGAGTTTGTAAGAAATAATTTGACCATACATAAATTTTCAAGTTCTAACTGATAGGATTTGCTAATGAATTTGAAGTAGGATATAAAAGAGAAATGAGTCCATGATTTTGTGCCTGGGCAACCAGAAAGATGGAGTTCCATTAATTTAAATAGGAAAGTCTACAGGAGAGACAGAATTTATTGCAAAAGATTAGGACATGGGAAGCGGATGCAGCTCAAGTGATTGAGCTCCCACCTACCACATGGGAGGTCCCGGGTTCAGTTCCCAGTGCCTCCTGGAGAAGACGAGCAAGATAGAAAACTGGCATGATAGGCAGGTGTGGCGAGCTGACACAGCAAGATGATACAACAAGGAGACACTAAGAGGAAAGACAACTAGAGACCCAACAAAGCAGGGAGCTGAGGTGGCTCAAGTGACTGAGTGCCTCTCTTCCATATGGGTGGTCCCAGGTTTGGTTCCTGGTACCTCCTAAAGAGAAGATGAGCAGACTCAAAGAGCACAAAGCAAATGGACACAGTGAGTACAAACAATGAGGGGGGGGGAATAAATAAATAAAATAAACCTTAAAAAAAAAAAAAAAAGATGAGGACATGTTCAGTCATAATGCATATTAGACATCCAAGTGAACATGTCAACCAAGCCATTGTAAACTCAAGCCTTAGGTTTAAATGGGAGAGACCTCAGCGGGAGATAAAGAGTTGATATTTTAAACCATAAGACTAGATGAAATCACCAAAGGAGTGGGAGGAGAGAAGAGGGCAATAGAATAAGTCTTAGAGCAATCAGATATTAGAAGTCAGAAAATGACAAGGAACCAGCAAAAGATACTGAGAAGGAGCAGCCAGTTAGAGAAGATGTATAGATGCTGGATCCAAAGGAGGTAGAGTAATAAACCATGTAAAATAAAAATAATAAGGAAACAAAGAATTTACCTTTGATTTGCCAACATGAAAATCATTGCAAATTTTGAAAACAACTGTTTTAGAGTGAAGTGTTAAGGGTAAAAGCCTGATATAGTAGACTCAAAAAGAGAATGAGAAATCATCATGGGAAATGTAAATTAAAACCATAATGATAAAACATTTCACACTCACTGAAATAGCTAAAATCAAGGAATATACCTACAGTAAATGTTGGTGAGGATGTAGAGTAAATGGAATTCTCAGTCATTCCTGGATAGTGTGTGAAATCTCTGATACCACTTCACAATCAGGCTATAATCCCTACTCTACCAATACTCTTATCATGGTCACCTGCCATTCTTTCACTAAGTTTGAAATGTGCAATGCTCTCTTCTTTCCAAATTTCTATTAATAAACTGCAATGAGCTGTAGGATCCAAATTACCAGAATGTTAGAACAAAATCTCTGATAAATAAGTTCTGAGAGAATCCATTTATGCCAGTTTAATTGATCCTTCATCCCAACTTACCTTATCTGATCAGTTTCTACAAATTCTTCATGAATCTATTTAGATTTTACTTCATATGAAAAATCTATTCTGATCCTCCTTCCAAAGGCTAGATTACCTATATCTATAAATCAGGAATCTTTCAGCTGCAAGTGAGAGAAACCTATCTAAAACTAATTCTTGAAAAGGGGATGAATATTGATTCATATAATTGCAACATTTCAGGAGAGAACTTGGTCAGATATGGATACATCCAAGAGTTTAAATGTTATCTCAGAAATATTCTAGACCAAGATGGGGGCAGAAGATGCTTCCAGAGAGCTCTTCTTCCACAGGATCTTTGAACAGCCAATGACAATTGGCAGAGTTGTCTTCCTCAAAATTCTGTAAAATGATTAAATGGTTACAGTAACAGTGTGAGTGACATATTGAGAAAAAGAACAACTTTAAAAATAGAAGTTTGTAGCACCATTGCTGGTCCCTCTTCTACCCACTCACTGGCATAGTGTGGAGCCAACCTATGCTGCCACTGTGGATCCCTAGCCCTGTTCCAGAGGGAGCAGAGTAATCCTTTTTCTCATACTGGCATGGCTGTATGTTAGTGCCAGTCAAACGGGTGTCAGCCTGAAGGACTGAACCAGGAAACTCATCTCTGGCTCATCCTCCAAGAACTTACCCTGCAATTAGAAACAACTTGCTAACAGCTAAAGCAGTGTAAGAAATAATTAAATCAAAGCAGCCTGGGGAAAAGAATTATCTGCTTTAAGTCATTTAATAGAGAAACATGGAGGGAGAGAAAGTCTATTTGCTAAGGACTAAAGGAGGCATTCAAATTTCTGTAAAGGGGGGGATTCCTTAAGGCTATAATAAAGCACAAGACAAGGACAAATAAGCAGGTTCAGAAAAGAAAAAGAAGCCCTGCAATTCACTTTCACCTTGAACTGATCATCTTGATAGAAGGGCTAAACTTGAAGAAGAGCACAAGCCAATTCAGGGCCAATTTGCAAAGACTATGAAAGGGGCTTTTTGTGTAGATTTACTTGTTTCTGTTACCTCCTGGCACTGAAAGAAATCTCTATCTGGATACAAGCATAAGGAACAGACAGCTTGGGAACTAAATACAATAGTTAAAAATAAAAAATATTAAAATGCACAGTGTGCAATAAAAAATTACAAGACAAACAAAGATACCGGAAATAGTGGCACAGCCAAAGGAAAAATATAAAAACTCAGAAATTGTAAATGAAGAATAACAGACTTTGGATATAACAGACAAATACTTTTTAAAAATGACCCTTAATATGTTCAAGTAGATAAAGGATAACAAAGAACTAAAGTTTATCAGGAGAACAATGAATGAGCAATATGAGAATCTCAGTAAAGTGACAGAAATTTTTTAAAGATAGCAGACAGTATAATGGAGTTGAAGACAACAATAATTGAAATGAAAAAATTCCCTACAGGGTTTCAACAGCAGATTGAAGCTGGCAGAAGAATCAGTGAACTCAAAGACAAGAAAATTGAAATGATTCAGGCAGAGAAGCAGAAGGAAAAGCAATGAAAAAAGTTAAGTCAGTCTAAGAAACCTGTGGGATACCATCACACATACCAATATATGCAATTTTGGAACCTCAGAAGGAGAACAAAGATAGAAAGGCACAGAAGGAATATTCAAAGGAATAATGTCAGAAAACATACCAAATTTAATGGAGCCATAAATATGCATATTCAAGAAGCCCAATGAACAACAAACAGGATAAACCTGAAGAGAACATACCCAGTCTGGCAGTAGCAAATTGTCAAAGGCCTAACACAAGGAGAGAGCACTAAAAGCTGCAAGAGAAAAGCAATATGCTATATACAAGAGAGTCTTTAAAAAGATTAAGAAAAAATTTTCACCAGAAACCATGGAAGCAAAGGCAATAAGAAGAAATAGTTAAAGTGCTGGAAAAAAATTTTCCCAACCAACAATTTTATATCCTACAAGAGTGTCTGTCAAAAATGAGGGAGAGATTAAGACATCCCCAGATAAACAAAAGCTGAGGAAGTTTATCACCATTAGACCAGCCCCACAGGCAATGCTAAAGGGAGATCTTCAGACTGAAAGTAAGGATACTAGACAGTGGATTGAGTGGCAGGCAGAATTAAGATCTCCAGTCAAGGTACCCACATGGATAAATATAAATGCCAGTAATATTATATTGTATTTTGGGTATGTATTTCTATTTTTAACTTCTTACATGTGCTAAAATGCAAATGCATAAAAAGTAATGATAAATCTATGGTTTTGGACATAGACACTTATGAATATATAATTTGTAACAAGTACAACAAAATGGTGGAGGAGAAGGATGGGTATAGGAACAATGTGTATGTATGACATTGAAGTTAAGTTGTTATGAAATTAAATGTTATTGTTATAAATTTAAATAGTTAAATTTAAGCCCATGGTAAGCACAAAGAAAATACATGAAAAAGATATACAGAAAGAAATGAAAAGCAGTTCAAAGTGATACACTACCAAAAAGTCAAATAAATATGAAATTAGATATCATGGAAAAATTAAGGGACCAAAAAAAAACTAAGACATAAAAAACCAAATAGCAAAATGGCAGAAGAAAGTCCCACATTATGAAAAGAAATTTTAAATGTAAATGTAAATGGATTAAACTCTCCAGTTAAAAGGCAGAGATCAGTAAAATGGATTTTAAAAAGTATGATGCAATGCTTTAGTTTCCTTGGCTGTCCAGGCAAATATAATGCAATAGGTTGGTTTAAATAATGAGATTTTATTGGTTCATGGTTTTGAGGCTAGGAGAAGTCTGAACCAAGGCCTCTTCAGGCAATAATTTCTTCCTGAAGACTGGCATTCTGGAGCTGGCTGCTGGTAATTCTTGATCCTTGGTTCCTCTGTCACATGGCAATACACAAGGCAAACTTTTCTGGAGTCTCCATTCTCTTCCAGGTTCCATTGATTTCCAGCTTCTGGCTGCTCTCTCTGTGGCTTTCTCTCTCTTAATTTCATTATACTTATAAAGAACTCCAATAAATAGATTAAGACCTAACATGGTTGAATTGGACACCTTAAATGAAATAACCATATCAAAATGTACTACTTACAATGTGCTCACATCCACAGGGATGGATTAAATTTAATAAAATATTTTCTAGGGTACACTGCTTGAAACCACTCCCTCCCCTCAAATAAAATGTTCTTTATTCAAGAGACTCACCTTAAAATTAAAAGACACAAGTAAGTTGTAAGTGAAATGGTGGGTATGCCATGCAAATAGTAACCAAAAGTGAGCTGGGTAAGTTATACTAATATCAGAAAAAATAGACTTCAAGTGAAAAATTGTTACAAGAAACAAAGAAGCTCACTGTAAACTGATAAATTCAACAAGAAGACATAATTATAAATACATAAGCAACCAATGACAGAGCCTCAAAACATATGAAGTAATTATTGAGAGATTTGAAGGAAGAAATTAGACAGTTCTACAACAATAATAAGAGATTTCAATACACCACTTTCAATAATGGATAGAACATCCAGGCAGATCAATAAGAAAATAGAAGACTTGAACAACACTATAAACCAACCAGACCTAACAGATATATAGAGAGAACACTTCACCCAACAACAGCTGAATGCACTTTCTTCTCTAGTGCACATGGGTAGACCACATGTTAGTCCCAAAACAAGTCCCAATAAATTTTAAAAAATTGAAATCATTCAATGTATCTTCTCCTACTACAAAGAAATGAAGCTAGAAATCAACAACTGGAAAATACACAAATATGTGGAAATTAAATAATATAGCCTTAAACAATTAATGGGTCAATGAAGAAATCACAAGGGAAATTAGGAAATATCTTGAGGCAAATTAAAATGAAAACACGCTATACCAAAACTTATGGGATAAAGCAAGAATAGCGCTGAGATGAAAATTTATAGCTCTCTAAGTGCCTACATTAAAAAATAAGAAGTATCTCAAATCAGACATTTTGTCAAGTGCAATAAGCCAGAACCTCAAAACTAGGGGATCTAAAAAAAGAACAAACTAAACCCATAGGGAGCAGAAGGAAGGAAATAACAAATCTTAGGAAGGAGATAAATGAAACAGAGAATTAAAATAAAAAATAGAGTCAATGAAACTGCAAATTGGTTCTTTGAAAAGATCAATAAAATCAACAAAACTTTAGCTAGACTGACAATGAACAAAGAGACAGGAGCAAATAACTAAAATCAGAAAGAAAGGGGGAGCATTACTATCAACCTCACAAAAATGAAAATCATCATAAAAGGATACAATGAGCAAATGTATGCCAAGATATTAGATAATCTAGATGAGATAGAGAAATTCCTAGAAACACAAAAAATATCTAAACTGACAAATGAAGAAATAGGAGATTTCAACAGACCAATAACAAGTAAAGAGATTAATCAGTAATGAAAAACCTCCCAACAAATAAAAGCCTCAAACCATATGGCAACAGTGATGAATTTCACCAAACATACCAAGGTGAACCAATACCAATCCTGCTCAAACTCTTCAAAAAATTGACAAGGTAGGAACACTTTCTAACTCATTCTATGAGACCAACATCATTGTAATACCAAAGTCAGATAAAGATATCATGACAAAAGAAATTTACAGACCAATATCCCTTATCTATTTAGATACATAAAATCCTCAACAAAATACCAGCAAACTGAATCCAACAGCACATTAAAAGAATTATACAACATGATCAAGTGGGATTTATCTGAGGTATGCAAGAAAATCAATTAATGTAATACACCACATTAATAGAATCAAGGAGAAATAGAAACGCAATCATCTGAATTGATTTGACAAAATCTAGCACTCATTCTTGATACGCATATAATACTAGAAATAGAAGGAAACTTCTTCAGCGTGATAAAGGCTGTATATGAAAAATCCACCACTAACAGGGGTGAAAGACTAAAACTTTCCCGCTAAGATCTGGAACAAGACAAGGATGCCAACTGTCAACGCTTTTATTCAACATTGTACTGGAAGTTCTAACAAGAGCAATTAGGCAAGGAAAAGAAATAAAAGGTATCCAAGTTGGAAAAGAAGTAAAACATTCCCTATTTTCAGATGACATGGTCCTCTGAAAAATACACAAGGAAACTACTAGTGCTAATGATAAATGAATTCAGCAAGGTGGCAGGTTACAAGATCAACACTGATAAAGCAGTGATTTATACACCAGCAAAAATACAATCTGAAAAGAAAATAAGGAAAACAATTCCATTTACAATAACAACTAAAAAAAGATCAATATCTAGAATAATTTTAACCAATGGTATGAAGGGTTTATTTGTACATGGAAACTGCAAAACATTCCTGAAAGAAATTAAAGACCAAAATAAGTGGAAGGACACTCCAAATTCATGGTTTAGAAAACTAAATATTGTTAAATGTCAATTCCAGCCAAAGCAATTTACAGATTCAACACAATCCCATTCAAACTTCTAACAGTCTTCTTCACAGAAATGGAAAAGCCAATGATGAAATGCATATGGAAAGGTACAGCCCCAAATAGCCAAAAACACCTTGAAAAGGAAGAATGAACTTGCAGGACACACACCTCCCAATTTTAAAACTTACTACAAAACTATATTAATCAAAACAGCATGGTACTGGCAAAGGACAGACGTATATACCAACAGAATCAAATTAAACATCCAGAAATAAACCCTCACACCTATGGTCAATTGATTTTTGACAAGAGTGCCAAGACCAGACAATAATAGAAAAAGAATAGTGTCATCAACAAATGAGATTGAGAACACTGGATATCCAGATTTAAAGAATGAAGGTAGGTCCCTACTTCATACCATATACAAAAATTAACTCAAAATGGATGAGAGACCTTGTAGCCATTTGGCAGTTTGATGTAATTATAAATTCCAAAAATAGATGTTGGATTGTGTTTGTAAACTGTTCTGTTAATCTGGGCATGATTAAGTTATGATTAGGACATTAACTAGGCCACATCAGTAGGGCATTGAGCCCCACCCCTTGGTTAGGCAGCAATCAAATATAAAAGGCATGACAATGAAAAGAGTAGAGGCAGTTTTGATGTTGGAGTCTTGAGCTGGAGCCCCGGAAAGTAAGACAGCTTGGTCGTGAGGAAGGAGAGAAGGCCCCAGGATAGAGACAAGCCATTCGCCTGATAGTCTACAGCTGGCCTTGTGGGGAGAAGCAAAGCCTAGAGAGCCTCATAGTCTACAGATGACCTTGTGGAGGAAACAGAGGAGCTGAGCCTGGAGAGAAACGGAGCCCTGGGAAGAGAGGAACCCAAGAAGCCTGAACCCTGGCAAACGTCAGCAGCTATCTTGCTCCAACACATGGCAATGGACTTTGGTGAGGGAAGAAACTTATGCTTTATGGCCTGGTAACTGTGGACTTCTACCCCAGGTAAATACCCTTTATAAAGGGTACCAACCGATATCTGGTATTTTGCATCAGCACCCCTTTGGCTGACCTAATACGCACCTAAATATAAGATCCAAATCTTTAAAAATCCTTAAAGAAAACACAGGGAAGCATCTTCAGGACCTTATGTTTAGCAATAGTTTCTTAGACTTTACACCTAAAACACAAGCAATAACAAAAAATATATATAAATGGGATTTCATCAGAATTAAATACTTATGTGCATCGAAGGAATTTATCATGAAAGCAGAAAGACGACCTACAGAATGGGAGGAAATATTTGTAAACCACATGTCTGAAAACATGACAACAAAATGGAGAAAGACTTGAATAGAAATTTCTCCAAAGAAGATATAAAATGGCCAAAAAGCACATGAAAAGATGTTCAACATCATTAGCCATCTGATAAATACAAAAACTATTTGGGAAATCAAAACCACAAGGGGATACCATTTCAAACCTACTAGAGTGACTACTATTTAAAAGAAAAATTCAAGGTTGGAGAGGAGTGGAGAAATAGGAACACTTGTCCTTTGTTGGTAGAAATGTAGAACAGTGCTGGTACTATGGAAAACAGTTTGGTAGTTCTGCAGAAATTTAAGTATAGAATTACCTTATGAACCAGCAATTCCACTTCCAAGTATATACCTAAAAGAATCGAAAGCAGAGAGACATGCAATATTTGTATATCTATAGCCATAGCAACATTAATTACAATTGCCAATAGGTGGAAGTAACCCAAGTGACAATCAACAGATGAATGGATGAACAACATGTGGTATATACATACAATGGAATATTAATTAGCCATAAAAAGAAATGAATTTCTGATACAGGTGACAACATGGATTAAAAACTTTGAAAACATCTTGATGAATAAGGATTCTCCAGAAGCAGGCGTTGGGAAATAAGGCAGACACCAAAGGACAAATAGTGTATGATCTCATTGATATGAAATAATTTGAATAATCAAATTTGAAACTCAGACGTAGAAACTAGAATATAGGTTACCAGGGGCCAGGTTGTGAGTAGCAAATGGGGAGTTAATGCTTAGATGGTAGAGTTTCTGTTCAGGGTGATGGAAACGTTTTGGTAATGGAGTGTGGTAATGATAGAACAACGATGTGAATGCAATTAACACCTTTGAATTATATATTTGAATGTGACTCTGCAATACAGAGTGGACCCTAATGTAAAGTATGGACTATAATTAAAAGTATAATTATAATAATATACTTTCATCGAGTGTAACAAAATTACCACACTAATGCAAAGGGTTAATAATAGGGAAAACTGTGTGTGTTGAGGGGCTGATAATATATGAACTCTGTATTTTCTGCATGATTTTTCTGTAAGCCTGAAACTCCTCTAATAGAAAAATCTTTAAATCTTTAAAAAGAAGATTATGCTCATTTCTTCCCAAATCCCTACTCAGTGACATCAAGTTGATAGCCTGAACTCAGTGCTGAGGAGCATTTTGCCCCATGGAAATTGACAGGTACTACCAATCAGGGCTTCTTTGCAGAAGATCTAGTTGTTCAACATTTATCAGTATATCACTGGTAACATCCGACCTGGGGACTACATAACTCATTGCCAAGTTGGCCATGGCTTTGTTGGGCCTTCACCAGAGTTTAACTTCTTCTCCTTCCAATATTACATCTTCCTCTTTTCTTTCACAGATATTGATCCCTGATAAGCATTCTGTATCCCAATGCCATCTCAATGTCTGCTTCCGGAGAATCCAGCTATGACATAAGGTGTTAATAGTATAAATAATCTTGGCATACACACATTTGCTATTGTTAAAAAGTACTGTACAATACTTATTTTAAATGACATTATATACATCAAAAGCCAAGTATTTGAATACCTCATTTATAGACTTTAATTCTCAACACCCAGAGAAACCAAATGGTAAGCAAAGAATAGGCAATTTAAGGATGTGAAATCTTATGTTATATCAGAAGGACACATCCATATGAAAATAGTAGTACAAGAACCAAATATCACAGAGAAAACCTTTGTAGTACAATTAAAGAGTCGGGTGATTAAAATTTCCATTTGAAATAATGATGGAAATTCTCCCAGTATTAGTTGCAAAATCACCTCTACATATAAAAACAGCAGCAATAAGGCCTTCTCAACCGTATTTTAAGACCTCAAATATCATAAAATCATTCACTCTCATGTCACATAAAATATTCAATAAAACATTGGGTAAAATCCCCGACTCCTATTAAACCTGGAAATTGTCTTCTTTCATGGATGCAGTCGCTAATTCTAGGTGCTTTGGAGAACAGGAATGTACACATATAAATACCAAGGTGAGCCAATTCCAACCCAGAAATAGCTCAGCAAATCAAGGGAAAGAAGGCATGGCCATGACGCTAGTTCTGAAACATGGTGAAGCTGTGTCCTAGATCCTAAATTAAAATTGTCACAGTCACTGCAGCACCCTACCACAGCCAAATGAGTGTGCACGCACGTGCGCGCGCGCGCACACACACACACACACACACACAAACACATTGAAACCAAATGCCCCCAGAGAGCCTTCAAGAACCTATACTCTCATCTTATGTGTTTTCTGTGCCTTTCCAATTTAGGGGTGGATGTGTATTACAGCTCCCCATTCATGCCCTTGAAGATGTTTTGACTCAATCCTGACTTTTTAGATATCCCTTCCCCTTGAAATATGGACACGACTTTTCCTTTGATGCTCATCCCTGCCCATGCAGGGATGCCTATGGTCTGCCCCTGACCCAGCCTAGGATTTGGACTTTAGCTTTGGGTAACAGATATAGTCCAACTCCATCCACTTCCATTCCCATATCCTGAGACAACAGTATAGGAAGGTGTTCTAGACTTCCCACACTCCACTTTCTCATGCTGGCTCTCCAGTAAGGAGAGACCAGACACTCACTAACTATTGATGGCTTTGGGGAACAAGAATGACAGTAACATTCTAAGAACAAGAGAGAAAGTTATATTTTTAACAAGTTGTGGAGTTTTACTTACCCGAATTCCAGTAAGGCTGATTCTTTTGATAAAAGCTGTCATAGTAGAAGATTAGACTAAATTTCCCAAAGGGCTGTACTCAGCAGGGGAGGCCATGTGTCAAAGCACAGTGTTTGAAGGTGTAGCTTGGAGTTGGGAGAGGTGCACAGAAAAGCACAGTGATGCTGAAACAGTGAGGATGGAGGTAGGGAATAAGGGAGGCAGTGAGAGTAATAAAACTTTTGGAGTAAGAAAATATGTTTAAAGAGGAATTTAAAGGAAGATTTCTGTTTCCTATATTACAGGTGCGCAGAGCTAAAGACCCATATTATCTTCAAGACTTCTGAAGGCAGATTACTATTTCCTTAAATGCTATATTCTATAAGGCAGTTGGGTTTATAAAGGATATATAGAGAAAAATATATACTCACATCTAGTTCTTTCCCTTTGTCATTAATGCACATTTAAACTAAATTGGCTGGAGATGAAATCCAAGTAAATGAAATTCAGTACACATACATTGAGGGTACTCAGTGATTTCAAGATGCTTTACATTTTAAGGAGATAGTATGGTATATATAAAATTCCAAAACCATCAGGTTTCAATAAAGATTTATTTCCTTTTCCCCTCTCACATTTTCTCTTCATACAGCAAATATTAGAATGTAACTTTTTCAACAGACAGCTCATCAAAATATCTTAAATAGGGAAACTGGAAATTATGCAGAAAAACAAAATTAAAAGGCTAAGATGTCAGTCATGAAACATTACCCACTAACTGGCCTTCAGCCCTTCAACTATAGTGAGGCGTCAGTGTGTCCCAAGGCCCCAAAGCCCTTTGATTGTGCTAATCCCAGGAGACATTATTAAGATTGCTTTAAATTTCTCCTTAATAGATAGGATAGGACTGAGAAGGGGTTCTGATGCTTAATGTACGTAGAATTTTCATACATTAAGCATCAATATAAAAGTGAGGAAATGGATTGAGTCAATGGTATAGTGAGTATAACTAACATGGCTGGCTTATAAATGGGATTGTGACTGAAAGGGGTCTAGAGATGTAAATGTCAAATGAAAGAAAGCTAGAGAATAATCTAGGGACTGAATAATATAGTGAACCTGGAGGTGGATGAGGATTGTGGTTAAAACTACAAATACAAGAATGTTCTTCCATGCACTCAAAGAAATGTATGCCACTATTACAAGGTGGTGGGAATATAGTGATGCAGGGGAAAAATACAATTAATGTAACTTATAGACTATAGTTAACAGCAATATTGTAATATTCTTGCATCAGTGTCAAAAAAGGTACTATATCAATGCCAAGGGTCAATAAAAGGTAGGTGTGGGATTTTTTTCTTTTGGACAAAGGAAAAGGTTTGCTGTGGTGATGACTGCACAACTCTGTGATGAAAGTGAGAGCCACTGAGTGTACACTTTGGATAGAATATGCAAGGCATGAGATTGTATAACACAGTGAACCATGTGGTGGAAGATCGACTGTGGTTAACAGTACAAATATGAGCTTGTTCTCTCATGAACCATAACAAATGTACAATACTAGCACATCATGTTAATAATAGGAGGTGTATGGAAAGAATATACCAAGTGTACACTATGGACCATAGTTAGTGGTATTAATTTGATCATGTTCTTTCATAATCTGTAACAAATGTTCCACAACAATGTAAGGTGTTGGTGGTGGGGTGATGGATGGCAATTCTGCACATTATGCATGATTGTTTTGTAAGATCACTTCTCTAATTTAAAAAAATGCTTTTGGAAGAAACAAAAATAATTTCTCCTTAGTGCTCTCAGTCTATTCCTCTGTATTTTTTATTTTTCTTCATGTCCCATGCCACTCTTCCACCCTCCTGTGATACCCAGCACCATCACCTCTTCTACCTAAGGAAGAGGAGAAAACTCTTCTCATGCATTTACATCTTAATGTAGCCATGACAAATCATTATCACCTCACTTGCCATATACAATCAATTCACTACTGGCTTCCTAAAGGTTTAGAATCTTTCTCAACACAGTGCTTGGGGGAGGGGGGGAGGGGGGGATACTGTTTCAGTTCATTAGGGATGTTTGTGATGGTTGGGAGGCTAAGTGAAGGGACTGTTCAACTTATTTGACAACACTGCCTTTGGGTAATTTTAATTCAATATTTCACCCTGATCCCATATCCACCAGAATAATTGCATTTCTAAAACTTTTCTATTTTACGAAATATTTTAAAAACTTGCAAGAATAAAGACAATAGAATAATCAATGTGATTTACTATCACCTGGATACAAGTATCAGTATGTGGCCAGTCTTCTTTCTGCCCTACCTCCAACCAATCACCTCCCCCTACCTCAGGATTATTTTGAAACAAACTCATATCATTTCATCTAAGAATATTTCAGTATATATCTGTAAAGAGACAATGACAGGTATAATACTTGCATTGTCTTCTAATAAAATAATTAAACATTTCCCCACAATAGAAATTCTTAGGAATTGTTGACCTCCTCTGGTTTGCTAAACTCATATAGTATAGAACTTTCCTGTCAATTTCAAGACTGGCAATTGAGAAATGCAGATGATGATAATCCTCTGGAAAGGGGACTTTACCTGATTTTTCTGCAAGGGCAGAATCTATCAGCTCATGCACAAGTAGAAAGTATGGGTGTTTTCATTTACTGGCTGCTAAAGAAATATGCAATGGGTTGACATAGGCATTGTCTCATGATTTTGAGGCTAGGGGAAGTCCAGAATCAGGGTTTTATCAAGGTGATGCTTTCTCCCAGAAGACTGTGGCATTCTGGGGCTGGCTGCTGACAAACCTTGGTCCTTGGGTTTTCTGTCATGTGGCAGTGCACATGGCAGCATCTCCTGACTTCTCCGTTCCATTGACTTCTGGCTCCTGACCACTCCCTGTGTATGGCTTTCTCTCTCCCTGTGGCTTTTCCTATAAGACCTTCGGTAATAGGATTAAGGCTCATCCTGACTGAATTGGGCTACACTTTAACTGAAATAGCTAATTTAATTAAGATAAAAACCAAATTGGCCAATGGTCAACAAAAATGATGAAGCAGGCAGCATAGGGTTGGGGATAGTGGGAATGGGAAGATGTGTTTTGACAAAACAATGATTCAATATTTGAGAAACTATTCAATAAAAAGACTTATCAGGTTCCATTCTAATTCTCCACAATATAAACAAAGCAAGGCGGGGGGTCAGGAAAACTGGCCTCATGCCCCATTTCCTAAAAGGAGCTAAGGCCAGAGGTTGAATTTTAGTCATGAGAGAGTGAAATCAGGCTTATGTGTAGCTAATCTGCCCGTTCTTGGTAAAGCTCATTCTAGAAGCCATAAGCAAGCAAATGACATACAATAGGCCATGTGACCATGATGATCTGAAAGTGTCATTAAACCAGCCAAATCAACTGGTTTCTCTCAAACCATTGCTTTTTCTCCCCTATAGCCCAATCTAATTTACAATCCCAGTTCAGCCCCTGGTAAAATAAAACGCTGTTTATGTGCAATGTCTTGCTTGCTCTCTGTGTGTGTTCTTTATTTCCACATCAATACAAGAACCAGAACAATATGAGCCAATCTGTGCTGTTCTCCCTTGCTTCTCTGAGACTCCATTGCTCTACCCAGGGCCTCTTTTCTAGTGTATTCCAGTTTACTCAAGCTGCGCATCTTTTTAATTTCCTCTCACCCAGATGTATGCCTGTCCATGAAATGTCCATGAATAATACTCTGGTTTCAAGAAGCATGTTAAATAGGCTCCTGCATGAGTTTGCATCACTTAATCCCCTCTCCTTAGAAAGTGGATTATACGAGGCAAGCTGGCTGACTGTTAATAAATGTAGAGCATAGAGCAAGCCACACCAGCTCCATTGTTCAGCCTGAGTCCCTCCACCTTACACAGGGCAGAGACAGCTCAAGTCATTGAAGAAATCCACCTGCTTGGTGATCTCTCATATGTGCACATGGTGACCCTGAATTACCACAGGCTTTACATTTAATACCTGTAGTTTTCTAGTGTTTTGGCATGAGTGGCACAATAGAAATGCAAGTTTTCCCTATTATTTGCAGTGAAATATTGCTTCAATCTACTTTACGAGAAAGATCTTAAATTACTTATTTTCCCAAACATCAGGTAAAATATGGAATATTCTTTGTTGTGCACAAAATAAACACATATCGGATTTTACAATAACCTTGACAAATATTATTTTTATTGTTATTTTTATATTATGCTTCCATGCTTTCCTGTTATGTGGCACCTCTTCACGTAATACAAAGAATGGTCTCTCAGTGACTGTTTGTAGTCTGACTGTTACAAATAAAAGAGAAACTCCTTCAATCACTTCTTCTCTCTTACAGAGGGATCAATTGCCTAAAAGGAGGACTCAAAGGAAGGTCAAAAGAGACCAATATGATGAAACTTTCAGCAGCCCCTCACTGGATCTTCACTAGGGAAAAAGGCGAATAGGGTGGTTCAACCCACAGCCATGTGGCCTGGCGTGGCCCTTCAGAAATTTGTGTGCAAACCTTAAGGCACCTGCGGAAAAGCTAAAGTTAAGTTACAGAAATAGTTTTTTGGAGTAAATAGCTAAAGAATAAATGGTTATTTAGTTTAAATTAATTATGTATTTAAATTTCAAAATTTCATAGATAAAAAACACATAAATGATATCGCTGACATGCAAAAGAGGTCAATATGACCACCACAGCTTATCTTATGATGAGCTGGATGGATTGTCTCACAAAGTGGTTAGATCCCCAGTACTGAAAAGGTTTAACCAAAGTCAGACCACAATTTGTCAGGAACACTTAAGAAAAGATTCTTTGGTTGAAAAACCCCTAGGAGGTATCCTTGAGATTGCGCTCTTTCCCTCATATCACCCCCAACTACACTCGTACAATTACTATTGGTTCTACAGTCAAAATCCATCAGTCCACTTCTTTTTACTTCCACTGCCCTATGCCAGATGGAGTCACAGTTATCTTCTTGCCTAAGCAACTGTAATTGTCTTCTGCCTTATCTACTCTTTGTACCTAAACTCTATTTTCCCCCATATAATTGAAAGTCAAATTATCTCACTCACCTGCTTAGAATACCTAGCATTTAGAGTAAAGTCCAAACTCTCTAATATAATCTAAAGGGTCTGCAGGATAGAGCTCCCTTGTATCTTTCCACACTCATTTCTTTTTCTATCTGCTTCTGTCACTCCATTCTGGCTACACTAGAATGGAGTGTAGTGACTACACTACACTACTCCTTTCTATGTTTCAAGCAGGTCAAGCTCTCTTTCACTAACAGGGGATTTTGCTTGCTACTCCATCTTCCTGAAACATTTTTCCTTTGGGCTTATTTTATTTAACAGCATCTTCTGTTCCCTTAGGTCTCATCTTGAGTGTCATCATCTCAAAGACAACTTCCCTCACACAATGAAAAGTTATGGAATTAATATATGACCCTGCTTTTTTCCATCATAAACCTAGTCTCATATATTTGTTTATTTTTTATTTTCTTCAATTTATCTTGCCCACAAGAAGGCCAGTTTCATGATTTCATGAAGACAGGGACAGTACCTGTGTGTCTCTATGACTATTTTATACCCATGTTCTAGCACTTCCATTCTCTGCAATAGAGTAGGTATTCAGAAAGGATTTATATAATTAATGAATAAATGCTTATATGGAAGGGCTGAGGAGAGGAGTAGGTATCTTTGGTACATCATTGGTTGACAAGGCTGATCTAATCTTCAGAGACAAGGTCTGAGGTCTCAATGAAAATTCAACATTTTAAAGCCTATTTTTTTTTATTGAGTCAAAAGATTCTAAGTTTGAGAGCATGACAACTCCCAGTCCAATTATATAGAAGTGTGGCAAATATTGTGGATGAGTTATTTCTTCTTTTAGGGTTGACTCAGTAACTGACCAGGCAAGGACTGAGAAGCTGGGCCATCAATGGACTCAGCTGTAGAGAGATGGGGAAACTAGCAGAGGAGGGAGAATAAGGAAAAAGGACTAATGGCTAATACCCACTCCTTATCCTGTGCTCTGTGGCACACTATTTTTACCATTTTACAGTCCTTACCATAGATTGCCTTGTATAGAGGATCTAGTTTGTCCTCTTCATAAGCACTATGTACCTCTATAGAAAAGAACATGTATCATATCATAATAATTCCTTTGTTCACACGTCACTTACAACTGTACTTTAATAGATTTGCTCAATAAACATTCTTCCTTTCTAAAGCCATCTCGAACTCTATCTTTCCAACTATGCAGTTTAAGACATAATAGTTATCTAGTAGAGATATAGGCTGAGAGAATAATTGTCAAATTACCCTCTGTACTAATTATTCATGACTTTTTGTCATATTCCTTTTTGCTTTTCTCTGACAAGCTCTATGCCCCTAGTAGGGTGACCTCTGTGGACAATATCACCCATGATTTCTTGTCAGGTGGCGATGAAAGGCACTCATTGGAGATTGGAAGGTGGAAGGAAAGAGGACAGGGTATTTCTTCTCTACTTGCTCATACGTGACACCACAATTCCAAAAGGGCAAATACACATTAATGGTTCTGGGTATCTATTAAAATCTTTTTTTTTTTTTTTGCCCCTTCATTACAATCTTTTCAATTAAACCATCTGATGTGACTTCTGTCTGGTTGTAACATTAGCTTCTATATGGAGATATAGAAGATACATCTAGAACTACCAGGATATAGATAACACAGCCAAATTTACCAAGCTATAAAGGGGTGTGTGTGTGTGTGTGTGTGTGTGTATACTATTTTTTTTTTTTTTAGATACATAGGTTACATAAATGTTACATAAAAAATGTAGGGGATTCCCATATGACCCACTCCCTACCCCTCCCACACTTTCCCACATTAACAACATCCTTCATTACTGTGGTACATTTGTTACAATTGATGAACACATATTGGAGCATTGCCACTAAGTGTGGATTATAGTTTACATTATAGCTTAAACTCTCTTCTGCACAATTTTGTAAATTATGACAAGATATATAATGGTCTGTACCTGTCATTGCAATGTCATTCAGGACAGTTCCAATGTCCTGAAAATACCCCCATATTACACCTATTTTTCCCTCTCCCTCGCCTCAGAACCTCTGGTGGCCACTACCTCCACATCAATGAAAAAAGTTACTCCATTGCTAGAATAACAATAAGTCTATAATAGAATAGCAGTAAGTCTACTCTAGTCCATCATTTATTCCCCAGTCCTGAGGTTTCTGAGATGGTAATGTCCACTCTGCTTCTAATTGAGAGGGTTCTTAGATCCTATGGGGAAAATGGATGGGACTATCTTGCTTGCAGTTGTAGACTCTCTCTGTTCCTTGGAATGGTCATTGTCCATTATCATCTGCTTGTTAATTGTCCTAGCTAAGTCCAATGAAATGGAGAGCAGGTGTTGCAACTCTTTTGAGATTCAGGGTCCAACTCGCACATGGAAAGCCCAAAGATTTAAGTCTCTTGGATATAAACCTATCAACTCTAGTTCTAACTCTAGGTTCAAATAGAAGGGCCAGAAGAGCCATGTGTAGGGAAACCACAACTGAGTCCAACTCTGTCACACTGGGGAGCATAAATTCCAAAGTAGGGCACTGGCAGGGCACCAAAATCCTGAGCTGTTAGCCCTGCCTGTAGTGTCTGGATGTCTCCAGAACCTAAGGAGGCCTACTCTTTGAGGCAATATTTACTGTGGCAGTCAATGAGCTCCTGCTGAGACGTGCATAAGCGTAACCTCTGAAATCACCTCCTGACTCACTTTGAAGTCTCAGTCATATAAACTCATTTGTCTTTACCCTTTCACCCTTTTGGTCAAGGTCTTTTTCCAGTTGCATTGCTAGTTGGTGCTTGGCAGTAACCACTCAGTGCCAGGGAGGCTTATCATCAGGAGTCATGTCCCACACCAGGGGGAAGGTAATGTAGTTATATAGAGTTTGGCTTTAAGAGAGGCCACATTTGAGCAACAACGAGGCTCTCAGGAGCTAACTCTTAGCCAACCTATAATACTAGGCTAGGTTTCAATTTCAAAAGTAGAGGTTCATAAGTACAGTCATCATTATCAAGGGCCCATCAATGGTCCATCCTCCTTCACTAGTCACTGCCCCTGTACTCAGGGGATTCTTGCTGTCCCATTAGAGAATGTGGCAGAGGTTCCTAGGATGGGAATTCAATATTCTTTTCATTATTTTGTGGATCTATACCCATCGTGGCAATGCCCCATGAACACTTGAACTCATCCATATGCCTTATAGGTATGCCCTAGGTAAATATCTTCCCATGCATCACCCATCACTTGCACCCTACACCAATGATCCTCCCTGGCCACAGTTATAACCTTTCTGTGATCCAAAACTTCAACAATGAAGCCAATAAAATAACCAAATAAAATTAATAAGAAAATGAAATAATAATGATAGTTCTTAAAATAATTTTAAAAATTTTAAATAAAATAATTTTGGCATTATGTCTTTCATCACTGTAAGATCTGTTGTCTTGTATGTACAGTGACATTTTCTTCCATTTATCCCCCCAATGTCTTATTTTTTCAATTTTGTCTTCAAAAAAGCTTTAGGTTAAAGAAAAGTGATGTGAAGAATATAAGGGATTCCAATATACCCAACATCCTCCTCCTTTTCCCCTTTCCCCTATTTTTAACGTTTTACATGTGGATGGTACATTTTTTATAATTGATGGACAATTATTGAAGTATTGTTACTAACCATGGTCAATGATTTACATTATGGTTTACATTTTGGACTGTACACTTTTATAAATTTTGACGAAATTTGACGTGGCCCATATTCATCATTGCAAGAATCATGTAAAACAATTCCAATGCCCCCCCATATGCCCCATGTTTTATCTATTCTATTCCTCTTTCCCCCTCCCTTCAGGACCCATGGCAACAACCAAGCTTCACTCCTTGCAAAACAAGATTTATAGTTACTTTCTTTTTTTTTTTTTTTTTTTTTTAATTTATTTTTTTTATTTTATTTTTTTTTTTTTATTATGGGTAAAAATCAAAATTCTCACAATACATACAAACATTTGCAAAATGATATATAAATATATATGCATAGATGTGTATTTGCTTACAAAAATGTTGTTTGTTTATATATATATATATATATACATATATTTTAAGAGGTTCTTAGATTACCTAAAATATTACACGGAACCCACTGGGATTCCCATGTTGCCCACCTCCCACACCTCCCATCACATCCCACACAAACATCTCCCGCAGTGTGGCCCACCACCCTCAATGAACTTACACATCCTGGAGCCTTGCCACCAACCATAGACCAGAGTTCACACTGTAGACCACACTCTCTCCCACTCAGTTCTGAGTGGTGTGTGCTGATTTAAAATGGCCTACATCCGTTGCCACAACAGTACTCAGGACAACAACACTGAGGACTTGACATACTGGCCTGTCCTCCCCTATTAGGCACTGCCTATGCTCTCGAGAGACTCCCACCCCTCTTTTGGAGAACTTAGCAGGACTCCCCAGAATGAGAGTACAACACCTTCCCATTCATTGTGTTGGTCTCCACCCACTGATACAACGCATTGTGACAAGATGAACCTTCACATACTCCCTAGAAGCCTGGCCCAGGTGTGCCCTGTCCTGCATGCCCCCCATATCCAACACCCTAAACCAGTAAATATCCCCTGCCATACTTACCAAAAGAACATTGTAGTTTCAACCACATACCCTCAAATCCCCAGAGTTCATCTGCTCCCTCCCATCACCTTCCCCCATTTCCATGAACAGTGAAACCCAGCCCCTCATCTGTCCCCCACACACACAAGCACCACCCAACCCAATAGCATCAATGCACCATTGTCATGCCCATCCACTGCACAACTACACCATTCTACCTTATCATAGATTTTACCCATATGGGCATTGGCTCACAACCCTCTACTTCCCTTTCTGTCTCCTATAAATCTATTTTCCAGACTCTAGCTCTTTGAGTCTGTTTAATTTGCTCAATTCATATCAGTGAGGTCATGTAATATATGTTCTTCAGTGCCTGGATTGCTTCACTCAACATAAGGTCTTCAAGTTCATCCATGTTATTCCATGTGTTAATATTGCATTCCTTCTTACCGCTGAATAATATTCCATTGTGTATATGTACCAGAATTTGCTTATCCATTCATCTGTTGATGTACACTTGAGTTGTTTCCAACTTTTGGCAATAGTGAATAATGCTGCTGTGAACATTGGTGCACATATATCTGTTCATGTCCCTGCTTTCAATTCTTCTGGGTATATACCCAGTAGTGGGATTGCTGGATCATATGGCAGTTCTATAGTTAGCTTCCTGAGGAACCACCAGACTGTCTTCCACAACGGTTGCACCATTCTGCATTACCAACAGCAGTGGATAAGGATTCCCATTCCTCTACATCCTCTCCAACACTTGTAGCCCTCTGTTATTTTAATAGCTGCCAGTCTAATAAGTATAAGATAATATATCATTGTAGTTTTGATTTGCATTTCCCTCATAGCTAGTGGTGTTGAACATGATTTCATGTGCTTTTTTTTCCAGAAGAGAAATCAATAATGAATATTGTTTTTCTTAAAGTTTGTGTATGTAAACATGCCAGTAAATTATAAAGAAAAAAAGAAATGTATAACAAAAAAAGAGTAATAAGACTAATATTTTAAATTTCTTTAACATACTTTGTCATTTTGCAATGAATATTTTCAAACATACAGCAAAGTTAAAGGAACTTTACATAGAATACTTGCATAGCCACCACCTAGATTTTACCAGTAACATTTTACTATATTTGTTTTATTACACAGCAATCCATTAATCCATTCCAGTATCCATCTATTGACCTTAATTTTGTATTTAAATAAATTTTATTTTAAAATATATTCATATGTACAGAAAAGTTGCAACCTATACACCCAGGACTAATGAAACTTATTTGGAAGAGCAAGAGGCCCCAAATAGTCCAAGACATATTGAAAAAGAAAAATGAAATTGTAGTTTTCATGTGCTTTTTAGCCATTTGTATTTCTTCTTAGGAGAAGTGTCTATTCAAATCACTTGCCCACTTTTTAAATGGGTTGTTTGTCTTTTTATTTTCAAGGTAAAGGATATCTTTATGTATGCTGGATAGTAGGCCTCTATCAAATATATGGTTACAAATATTTCCTCCCTTTGAATAGGCTTCCTTTTCACTTTCTTGACAAACTCCTTTGGGGTGTAAAAGTTTTTAATTTTGAGGAGGTCCCATTTATCTTTTTTTTTTTCATTGCTCATGCTTTGGGTGTACAGTTCATGAAACCATTTCCTAATACAAGATCTTGTAGTTGCTTCCCTACATTATTTTCCAAAATCTTTATGGTCTTGGCTCTTATATTTAGATCTTTGATCCATTTGGATTAATTTTTGTATAAGGTGTGAGATGGTGTTTCTCTCTTAATCTTTTGGATGTGGATATCCTGTTCTCCAAGTACCATTTTGTTTTAGAGGCCATTATCTCCCAGTTGACTGGGCTTGGTGGCCTTGTCAAATATCAGATGACTGTATATGCAAGGATCTATATCAGAACTCTCAATTCTGTTCCATTGGTCAGTATGTCTATCCTTGTGCCAATACCATGCAGTTTTGATCACTGTAGCGTTGCAGTATCTTTTAAAGTCAGGTGCTGTGATTCTTTGAATTTCATTTTTCTTTTTCAATATGTCTTTAGCTATTCATGGCCTCTGGTCCTTCCAAATAAATTTTGTAGTTAGCGTTTCCAATTCAGTAAAAAAAAAAAAAAATGATGTGGTGATTTTTATTGGGATTGCATTAAATTTGTAAATCAGTTTAAGTAGGATAGACATTTTAATTATATTTAGTCTTCTTGTCCATGAACAAGGAATATTCTTCCATTTATTTAGGTCTTCTTTGATTTCCTTTAACAGTGTTGTATAGTTTTCTGCATACAAGTCCTTTACATCTTTAGTTACATTCGTTCCTAGGTATTTGATTCTTTTAGTTGCTATTGTAAATGGGATTTCTTTCTTGATTTCCTCCTCAGATTGTTCATTATTGGTGTACAGAAATGCTATTGATTTTTGCACATTGATCTTATAATGTGCCACTTTACTGAACTCATTTACAAGTGCTAGAAGCTTTGTTGTAGATTTCTCAGGGCTTTCAAGGTAAAGGATCATGTCATCTGCAAATAGTGAAATTTTTACTTCTTCCTTTCCAATTTGGATGCCTTTTATATCTTTTTCTTGCCTAAGTGCTCAAGCAAGTATTTCTAACATAATGTTAAATAAGAGCAGTGACAGGGCATCCTTGTTTTGTTCCAGATCTTAGAGGGAAAGCTTTTAGCCTTTCACCATTGAATATGATGTTAGCTGTGGGATTTTCATACATATCCCTTATCATGTTGAGGAAATTTCCTTCTATTCCTACCTTTTAAAGTGTTTTTATCAAGAAAGGGTGCTGTATTTTGTCAAATGCTTTTTCTGCATCAATAGAGATGATTATGTGATTTTCTTTCTTTCAATCTGTTAATGTGATATATTACATTGATTGATTTTCTTATGTTGAACCATCCTTGCATACTAGGGATGAAACCCACTTGGTCATGATGTGTAATTCATTTAATGTGTTGATGAATACAATTAGCAAGTATTTTGTTAAGGATTTTAGCATCTAGGTTCATTAGAGAGATTTGTCTATAGTTTTCCATTCTTGTGGTGACTTTGGCTTTGGTATTATGGTGATATTGGCATCATAGAATGAGTTAGGCTATGTTCCCTCCAGTGCTATTTTTTTGGAAGAGTTTAAGCAGGATTGGTGTTAGTTCTTTCCTGAATGTTGGATAGAATTCACCTGTGAAGCAATCTGGTCATGGGCTCTTTTTAGTTGGGAAGTTTTTGATAACTAATTCAGTCTCATTACTTGTGATTAGTCTGTTGAATTCATCAATTTCTTCATTTGTCAATGTGGGCTACTTGTGTGTTTCTAGGAATTTGTCCATTTCATCTAAATTATCCATCTTGTTGGCATACAATTTTTCAAAGTATCCTCTTATGATACTCTTTATAACTGTAGAGTTGGTGGTGATGTCCCCTTTCTCATTTCTTATTTTATGTATTTGCATCTTTTCTCTTTTTTCCTTTGTTAGTCTAGCTAAGGGTTTTTCAATTTTATTAAACTTCTCAAAGAACCAGTTTTTGGTTTCATTAATTTTATCTAGCACTTTCTTATTTTCAAGTTCATTTAGCTCTGCTCTAATATTTCTTTCTTTCTTCCCATTTCCTTTGGGGTTAGTTTGTTGGTCTTTTTCTAATTCCTCTAGGTGTGCAGTTTGGTCTTTGATTTTAGTTCTTTCTTTTCTTTTAATATATCTTTTCTAGGCAAGAAAAAGATATAAAAGGCATCTAAATTGGAAAGGAAGAAGTAAAAATTTCACTATTTGCAGATGAAATTCCTTCTGGCTAGGAATTTCCCTCTCAGTACTGCTTTTGCTCAATCCCATAGGTTTTGATATGTTGTGTTGTCATTTTATTCATTTCAAGTAGTTACTGATTTCTTTTGTAATTTCCTCTTTGACCCACTGATAGTCTAAGAGAGTGTTGTTTTACTTCCATATCTTTGTGCCAAATATGGTTCTTTGGCCCTTAGTGATTTTCAGCTTCATTCCTTTGTGGTCAGAGAAATTACTTTGTATAATTTCAATCTTTGTGAATTCATTGAAAGTTGTTCTGTGGCATAGCATGTCGTTTATCTTGGAGAATGATCCATGTGCACTTGAGAAGAATGTATATCCCAATGTATTGGGATGTAATGTTCTGTATATGTCTATTAGGTCCAGATAGTCTAATGTATTATTCAAGGTCTTTGTTTCTTTATTGACCCTCAGTTGAGATTTCTATCTATGGAGATAATGGTATATTAAAGTCACCCACCCTAATTGTAGAGGCATCTATTTCTCCACTTAATTTTTTTTCAATATCTCCTTCATGTATTTTGAGGTGCCCTGGTTAGGTGCATAAATGATTATGATTTTTCTTTCTTCTTGATGGATTACCCCTTTTATTTATATATAATGACCTTCTTTGTTTCTTACAATAGTTTTGCATTTAAAGTCTATTTTTGTCTGATATTAGTATAGCTGCTCCTGATCGTTATCGGATATTGTATGCATGTAAAGTTGTTTTCCAACCATTCACTTTCAGTCTCCTTGCATCCCTATGTCTAGGTGAGTTTCTTGTAGACAGCATTCAGATGGATCATATTTCCTTGTCCATTCTGCCAATCTGTGTCTCTTCATTGCAGAATTTAATCCATTAACATTCAATATTAGTACTGTCAAGGAATTACTTAAATTAGCTATATTTTCTTTAGACTTATGTATGCCATATGTTGTTTTTATTTCTCTTTTTATCTTTTTGTTATTCTTACACTCTCCCCCAACTCTTTCTCTCCTGTTTTTTCTTTTCAACCTGCAGAACTCCCTTTAACATTTCTTGAAGGGCAGGTTTCTTATTGACAAACTCTCTTAATTTCTGCTTATCTGTGAATATTTTGAACCCTCTCTCATTTTTGAATGCCAGCTTTGCTGAATAGGGAATTCTTGGCTGACATTTTTTTTTCTTTTAGCACCTTAACTATGTCATACCACTGATCTCTTGCCTCCATGTTTTCAGATGAGAATTGGGACTTAATCTTATCAAGCTTCCCTTGTATATGATGGATCTGTTTTCTCTTGCTGTTTTCACTATTCTCTCTTTGTCTTGAGCATTGGACAATTTGACCAGTATATGTCTTGGGATAGACTCTTTAGGGTGTACATCCATGTCCCTCAATAGAGTTGGGAAATTTTCAGCCAATATTTCCTCCAACACTCATTCTGCCCCCTTTCCCTTCTCTTCTCCTTCTGGGATGTCTATAATGCATATGTTTGTGTGTTTCATGTTGTCATTCAAATCCAGATGTTCCTGCTGGATTTTTTTCTATCTTTTTATCTATCTATTCTATTATCTGTCTGATTTCAGCTGTACTGTCTTCCACATCACTGATTCTTTCTTCTTGTTGTTTAAATCTGCTGTTATGTGCTTCCAGGGTATTTTTGATTTCTTGGATTATGCCATTCATTGCCATCATAGTCATTATCTTTTATGCATGTTTACAATTTCTTCGGTATGTTCTTCCAGTGTCTACTTAATATCCTTGATCTCTTCCTTCACTTCATTAAGTTAATTCATGATATTTGTTTGGACATCTCTGATTAGCTCTTCCATGTTCTGCATCTCCTCCTGTTTTTTAGTTTGTTCGTTAGACTGGGCCATGTCTTCTTGTTTCTTTGTATGGCTTATAATTTTTTGTTGGTGTCTAAGTGTCTGTTTAATTTTATGGGTTTATTCGGTTGGTTAGTTTCTCTTTCTACTCTATGGTTTTATTTTGTTGTTTTTGGGTGTGTGGTATGGTTTCACTTTGATACTTCATTCCTCATTCTATTTCCTTGCTGTTTTCTATGTTCCAGTTTTTCTTTGACTTCTTTATCTTTCTATTATCCTCTTAGATGACTCAGAGCACCTTCCTGTTCTATATATATCCAAAGCAGCTCCTTTAGAAAGGTCCCTGCCTTCTCTCCACTTTTTTTTTTTTTTTTTTTTTTTTTTGAGAGGGTCAGACTCTGCTTATGTACTTCATCACCATTTCCCCGGAACTCCCTATAAAAATGTAAAACAAAATTCTTCAAGGAACTTGAAAACATTTAAGGACATAGCTGATTGTCAGAATCAAGGCAAAGATAGAGAATCTAAGAATAAAGTGAAGAAGTGAAAATAAACCCCCGTAGTAAGAGAATTCAGTGAAAAGAGGGGAAAAGCCCTTAGGAGGTAAGAATAATAGCAGAGAACTAAGATGACAGAGCTTTTGTGTAGATGCTGCACCACTAATACAACATCTCAGGAAGAATGGACTTTTTAAGATTGATACTTTATGGGTTTATGTTCAAAAATGCCTACAATTTTAATCACAGCATTATGGAATTTAGGGGCTGGAAAGAATAGTAGAAGTTATTTAATTCAAACTTTTAATGTAAGTGTATATTTGAATTGATTCTTAGGCTTCATTGTGGAAAAGACTTAGGTCCACATATTTATGAGAAATTCTCTGGAAATTCTCTATTACTGAAAAATCATTGATATAATGTACTTGTGGCAGGGACAAATTGTATTAATGTGTAATGCTCCTTCATTTGGCTTCCCTTTCTCACTCCCTTTCCCTCTCCCTTGTCCTCTCCCTTTCTCTCTCTTTCTCTCTCTCTCTCTCTCTCTCTCTCTCTCTCTCTCTCTCTC
>JAKSZT010054304.1:2812754-2954388 GCA_026826555.1 Tolypeutes matacus
AAGCAGTTTTATTGAGGTTTAAATTGCACACAGTAAGTTGCACTCATTAACAATGTATAATTTGATAGTGGACATCAGCAAGAGAGAGGAATAAGCTTTTCCAAGCTTCTGTCTTCCTACAGAAACACCAGGAAATAAGTGGAAGCTATCAAAACCAATTTTGTCAAAGTTAGGGAAAACAGCCAAAGGTTTAGAGCAACCAGCAAATGTTGAGTCAAAAGAAGAAGGAAACTGGGGAGCAGATGTAGCTTATGTGGTTGAGCGCCTGCTTCCCAACTATGAGGTCCTGGGTTCAATCCCCAGTACCTCCTAAAAAAAAAAAAAAAAAGAAAGAGACAACTTAAAACTTAAAAAAAAAAAAAATTGGTAAGAAACCATTGTAGCATTTTTACTTGATCTTGCCCAACAAATTCCCAGGCTTGGCCCAGTTGAAAAAGAAAGCAATCCAGTGTAGATCACTGACTCTGGAGAAGAAAAACAGAACTTATCAACAAAACATTATGTAGGTCTTTTCTAATCTTTCTGGGCTACCTGAAGTATTGATGCTAGGTGCTTGTCTATGTTTCACCTATCTCAGAACTCAGGGCAGAAAATGATTTGGCATTGATCAAAAGCACTATAAGTAAATGATCAATTGCAGGCAATTGGGGTAAAAGATACAGTTAAGACATAAAATAGACAACCTGAGGCCTAGGATGAAAAGCCAGGAAAGAATTTCTTTGGGAAATTAGGGCATTCAAAAACAATTAAGTGTTGGGGGCATTTTAGAAGTGCATGCACATACCCAGAACAAGAAATGTGCTCAGAAAAGACCTGAGAAGACCCTAAGGTTTAAACTTGGGTTGATCTATAGGCTCAGTGGAAGTATAGCTAAGTGTTAAAGGAGTCCCCATACATAGCCAGTCTTCAGATTAGGAGATACATATTTTGTTTATTTGTTTGTTTGTTTTCTTTTTGTGTTTGTTTAGCACTTGGTGGTAAAGGAAACTTCTGTCAAAGAATTAGCTGAACACAAGCTAAAGTAACAGAGACTTCAGTGACCAAACAAAACAAGGAATAAAGTTTTTGCAAAATTAGTATTGGAAAAATCACTTTAAAAAATGGGTTACTACAACCTACAAGAATAAGAACAACAACAAAAAAAAAAAAAAAAAAAACAAGTCCCAGGAAAAGGGGAGAATATGATTTCTGGAGTTGCCACATTATAATATTCAAATGTTAGTTTTCAACAAAAAAATCACAATGTATGCAAAAAATAGGAAATGTTAGTCCATCAGAGGAATAAAATAAAGTGACAGGTCTGACATAGGACTTGCTAGCCAAAGAATTTTAAACAACTGCCTTGAAGATGTAAAATAGCTGAAGGAAAACATGGGAAATAAACTAAAGGAAATCAAGGAAATTATTATAAATAAAATTATAATAATGATAAAGAAAGAGTATAAAAAGAAACCAAACAGAAATTCTGGAGCAGAAATAACTAAAATGAAAAATTGACTAGATGGGCCCAATAGCAAATTTGAGTAGAAAGGAGAAAGAAGCAAAGAACTTGAGATAAGAAACCTTTAATTTATCCAGTTTGAGGAACAAACAGAAAAGAATTAAGACCACATCCAGACACATTGTAATCAAACTGTCAAGTGCCAAAGACAAAGAGAAAATCCTGAAAGCTGCACGATAGAAGCTATTTGTCTTGTATAAGGGAGATTCAATAAGATTATGTCCCAATTTCTCACCTGAAACCATAGAGACAAGAATGCAGTGGAACAAGACCCAAAGTGCTGAAAAATAATAATTGCCAAGCAAAAATTCTATATCCAGCAGACCTTTTTTCCAAGAGTTTTGATTAGAGTAAGATATACCCAGAAAAACAAAAGTTGAGTGAGTTTATCACCACTAGACCTGCCCTACTAGTGTAAGGGAATTGAAAGAAATGGACACTAGACTGAAGTTGCATTTTGGTTTGTTACTCCACTTTTTACATCTTTTTTTTAAACTTTATTTGTCCATTTAATAATTGAAAATATAAACAATTAAAAACTAAAAAAAAAAACACAGTTGAATAAAAACATCCATTTCTCAATTAAATGTACTGGATACATATAATTTTTTAAAATCATTCAATATGTTATACAATATTTGGTTCATAGTAATGCAATCATATAGTATTTGTCCCCCAGGTTCATCCATGTTGTCATATGCTTTACAAATTCATTTCTTCTTACAGCAGCATAATATTCCATCACATGAACACACCACAGTTTGTTTATCCATTCATTGCTTGATGGACACCTCGGTTGTTTCCAACTTTTGGCAATCATGAATAATGCCACTATGAACATCAGTGTGAAGAAGTCTGTTTGTGTCACTGGTCTCAGTTCTTCTGGGTGTACACCCAGCAGTGGTATTGCAGGATCACATGGCAAGTCTATATTCAACTTCTTTAGGAACTGCCAAACAGTTCTCCACAGTGGCTGTACCATTCTACATTCCTGCCAACAGTGACTAAGTGTTGTTATCTCTCCACATCTTCTCCAACACTTGTAGTTCTCTGTCTTTTTAATAGTGGCCATTCTGATAGGTGTAAAATGATATCACATTGTAGTTTTAATTTGCATTTCCCTAATCATTAGTGATGTTGAGCATTTCTTCATGTGTTTTTTATAGGCTCTAAAATGCAAATGCATAAAATGTAATGATAAACCTATGGTTTTGAACACATATGTGTAAAGATGGAATTTATGACAGGAGCAATATAAAGGTGCGGGGGGACAGAAGGGTATGGGCATATAGTTTGTGTGTGCTATTGAACTTAAGTTGGTATCAAATCCAATGAGACTGTTATATATTTAGGAAGTTAAATTTAAGTTCCGTGGATTTTAAAAAGCATGACCCAACTTTATGCTATTTATGAGACTCTCCTTAAATTCAAAGACACAGTAGAACAAAAGTGAAAGGATGGAAAAAAGATATTCCATGCAAACAGCAACTAAAAGAGAGTGGGGATGCTTATACTAATATGAGAGAAAATAGGATTTAAGTCATAAGCCACTGAAAGGGATAAATATGCAATATATTGATAAAATGGTTAATTCATCAAGAATATATTCCAGTTATAAATATATATGCAACTAAAGAAAAGCCACAAAATATATGAGGCAAATATCAACAGCTTTGAAGGAAGAAATAGACAATTCTACATTAATAATAGGAAACTTCAATGCATCATTTTCAATAAGGAATAGAACATCCAGGCAGCAATCAATATGGAAATAGAAGAATTGAATGATACTATAAACAGACTAGCTCTACCATATATATATATATATATCAATTCATCCAACAGGAGCAGTGTAAAAATTCTTCTCAAGTGCACATGGATCATTTACTAAGATAGGCCATATGCTAGCTCACAAAAGCAGTTTCAATAAATTTTAAAATATTGAAATCATACAAAGTATATTCTCTAATCACAATGCAGGAAGCTGGAAGGAGAACTGGATAAAAAGGAGAAAATATGCAAATATGTGAAAATTAAATAATATGCTCAAACAACCAATGGGTCTAAGAAGAAAGATGTGATGAATGAAAACCAAAACACAGCATACCAAAATTTATGGAATGCAGCAAAGGCAGTACACAGAAGAAAATTAATAGCTGTAAATGTGAACATAAAATATACAAAATATCTCAAATAAGTGACCTAACCTCACACCTAGAGGAACTAGAAAAAATAAAAGCAAACTAAAACAAAGGTGAAAAGAATGAAGTAAAAGTAAAGACTAGGGTGGAGATAAATGAAATAGAGAACAGAAAAGCAATAAAGAGAATCAATAAAAACAAAAGTTGGTTCTTTGAAAAGATCAATAAAATTGACAAATCTTTAGCTAGACTGATAAAGAAGTGGGGGGTGGGGAGATGGCACAAATAAATAAAGTCAGGAATGAAAGAGAGGCATTACTACCAACCTCACAGAAATGTAAAGGATTAAAAGAGAATACTAGGAACAATTGTATGACAACAAATTAGACAGCCCAGATGAATTGGACAGATTCCTAGAAACATGCAAGTTACCTAAACAGACTCCAGAAGAAATAGAAGCCATTTACAAACCAATAACAAGTAAAGAGATGGATTCAATTATCAAAAGAAAAGTCCAGAACCAGATGACTTCACTGGTGAATTCTACCAATAAATCCAAGAAGACTTAACTCCAGTTCTGCTTAAACAGCTCCAAAAAATCAAAGAAGAGGGAATACTTCTTAACTCATTCTATGAGATCAGCATCACCCTCATACCTAAGTCAGATAAAGATATCACAAGTAAACTTAATTGCAGACTAATTTCACTTATGAATTCAGATGCAAAGATCCCCAGCAAAATACTAGCAAACCAAATCCAACAGCCCACTAATAAGATTATGCACCACAACCAAGTGAGATTTTCCCCTAGAATACAAGGATGACTCAACATAGAAAACCAATGAATGTAATAAACCACATTAACAAAATGAAGGAAAAATGCACATATTCATTTCGGTTGATGCAGAAAAGGCATTTGACAAAATCCAGCATTGCTTCTTAATTAAAAACACTGAAAAAAATAGGAATAGAAGGAAACATCCTCAACATAATATAGGGCATATATGAAAAACCCACAATTAGCATCATACTCAATTGTGAAAGAGCTTTCGCTCAAATATCAGCAACACACACTTTCACCACTGCTGTTCAACAATACACTGGGAGTTCTAGCTAGAGCAATTAGGCAAGAAAAAGAAAAAAGGCATCCAAATTAGAAAGGAAGAAGTAAAACTTTCCCTGTTTTCAGATGACATTATCCTATATAGAAAACTACAAGAAAACTACTAGAGCTAATAAACAAATTCAGCAAGGTGTAATGGTATAAGATCAACATACAAATATCAGGGGTATTTCTATATACCAGAATGGACAATTTTAGAAAGGAAATCAAGAAAACAATTCCAATGACAAAAGCAACTTAAAAAATCAATATTAAGGAATAAATTTAACCAGGGATGTATGTGAGTGCCTTTTACATAGAAAATTACAAAACATTTTTGAAAGAAATAAAAGAAGATATAAATAAATGTTCATGAGTTAGAAGGCTAAATATTGATGGGATCCATTTCTTGCATCTGGAAATCTTATTATTCCAGTATTATTTGTTGAAAAATAATGTACTTTTTCCATTGAAATGCTTTTGCACATTTGTTGAAAATCAGTTATCTATATATGTGTGCCTCTATTTAGGGAGTCTCTATTCAGTTACAATAATCTACATGTTTATCTTTATGTGAATACACCATCTGGATTTTTGCAGTATTACAATAAATCTCAGAATCGGGGAGTGATAGTTCTCTAACTTTGTGCCTTTTCAATTGGTTTATCTATTCTAGGTTCTTGGCTTATGCATGCATTTTAGTATCCACTTGTCAAATTGCAACAAAAAGCCTGCTGAGATTTTGATTATGGTAGAAATAGATCTTCCAATCAAAAACTTGTCATATCTCTCCATTTACTTAAGTTTAATTTACTTTCTCTCAGAGATGTTTTGCGTTTTTCAGTGTAGAGATTTATTATAATTTGAATTAAATTTATCCCTTATTACATATTTTGAAGCTGTTGTAAATGATGCTTTTATTCCAATTATTAGGTTTGTTGCTACTACATAGAAATTATGTATATTGATCTTGTATTCTGAAACCTTGCTAACCTTCTTCATTATTCCCAGTAGCTTTTTATATATATTCCATTGGCATTTCTATATAGGCAATCATGTTGTTTGCAAGTAAAGAGGAATTTATTTCTTCATTTTCAATCTGGATGTCCTATTTTTTTATTTCACTTGCCGTATTGCACTGACTAGAAACTCCAATACAATGTTGGTTTAAAATGGTGAGAGTGGATATATTTGATTTGACATCATCTTTGGGGGGAAGAATTCAGCTTTCATCAATATATATGAAACTAGATTTTTCATAGGTGCCCTTTAACAAACTGAGGAAATTCTAGTCTAATACTAGTCTTCTGGAAATTTTTATCAGGAATGGATGTGGATTCTTTTAAAAGCTTTTTCTATGGCTTTCAATATGATTGTAAGATTCTTCTCTGTAGTTTGTTAATATGGTGGATTATATTGTTTGATTTTCTTACACATATTGATGTGTGGAATTTTAATTTTCTTAAAAAACTCTCTAATTTCTTATTTGATTTTTTCTTTGACCCATTTGTTATTTAGCTGTATTTTACTTTCCAAATGTTTGGGAATTTTCCAGATAGCATTTTCTAACAGATTTCTAATTTAATCATACTGCAGTAAGAGAATATAGTTTGTATGATTTGATTACTTTTAAATTTATGGAGAATTATTTTATAGCTTTGAATATGGCCTATCTTGGTAAGTTTCCCATGTCTATTTGAAAATAATGTAAATTCTTTTGTTTTCAGGTAGAGTATTCTGTAAAGGTCCACTTGGTCAAACTGGTCAAGAGTATTATTCAAATCTTCTCTATACTGATTTTTCATTTACTAGTTCTATCAAATATTTGAGAGGGTATATTATAATCTGTATTTACCATTGTGGGTTTTTAATAAATAATAATAATAAATAATATTATCCACAGTATTTTATTAGTTTTTGCCTCATACATTCTATTATTTGTTGTGTAAAAATTTAAAATTGTTATATCTTCTTGATAAATTGGCCCTTTTCACATCATGATATGACACTCTTTACACCTGATTTTTTTGCTCTGAAATCCACTTTATCTGATATTAAAATCGCTACTCCAGCTATCTTTTTATTAATTTTGCATAGCATCTTTTATCATTCTTTTAAACTTTCGTGTCATTTATGTGCACTTGTTGAAGGAAACATACTGTTCGTCCTTGCTTTTTTTCTAATCCAATCTGACAATCTCTGTCTTTTCTTTCAGGTATTTGGTCTATTTACATTTAATGTGATTATGGATATGGTTGGGATTAAGTCTATTTAGAAAACCATTTGACTTCTATTTGTCTCATCTCTCTTATTTCACTTTTCCTCTTTTCTGCCTTCTTTTGAATTAAGTAATTTTTAAAATTTCATTTTGTCTCCTTTGTTTGCTTTTATGTTATAAGTCTCTGCCGTGTTATTTTAGTGAATGTTTTAGAGTTTGTAGTATACATTTCTAACTTAACACAATCTAACATCAAATGATCATATACTGCTTCACACTTGTTATAAAAACCTCATGGTAGTATGTTTCCATTTTTCTCCTCCCATCCTTTTTGCGCTTGTCATTCACTTCACTTTTAAATGTATTCTAAACCTCACATTCCAACTACTTTTTTTTGTTTAAATGTTATCATTTAGAGAGATTTTAAAATAAGAAAATAATTCTTACATATTATCCGTGTTATTAATCTTTCAAGTGCTCTTCATTCCTTTGTTGAGATTAAAATTTTTGCCTATCATTTTCCTTTTATCTGAAGGATTTTCTTTAACATTTCATAGTAAGGTTGTTCTGATGATGAATATTTTCAGTGTCTATGTGTCTGAAAAAGTGTTTTGCCACTAAATTTGAAAGATATTTATCTTAACATAGAATTCTGGGGTGCCATTTATTTATTTCAATAATTTAAAGATATTACTCCAATGTGTTCATTATTGTTATTGTTTCTGACAAAAAAAAAATTTACTGCCATTTTTACATTTTTTAAATTAGAGAAGTTCTGAGTTTACAAAACAATCCTCCACAAGATAGAGGATTCCCATACATCACCCCATCATCAACACCTCACATTGTTGTGGAACATTTGTCTCAAATGTTGAAAGAACATCACCAAAATATTACTGAAAATTTTAGACCATGACTTACATTTGGTGTATTTTTCCCAAAAACCACCCTATTATTAACACCAGGTATTAGTATTGCACTTTTTTTATAGTTCATGAGAGAACATTCTCATATTTGTACTGTTAACCACAGTCCATCATCCACCAGAGGGTTCACTGTGTTATACAGTCCCATGTCTTGAACAATCCATCCAAAGTGGACACTCTGTGGTTCTCAGTTTCATCACAGAGTTGTGCTGTCATCATCTCAGTCAATTTTAGAACATTTTAATTACTCCAAGAAGAAAAATCTTTACCCATTTGCAATTCTTTTTTGTTGATGCTTAGCATTGATATAGTACCTTCTTTGTCATTGATGTGAAAATCTTACAATATACTGCTAACTATATTCCACTAGTTAAATTAGTTGTATTTTTCCCATAAGTTACCACACTGTTTACACCTTATAACAGTGATGTGCATTGGTTCTAGTTCATAGAATAACATTCTTGTATTTGTACTATTAACCACAATCCTTATCCACCACCAAGTTCACCGTGTTGTACAGTCCCTAGATTATCCTCAAGCTTTCTTTCTATTGACATTTACATTCATAACTACCCCTTCCAGCCACAATCACATTTGTAAACCAGCAGTGTTAGGTATACTCACTATAATGTTACCATCAACTCTATCCATTTCCACATATTTACAATCAACTTATTAAAAATTCTACCTACATTAATTGCAAATATTCTCACTGTCCTGATTTTGCGATAATCAGGGTAGGCTAAACATTTGCTATATTGGAAACCATGCATGTGTCACCATACCTAATTTTTCTCCCTAGGTCTGGTTTTTAGAATGCTGGTGATAAACTAAGCCTGATTTATTATATGACCATCTTTTATGGGAAAAAACTGTAAATTTGGGTATATCTGGTCAACCTTAAGAGATATAGCAGGGGGACGGATGTGGCTTGGGTGGTTGGGCGTCCAATCTCCCATATGGAGGGACCTGGGTTCGATCCCCAGGACCTCCCAGTAAAAATTTAAAAAAGAAAAATATAGAAAGTGCGTGGGCCACCAGGCCATGTGTGGGTGTGCCGTCAGGCCCCACATGCAGGTGCACCGCCAGGTCCCACAAGCCACACAGCAAGATGATGACCTAACAGGAGAGTGACACAAGGGAAAGCCAAGATAAGTTGCACCGAAAAACCAGGAACTAAGGTTGCGCAGGCAGTAGGACTCTTCTCTCCCACATCGGAGGTTCTGAGGATTGAATCCCAATGAAGACAGGAGGAGAAGGATGAGAAGAGAGGGCAGGAAACGGACACAGAGAATTGCCCAGCGAATAGACACAGAAACAGCAAAAATGGGGGGGGGGGCGTAAAAATGGATAAAAGTAAAAAAATAAATCCTTAAAAAAATGTATAGGGGAGGAAGATACAGACTATCGTTAGTAGTAATACTTGGACTATGCTTTTCATGATTTGTTAACAAATATTTCATAACAATGCAGGGTGTTTGTGTGTGTGTGGGGGGGGTGATGTGTGGAGCCCTGTATGATGTTATGCATGTCTGTTTTGTAAGTTCACAATGTTTACTGAGCACTTATAGTTTATGTATGTTCATATATGAATGATATACTACAATAAATTAAAAAAAAAAAAATTCTACCTACATTAAGTATCAACTTCCCCTTCTCAACCCTCATTCTATGTTCTAGAAACCTATACTCTAGATTTTAGCTCCGTGAGTTTATTCATTATATTTAGCTCATATGAGTGAGACCATACAATATTTGTCCTTTTGTGTCTGACATATTTAACTCAACATAATGTCTTCAAGGTTCATCCATATTGTCATATGCATCCTATTTTCATTTCTTCTTATAGCTGCAGATGTTCAGTCCTATGTATATACCACATTTTGTTAATCCAATCATTGGTTGTTGGACATTGGGCTTTTTCCATCTTTTAGCAATTATGAATAATGCTACTATGAAAATCTGTGTGCAAATTTCAGTTTGCGTGCCTGCTTTCAGTTCTAAACATTTTCCTAGTAGCGACAATGCTGGATCATACAGCAGTTCTATATTTAGCTTCCTGAGGAACCATCAAACTGTCTTCCACAAAGGCTGCATGATTCTACATTCACACCAACAGTGAAGGAGTGTTACTATTTCTCCACATTCTCTCAGTACTTGGAGTTTTCTGTTTGTTTGTTTTTTATAATGGCCATTCTATAAAGTGTGCAATGATATCTCTTTGTAGTTTTGATTTGCATTTCCCTAATAGCTAGTGCTTGTTTGTTTTTACCATTTGTATTTCCTCTTTGGAAAAATGCCTACTCAAATCTCTTGCCCATTTTTTAATTAGTTTGCTTGTCTTTTTATTATTGAGTTGTATGATTTCTTTATATAATACAGAAATTAAACCCTTATTGATTATGTGGTTTCCAAATATTTTCTCCCATTGAGTAGGCTGCCTTTTCATCTTCTTGACAAAGTCCTGATGTGCAAAAGCATTTAATTTCGAGGAGGTCCCATTTATCTGTTTGTTTGTTTTTTCTGTCATTTTTGTGTGTGTGTTTTGGGTATAAGATTTAAGAATCTTAGGGATCCTCTTTCTTTCTTTGGAAAAGGATATCCAGTTCAACCAGCACCATTTGTTGAATAGACTGTTCTGACCCAGCTGGGTGGGTTTGATAGCCTTGTCAAAAATAATTTGACCATAGTTGTGAGGGTCTATTTCTGAACCTTCAATTCAATTCCATTGGTCAATACCTATCTTTATGCCAGTATCATGCTGTTTTCACCACTGTAGCTAAGTAATATGCATTAAAGAAAGGAAGCGAGAGTCCTCTAACTTCGTTCTTTTTTAAAATATTTTTAGCTATTCAGGGCCCCTTACCCTTCCAAATAAATTTGATAATAGGCTTTTCCATTTCTGAATTTTTAAAAAAAGGCTGTTGGATATTTTATTGGAATTGCATTGAATCTGTAAGTCCATTTGTGTAGAATTGACATTTTAACAATATTTAGTCTTCTTTTCCATGAACACAGAATGTCCTTCCATTTATTTAGGTCTTTGATTTCTTTCAGCAATATTTTCTAGTTTTCCCATATGTCATTGGTTAGATTTTTACCTAAATAACTGATTCTTTTAGTCAATATTGTAAATGGAATTTTTTTTACTGACTTCCTCCTCACATGCTCATTAGGAGTGTATGGAAACACTACTAATTTTTCCATCTTAATCTTGTATTCCACCCTGCTGTTGTACTTGTTTTTAGCTCTGGTAGTTTTATGGTGGATTTTTCAGGGTTTTCTTGGTGTAGGATCATATCATCAGTGAATAGCAAAAGTTTTACCTCTTCCTTTCCAATTTGGGTGCCTTTCATTTCTTTTCTTTTCTTTTTTTTTCTTTTCTTTTTCTTTTCTTTTCTTTTCTTTTTTCTTTTCTTTTTTCCCCAATTGCTCTAGGTGGAATTTCTACCACAATATTGAATAACAGTGGTGACAATGGTCATGCTTGTCTTGTTCCCAATCTAACCAATGAGTGCATGTTAGCTCTGGGTTTTCCATATATGCCCTTTATCACCTTGAGAAAATTTCTTTCTATTCCTACCTCTTAAGTGTTTTTTTTTTTTTTTTCAAGAAAGGATATGGTATTTTGTCAAATGCTTTTGTTGCATCAATTGAGATGAACATGTGATTTTTCTTCTGTGATTTATTAATATGGTGTATTACACTGATTGGTTTTCTTGTGTTGAACCACCCTTGCATACCTGGGATAAAACCCACTTGATCATGATGTATAATTTTTTAATATGCTGTTGGATTTGATTAACAAGTATTTTGTTGATGAGTTTTGCATCTATATTCATTAGAGAAATTGGTCTGTTATCTTTTTTTCTTAGTCTCTTTATCTGGCTTTGATATTAGGGTGACACTGGCTTCATAGAATGAGTTTGGTAGCATTCCCCCCTGTTCAATTTTTTGGAAGAGTTTGAGCAACATTGATATTAAATCTTCTTTGAATGATTGGTAAAATTAACCTGTGAACCCATCTGGTCCTGGGATTTTCATTTTAGGGAGAGTTTTGGTAAGTGTTTCAATCTCTCTTCTTGTGATTGATTTGTTGAGGACTTCTATTTTTTCTGGAATCAGTGTAGTTTGTTCATGTGTTTCCAGGTATTTCTTTATTTTGTCTATGTTGTCTGGTTTATTGGTTTACAGTTGTTGATAGTATCTTCTTATGATTGTTTTTACTTCTATGGTGTCAGTAGTAATGTCCCCCCTCTCATTTCTGATTTTATCTCCTTGCATCTTCTCTCTTTTTTTTCTTTATCAGTCTTACTAAGGCTTTGCTGATTCTGTTGATCTACTCAAAGAACCAACTTTTGTTCTTTTTGATACTCTCTATTTTTGTTGTTGTTGTTGTTCTCAATTTCATGTATTTCTGCTCTTATCTTTGTTATTTCTTTCCTTCTCCTTGTTTTGGGATTAGTTTCCTTTTCTTTTTTCTGGTTCTTCGAGGTACACAGTTAGGTCTTTGATTTTAGCTCTTTTTTTTTTTTTTTAATGTAACTTTAGGACTAGAAATTTTCCTCCTAGTACTGCCTTCACTGTATCCCATAGATTTTGGTATGTTATGTTCTTGTTTTCATTCATTTAGAGATAATTACTGGTTTCTCTCACAATTTCTTCTTTGACACACTAGTTATTTAAGTGTATGTTATTTAACCTCCATATATTTGTGAATTTCCTCTTTTTTCTCCCTGTTATTGATATCCAGCTTTATTCTATTATGATCATAGAAAGTGCTTTGTATAATTTCAATCCTTTAAAATTTATTGAGATCTGTTTTATGACCCAACATATGATATACTCTGTAGAAAGATCCATGAGGACTTGAGAAGAATTTATATCCTGCTGTTTGGGGGTGAAATGTTCTACATATGTCTGTTTAAGTTCTAGTTCATTTATTATATTATTCAAACTCTGTTTTCTTATTGATCTCTATCCAGATGTTCTATCCAATAAGAAAATGGTGTATTGAAGTCTCCAACTATTATTGTAGAGACATCTATTTTTCCCTTCAGGTTTACCAGTGTTTGCCTCGTGTATTTTGTGGCACCCTGGTTAGGTGTATAAATATTTATTACTGTTATTTCTTCTTGTTGAATTTCCCCTTTCAGTAATAAAAAATGTCCTTCATCTTCTCATGTAACAGTTTTGCATTTAAAACCTAGTTTTCCAATATTATTGTAGCTACTCCAGCTCTTTTTGGGATTCTATTTGCATGGAATATCTTTTTACAACCTTTCACTTACAACCTATTTGTGTCCTTTCATCTAAGGTAGACAACATATAGATAGCTTATGTTTTCCATCCATTCTGCCAGTCTGTGTCATTTGATTGGGGAGTTTTATCCATTAACATTCAATGTTATTACTGTAAAGGCATTACTTACCTCATTCATTTTATCCTTTGGCTTTCTGTTGTCATATCTTACTATTGTCTGTCTTTTTACTCTTTAGTTACCCTTACTGATTACATTTATTTTCTACACTCTTCTCCAAGCCTCTTTCTCCTGTCTTTTCCTTTCAGGCTGCAGCACTCCCTTTAGTTTTTCTTGTAAGGTCATTCTCATTGTGACAAATTTTCTCAGTCTATCTGTGAAAACTGTGAATTCACCTTCATTTTTGAAGGTCAGTTTTGCTGGATAAAGAACTCTTGGCTGGCAGTTTTTTTTTTCTTTTAGTATCAGATATATATATAATTCCACTGCCTTCTCACTGTGTTGGTTTCTGATGAAAAGTCAGCACTTATTCTTATCGAGTGTCCCTTGTATGTGATGAAATGCTTTTTTTCTTGCTATTTTCAGGATTTGCTCTTTATCTCTGGCATTTGACATTCTGAATAGCATGTGTCTTAGAATATGTATATTTGGATTTATTCTTTTTGGAGTATGTTGACCTTCTTGGATATTGATATTTATGTCTTTCATAAGGGTTGGTAAATTTTCAGCAATTATTTCCCCAAATATTCTTTCTTCCCCTTTTCCATCTTTTCTCCTTCCAGGACACCCATAGCATGTATGTGCATTTTGGGCTGTCATTCAATTCCCTGAGACCCTGTTCAATTTTTTCCATTCTTTTCTCTGCCTGCTCTTCTGTCCTTCAAGTTCAGATGCTCTGTCTTTTAATTCACTTATCCATTCTTCCACCCTTTCAAATCTGCAGTTACTTTCCTCTAATGTGTTTTTAATCTCATCCATTGTGTCTTTCATTCCCATAAGACCAATTACTTTTCTTTGTAAGCTTTCAAATTCTTCTTTATGCCTATCCTATATCTTCTTAATATCCTTTATCTTTTTAGTCTTATTTTCCTCTATTTCTTTGAATTGATTTAGGACATTTCTGTGAACTTCATTGATTAGTTGTTTTAAATCCTCTATCTCATCAAGATTTTTTATTTTTTCCATTGGCTGGACAATATCTTCCTATTTCTTAGTATGACTTGTAATTTTTTGCTGATGTCTAGACATTTGATTATGTTGGTGAGTTTATTCTAGTGGCCAGTTCTCTCTTACTTAGTGAATTTGGTTCATGGACCTTCTTTGTTTTTTGTTTAAACTAATTCTAAATCTTTAAATGTGCCCTGTTTAAGTTATCAAAGCAGGGCCTGGAACCCAGTAATGGGGTGCAAACCAGATCCAAGGGGGCCTGGGGATAGGGGCAAGAAAGACTCCAAAAGGCCTTTATTTACTTCACTTTCCTGGCCTGTCAACAGATAGCAGTCTTTGAAAAACCTTTTCATGGAAGTGACTCTTCCAACCTCCACGGCCTGGTGTTTCCAAGATGGTTAGAGCCAGGATGCAAAGCCAGGAACTGCTGGTTAACCTCATTGAAGAAAAACGTCAATCAGCCCTCTGCCATAACCTCCCACTTCCTAGAGAGGAAAATATCTGCTCCTCTCTCAGTTGGCCACCCTCAGCCATGTGTTTTGCCCAGGCTGTTTGCCTTGAGAGTGAGGGATGAATACCATTCCCAGCTGCTAGGGTGAGTAACTCACAATTTTCATTTTGGCTGCTTCATCTCTCCATCCCAACTCCCTGATAGATCATGTGCGCTACACACTCCTGGTCTGCAGATCGCCAAAGCATCTCCTTCAAACAACTTCTACCTTTTCTCTGCTGTTTTTGTAAGAGAGGTGAATCCAACCAACTTACTCTGATGCCATCTTCCCAGCTCTGTTGCCTTCTTTTATTCTTTGTTCCTTTGTACATAACATGTCCTTTGTCTCTGGCAGCTTTTATTATTTTCTCTATTACTGCTTTGAGAAAATTGATTACATTGTGCTTTGGTGCACTTTTCCTCATGGCTGTGGTGCTTGGAGTTCACTAAGTTTCTCTGATCTCTGGGTTTGTAGGGTTTATCAAATTTGGCAAATTTTTGTCCAAAATTTCTTCAAATACTTTTTCTCCCTAGTCTTTTCTTTCAAGGACACCATTTACATATACATTAGGTCTCTTGAATTTTTTCCACAGCCTGATAATTGTCTTTTAAGTGTATTTTCTGTTTATCTCCTTCTCTTTAATTTTGCCAATTTTCTATTATAATGTTGTTTCATTCCCTTATATATTCTCCTGACATGCCTAATCTGTTCTTTATCTCTCCAAATGTATTTTTCTTCTTATATAGTATGGTTTTCAGCACTAAAAGTTTTATTTGGATTTTTTTTTACAAATATATTCCTTGTCTCTACTTAAGATTTTGAAAATTTGGAATGCAGTGATAACAAGTCTTTTAATATCATTCTCTACTAATTCTCACATGTGTGTCAGTTCTTCATTTGTTTTAATTGATTAATTCTTCTCTCAATTATGGGTCGTATTTATTTTCCCTTTTTTATATGCCTAGTAATTTTTATTGGATGCAAAATATTGTATATTTTACTCTCTTAGATGCTGTATATTATTGTTTTCCTATGAATATTCTTGAGCTTTGTTCTGTGATTTAGCTAAATCACTTGGAAACAGCTAAACCCCTTTGGGTATTTCTTTTAAGATTTGTTTAGCAAGACCTAGATTTGTCTCAACCTAGGATAATTATTCTACTTCATTGAAGCAATATCTTTCTGTGTAGTCTCCCAATGTTTCATGAATCCTGACGTTTTCTAGTCTTATTGGTGAGACCAGGTATACATCCCAAACACATGCAAGTACCAGGAAAGATACCTGTAATTATTTCAGGTAGTTCTTTCCCCAATCCTTGGTAGTTTCCTCACACACACGTTGATCAGTACTCAGTTTAATGCTCAAGGGTGACTCTGTGCAGATCCCCGGAGTTCTCCCTCTGTGCAGTTACTCTTCTCTGATACTCAGTCTTATGAACTCTAGTCATCTTCACCTTTGTGGTCTCTCAACTCTGTCTCCTAACCTCAGGGGGTCTATCTGGTTACACCGTGTGTTCTCTTTCTTCACACTGTGGCCTGGAAACTCTCTTCAAGCAGTAACCTGAGATAATAGTTAGGCTCATCTCATTTATTTTCCATCTCTCTGAGATCATGTTCTTTGTTGCCTGATGACCAGTGTCTTGAATACCATTGTTTTGTATGTTTTATCCATTTTTTGGCTATTTCATGTGGGAAGGAAAATACCATCCCTATTATTCCATCTTGTTTGGGTTTGGAAGTATAGTTGTTGCTTTTTTAAGTTTTTTAATGCAGAACTTGGAGAATAAATAATTTCAGTCTAGAAAGCTTAAAGAATGAGGGTGGAACAAAATTCTAGAGGCAAAAAGGGGTAGAAAAGTGTGGGCAAAGGCAGGGAATAGCAAGTTGGAGCAGGGAAGAGGATTTCAAACAGTTACCAGGGTTGACAAGGAGTGAGGGAAGGGAATAGGAAGGGATGACAAATATAAGAACAATAAATATGGATTTACCTAGGTTTAATTCAAAGTAACATTTTTCTCAGAAGAAGTAATTAAATTTGGATTATTTAAAAATTAATTTTGGTTGTCATACTGTTTCTTTTGTTTTGGTTTGTTTTGAATGTTGTACCATCCACAAACTTGGTCACTAGCTGTCATGCAGATTATACTGACAACCCTTTTCAAAAGTCTGTGGCTTTTCCATATGATCTTCCCTTTGTCTTGAATGTGATTGCCCTTTGATCCTAGTAAATTCCTCACAACCTTTTACTTTCAGCAGAAGTGTCACTTCCTCTGTGAAGGCTTCATCCTCTGCCCACAGGGTAAGCCAATTTCTCTCTCTTCTCTGCTCCTGTAGTTCTATGTTCATGAATACACTGATTCTAACACACATCCTAATGTATAATATTACATGTTTATCCTGAAGCAGATTGAGGGCATATGAAAGGCAGGAACCACATCTCAATGACTTTTTATTGACTTTCTCAGTACTTGCAGAAAATAATATATCATCTTCCCCTATTTCTCCCTGTCTCCTGTATAGTGAAATATTCCTTATCTGATTAACACGTGGTTTATACCTTACTTTTTTCTCCAAATTGAATCCTGCAAAAGTTACAATTATCACCTGGTGCAATCATCTAAGACCAATAAAGTAATGAATTGATTTTACCAATTTGGTATTACCTGAGCCATGTGCTTTATTCCAATGGTTTCCAAATTTGACTGCACATCAGAACCTTCTACTCTAGACTTAGAAAATAAAAATTTCAGGGAGATATTCCCAGGAATATGTATTTTAAATATCCAACAGTTGAGTTTGGTAGTTGGCAAATATCTGACTTTTTTTAATAGTATGAAATGCCAAGATCTGGGTTTGCCTTTCTGTACTCATGCATTTGGGAAACATTGGTTGCTAAGAGAGCTCATCAAATTTGAAGATTTATAATAGTATCAAGATAGTAAAAGGACAAAGGATCTGGTTGGAGAAGTAAAAATTGCTATAGACACATACACTCCTCTATTTACTTTCTGAAGTGGTGTGTAGAGTTAGAAAATATATAAGTATTTGTTGAAGGATATAAACAACTGACTAGTAAATACTCCTGCCATGTGAAAAAAGTGTGACAATTAAGCATAAATTATACATGGTCATCTTCTGTTTGTTGTCCCTCTTTTGCCATTTTCTAAGACTGTGTCCCCTAATTTGGTTGTAATAAAATGTGACTGCTTGGGAAATGTTCACAGAGTTGGCATTCATTTGCATGCTGCTGCCATTTCGGCCTAGGGCATTCTCTCCTTCCTCCTGGTTCTCCCACCTCACCCCCCTCTGCACTAACAGAGCACTGATGAGATGTGACAACAGAAAACACAAGTGCATTTCCTGGAGATTTACCAACATCCCGAAGGAAAGCTTGGAGGAAAAGGAACAATAGAAAAGGGGACTTATGGAGGGAAGAAAGTTCCTAAGCCTATCATTTGCAAATGTCAGCCCAATTCTCAGGGAACTCTAGAGACTGTTAAGCAAACTTGTTTCTAATGAATACAGCAAGAGCCATTTGAATCCTTTAGACTTGAGCCAGTCACATTTAACAGATCACCCAGTCTATCTTCCATTATCCTCAGAGGCAGCCTGGGCCTCACAGCATCTTTTCAATTTCAGCTTCAAATGGCACAAGTTATGGGCCATCTTAGGCTTCAACAGGATTCAATTGGAAAACAATGTCAGAGACTTAACAGATTTTTCCCATTATATCTTATAAGTGCTGTGTACTTTATGCTTCCCATTCTCTTACCACTTTGGATTTCAGAGGCCAATTAGTCTTCATCATTTATCAATAAAATTAGGGAAGTAGCACAGAGGCATGTGGAGCCAGTAGACCTAGATTTTCTTCTCAACTCTAACATTCATTACTTGCTTGCCCTTGGGTAAGACACTTAAACTTTCTAAGTTTAGTTATTGCCTCTCTAAATATGAGATAAAATTTCCTATTACCTAGAATGTGTACTGAAAGAATGAAAAGGAAGGATGTATTTGAAAAGTACAGTAACATACAAAAATGAATTAGTATAATTATTAGGCACAAATAGCTGAAATTTAGTTTTTACCTCTTTCAGTTCTTTCTTGAGTCACATTCTATAGAACAGAAGATATTCCAATTCTTCAACAGTCCTTGGCTGAGCATGATCTTCATTCCCTTAGTTGGCTGCTTCAATTCACAAATCATTCTTGTCACTCTGCATTCTCTCCTCTTTGCCACTATATATCTGATCCTGAGAGGTCCATTGAACAAGATATTAAATAGAGCATAGTGCTGATAAGCTTTGCCATCACCTTCTTCCAAGGACATTACTTACCCTGGATCCAGTTCATATAGATTTGTTCCTGTGCAACTGCTAGTCCCACTATGATCTTCCCCAAACCCAGAAATTATGACAGTTTTCCAAGACCAAAAATTAAAAAGAAAGGATACATTTTAAATGACCAAGGTACTAGCCCTGAATAGAGATTTGTACCTATTTGTGTTTATGAAATAATTTATGTATTGATGATAATGCATATAGTCTTATGGTGAATAAGAATTTCATGAACTAATTCACCAAAGACAATATCTATGCACTGCTTCAGACAAATAAATATGTTATATGTGTCACCTCATGATTTGGGATTTCTTGAAGAGTTACATAAATTTCAATAGTCTTAATTAATGGAATCTAATGTGATGATATTCTGGTTTTAGCCACTTATGAATTCAGAAAAAACAAGCAAACAAACAAACATCAGAAGTCAAAGAAAATGCAGGAAAAGAGAGGAGAAGGAAAATGAAAAGAGGAAATAGAAGGAATAGAAGGAGAAGAGATAGGAGAAGGGATAAAGTCTAAAGAAAAAATTTTGTGGGTGGTGGGTAGCATATTAGTAAAATCTTTGAAAGGAATATTCATCATAATATACATTGAAAACAGTACAATTTTCTTTTTCTTTTTCCTTTCTCAATTCCTGCTGGCAATACCTGGAATTATGAATAAAGATCATATGTCAGAGATTGAGTCTTCAATAGCAAATTGTGGGGGATACAGAAAGTGACATGGGAGAACCATTTTAAAACATTTTATAAATGCCTTATTGAAAATGACACTATAATGGTTCTTAGAGTTGAAGAAACACTTTTCAGTTTTAAAGCATTTCCACATTTCATTTATCTTTTTGTTTATGAAAAAGAAGAGTGTTGGTATAAATCTTATTTAATAATTTCCTTGAGAAATAGTTGGTACCCCTTCATAACCTTGCCCCAACTTAACTCTACCATATTTATTTTCCACACAAGCAAGAGCACCCCTATTCATCCAATTGTGCTCTTTCATGATGCTGTTAGATCTGGCAGATTAGCTGAGGTAGGATGGGGTGGCTAGAGAAGGAACAGGGCCAGCAATCAGAAGTGTGCTGGGGTATGGCAGATGTGTGAGTGTCTGGAAGCCACCATGGTGGGAAAAAAAAATGTGTGGTCTGATATACACCAGAATGTAGAATCCAGGATGATATCATTGGTTATGCTTCTGACAAGCAGTGATGTGATTCAAGAGACCACAGGGGACCCCCATCCTGCCAATGAGCAGAGAAGAGCAATAGGAAGGGAACAGGCAACCCCACCGACTTTCCCAGTAGGGGGCTCCCTACCTCCTGCCAAGGTCTCCGTTTCAATTATCACCAAAACCGAGGGCCCTGATGAAGAGGAGCCTGGCATGGGTAAATATGGAAAGTGGAGGAGAGAAGACAACTTCACAATAAAAAGGCAGAGGCTAGGTGCCTAGGATTATGGTGCCAGCCCAGGTTCTGCCGAGCAGCAGAGACGGCTTTATGCTGAGGCATCTGAGTGGCCAAGAAGAACTTCATAAAACTCTCCCAGGGAAAGAGAGGAGCATACCTGGTAATGGGACAGGGATGAGTTTACAGAGAGTGAACAATGAATGGGGTTAGGGAGGGTAGTGGGCTCAGGATATTGTTGTCTTATCCAAATGTGGGCCTAGAGTGGCCAAATTATCTAACTTTCCTGTCGAGTTATATCTAATTGTTATCTAAAATCTCTACATTGGAACCAGTTAAACACTTTAGAAAACACTGTACAGGGCAAGCAAAACATTTCCAAGGACACTCTGTTTGAAATCTCTGGTCTCCACCATGAAATTTGGCACTTATGTATATTCAGTCTACAAATTTCTCTGCTCTTCAGTGTGCATTGTTCTTTTCTTGCCAATTAGATTATAGGTTTTCTGAGAACCAGGACTGTTGTCTCTTTACCACCATGTAGTTTTCATTGTACCCAACACTGTGACTAACAAGTACTAGAAGATTAGTGATTGCATATGATAGTGAATGGGATGAAGATGAAAATATGAAGGAATATATTTACACATTGTGAGGAGTTAAAAAGAATAAATTTTCCCTAATATCACATAGGGATTGAGAAACCATAACAACAAGAAAAAGTTTCATCCAAAAAAGGCAAGTATGCAGCAATTTATTGTTTTAGGGAACTAAAGTGTGTTAAAACAGAATCTGGACAAAGAAACCACTTGACAAATAACCCTGCCATGATATTGAAGAAGCATCTATAGATGATTCACCAGGAAACTGGGAACAGAATAAACAAAACAAAACAAGAAAGAAAGAAGAGGGGAGAGGAGGGGAGGGGAGAGGACAGGAAAAAGTTACCCCCAAACCAATAAGGATGTTGGGAAGAAGTGAAAAAGAGTGGGGAAAAAGGCTTAGGAGTAGATTCCAAAACACTTGTCATAATCCCAAACAAGAAAAGGGAGAATCAGTGGTGTGATGGAGCCATCTCTTGCTGGCTAGTGAGAACCGATTTTCACATCTCTGCCCAACTCCACTTCCATGACATGCTGGTAGTTTGAAATCAGCCATAGTGGGAGTATTTACACCACGGAAATCAGCAAACACTACAAATCAGAGCTTCTTCCATTCTACTCCCAAACCCCCTCCTAACCAATTGTGAAACATCTGTTAGCATCTCACTGTGTCATAGGCAAATCCCTGATTTGCTATTGTTCAGAAATAGTAAGTGGAGATCTAGGGGCATTGATATTCTATACCAAACAGCCTGAGCAGCTAACAGCCCTAGCTCTGAGAGAAGTTCAGTCCACCTTCCACTAGTGGCTCTCCTTCTGACTCCCTGTCCTCACAGGTGCTGAACTTTGTTTCCCTGTTTTTTAGAACAATGTTACTTACCAGTATCTGCCAGCAAACAGCTGGAATGGAACTGGACTCATTATCTGCCCAGAGCTATGGTATGTTGTAGGTCCATTGCTAGACCTGCCCTTACCTATCCAGCCCCAATCTATTACTACCAGATACCAGGGTGAAGAAAGGAGAGACTGTCAGGCCTATACTGAAGGAATTGCTCTCTATAGAAACTTCTGCTGGCTTCTGAAAGAACTTCCTTTCATTCAGCTGAGATCAATGTGGATATGGCTTATTAAACAAAGCCCCATATAAGAAAAGGCAAATTTGGTAACAAGTATTTATTTTAATAAAGAATTCACCATAGGATAACATTAAATAACTAGCTTCCCGAGTGTACTTACATAAAATCTTTTTAAGAGCATTGCCATTATAGAAAGTGAGCTAATATTTAAGCTAAATGTACAATGACTCTTCAGGGGAAAGAGTGCTTAACAACTGAGAATAATTGTGCGCCCGCTTTAATATTTAGGAAGTCACTGGTTTCTACAGTTCTATTATAATAATATTTCCATTCTTCGCTATGGCTAGTTCATCAAAAAGTATCCAACTCAAACAAAAGATGACAACTCATAGGGCTATACAGAATGTGGAAATTAACATAAGTTCAGATTTCATTATTTTGTCAACATAAATGGAATATAAATTATATATATATATATATATATATCAGTAGTTTCCTTTTCCAGAAAATGTTGAAATTGGAATTCTATCAATGTTTTCTCATTTAAAAAAAACTTAAATTTAGATAACAATGGAAATAGAAACCCTGCTGAATTTTCAGTTGATTAATTTTGTTCTGCTACCCATGAAATTCATTTGAGCCTGTTAGCTTATACATTACTGTTTGAAATATAGCCAGGTACTGCTAAAGAGTTGCAATGTTTTCTCCATTACAGGAAACACTGTTGTTGTGGGTGGGGACAGCAAGTAAGAAGAAGGAAAGGAAGGAAAATTTTCTGAAGTATTTACTCTATGGCAGACATTGCAGCAGGCAATTTTATGCATTTTTTGCATTTAATTATTTAAAAAACTCTTCAAGACATTTTAATCCATCTGTTCTTACAAATGTGCAAATAAATATAGAGGGATTAAATAACTTGTCCAAATTCACAGTGATGGCCTTTCAGTGGCAGAGTTGGAATTCCTGTTATGTGAATAGGCATTGTTAACACTCCCCCAAAGAGTGGCATACTCATTTTACTAAATTGGGAAATGATAGAAGTATTTTAAAACTTAAATGAAAACATAGATTAATCATTCAACTTAGAGGTGCTTGTGGTTTTAATATAGTTATTGCCTTCAGTCTTTTTCTAATACATATTTTTCATTTTATAATGTTCTATTTTTTCTTCTTTTAGAAAGAATACAGCTTAATTGTCAAAAATACAAAAAAAGAGAGAGAGAAGAGTCATTCATCATTGTTTATGGGTCATTAATAAATGACATATTTTACCATGCGTTGTTTATAAAATAAATATATACTACATATGTATAGATTCTGTATGCATTTAAAATATCATGAGTATGTTTTGTAAAAGACTGCATAATATCCTATAGTATGGATTTAATTTAAACACTATCTTTTGTTATAAAATTACTTTATTTTCAGTTGTTGATTACATTAAATAAGTCTGCAGTTAATACCCTGGCTCATTACTCTAGTCTCATCTCAAATTGTTTCCTTAGGATAAGTCTCTAAACGTGAATCTTTAAGTTAAAGCACCTGTCCATTTTCTTAAGGTACTTGATATATTTGGCCTATTGCTTTCCCAAGTGATTGCAACAATTTACAAACCCACCTGCAAAGGCCAAGAGAGATTTTAGTTATAACAAAGTTTTTTTGTTGATCAAAATTTGTTCACTCTTGTTTTTTCTATCGGCTTTTTCCTTCTTCACACTTAACAAAATTTGTAAATCTTTTTGTATAATTGTTTAAATTTAGACATCTTAATAACTGTAACCTTGAAGAAAACAAGTCTATGGTCTACCATTAAACTACCAGTATTTCATTTAGGGCCTATCACTGAGAAAACTTTATCTATGTTTGTTAAACGAATGGAAAAGATTTTCCTAGAAGATTATTTTTCTGGGTATTAAACAAAGAAACATCCAAACACCATAATTGAGGAAGGGTTTTCTCTGGTGTTCAGCATGTGGTCTGGTCCCTGGCTCTGGAGAAGGAGAAGGTGAAGTCACAGCAGACCAAGCCACGTGCTGAGCACTGGTTATTGCAGATTGCAACGGGCTCCCACTGCTTCCCCCTGGCGAGGGGAGATGGGGTGTCTCATTATTCACACACAAGTTGTGCTGTGTCCATTAGTCATTTGTAAGTATAACCCATACAGAGCAAGACAGGATTACTCTCTTTGAAGTCAGCCTCCTCACTGTTGTTTGAAAAGAAACAACACTCTGAAATCATTAAAGAATGATGTGGCTTTTGTAAACAAAACAAAAAGGTCAAGCCCAACTTGGACGACCCCATATATAACATTGTTACTTTCTCCCACGGCTCTTTTTGTATTTATTCAATAGGGGAAGTTGTTTTGTTTTTGTTTTTTTTTCCTTCCCTTGGTTGAAAACCTTGGCTGGTCCATGAATTCTCTGGTCACTTGTGATATTATTGATAGTCATTTAAATTGAACATTGGCAACATGGTCATTTTGGGTCCTACGGTCATGTTAAGTTGCCAAACTAAGTCTTATTAAGAAATTAGAATGCATGGCCCAACAGAGGATATAGCATAAAACTTCAGTATTCCTTACCCCAGCTAGGACCTGCACTAGGCCAGCCTTCAAGGAAGAAAGTGTGGCCCACTTCTTCTCTCTCCCCAAAATTCCTTTCCCAATTTTTTAGGTCTTGTTATTGAAAACTAGGGGCTGGAGCATGAGCAGGGAGGAGAAAGCAGGGCAGATAATTTTTTACTCAATAGTAACTATCATTATATGCCTAGGAATTTTCTGGGCTGGCAGATGTGAGAAGCAGTCTTTGAAGTTTTCTCAGAGCCTGCTCTAATGGGCCTCTCCAATGAATTCTCTGAGATAGGCAAAGCCAAGTGTTCCTTCAGCTGCCCACCCAAGTTCCATTAACCTTCCACGCAGTTTTCTTGGCCAAAATTAAAACTCTCTGGATGACTCTCCCTCCCACCCCCGCCATGACCACCAACATCTGATTTATGAAAACACTCACAAATCCCTTGCTCCCACTAATGGTTCCCAATGCAATGTCACCTCTTCTTCACTTCCACCATTGCAGCTCAGTGACCTGCTTTTGGGCACTCCTCTTCAGGCAAGGGTGGACATCAGTCCTTGTCCATTGTAATTCTGCAGAAGCCTCACCCCATTTTGAGGGTAGGAGATGGGCAGGACCTGCTTTTCCACCTGCTCCAGTCCCCCGGGGAAGGGGGATTTCAGCACAGCTTTTTCCATAGAAAAGTCTCACAAAACCCCTACTTCATATCGCTTTTATAGTCCCCTTGTGCCTTTTAGACCCATCTGACAAATTTTCAGATGCCTCCTTTGGAGTTCCACTCGAGAGTGTCACAGCTCGCTTTGGAATTTTCCCTCTGGATTTGGCTGCCTTAGTTTCAACATGTGTCATGCTCTCTACTACAGGTTTCCTTCACTTCCTTAAAGACTCTTCAATACTTTCCATCTCACCACTCTCACACAGCAATAACTTCCTTTCCTTCTTTTTATCCCCAGAGCTAGTCATTTACACCCACTTCTCAAAGCCTGAATTTCTAACACCTGACATTATGCACCTTGCGGGGCACTGAACCTGTCTCCCACTGTGAATGATTTTTCCCCTAGTTAAATCATCTTCCCCTGTTAAAGAATCTTCCAATCTTCAATGTTTTCCCTTTGTGAGTGTTTTCTGTCTGTATTTCTATTTGGGTGTCATTTATAATTTATTTGTAAGAAGTCTCTATATAGTAAGACTTCTAACCCCTTCTTTGTCTTATGGGTTACACTCTAATGGTTTTGATTCAGGTCTGGGATGGAGCCTGGACCTAGGCATTGTGCAAAACCTTTCCAGATGATGCTAATGTGCAGGGAAAGAAACTGGTTTTAGTTGCTGGCTACCTATTTCTATAACATGTTTATTATTCTAAAGTGAGCTGTGACACTTTCAAGTGAAACTTCCAAAGGAGATATCTGAAAATTTGGATTTTTCTAGATATTTTATGTAGCCACTTTAGTGCAAATTTTTGAGATCCAGGTCTACATGGAAAATAAAATTTTCTATTCCCCATAATGATAGAACTTCAGGTAAAAATATCCCAAGAAGAAGAAATCCATATTTCCTACAATTCATTTTGGGAACATATACAAGCAATATAAGATCTCCTGATTGAGGATAATAAGCAATGCAGCATTGTCAGGGACCTAAATGCACAGGGAAGGGTACACAAAGAATGGCTTAGATAGAGTCTAGGGTAACCAAAAATTTTCAGGTGAAAGGAGTGGGGATGGAGAGGATGCTAAAGGTAGAGAGAGGAAGAACTGGTGAAATTGGAATAAGAATTAGCAGCTAGCAGCAGATGTCATTATATACAATGCAAGATGATAAATTCTCGTTAACATGCAAGTCAGGAATTCTGAAATTGATTATCAAGAAATATTAATTAAATATCTATGATTTCATTATACTTAATGCAGGAAACAATTATTTAATATAGGGTGTTTATGTCATCATTGAAAGGGCTACCTCTGAAGCTACTACTCTTGGACCTGTAGAGTTGAGGGAAACATGACTAGTCTCCACTATCAGATGAAACATGATAATGGATTAGAATAGAGTCAGGAGCTCTTACAGTAGCCCACATAGGAGATTGTTATGGCTAGAACTGAGAAAGTATCAGTGTCCAATGTCAAATGCTGCACAGAAGTTAGTCTGAGGACTGCACAAAGACTATCTGATCAAACAATTAGGAAAGCAGTTCAGATGAGGAGATGAAGAGATGAGGGAAAAACATTGTTGTCCTTTAGAGAACTCTTCTAGTGAAGGGATTGGGAACTAAAGGTAAAATGCATACCTGCAGTACTTTATTTATAGTTCTCTCCAAGTTCAGACCTGTGATAATTTAAGCAGAAAGAATAGACGCAGTTGTCTAAAATGGCTTTATTCAGCACATCGTAAACCTTTTTTTTTTTTCAAAGCACATCTCTAAGATGGAAATCTGGCTTTCTTTTTTCCTTTTTAAATTCATCCATTTGGGAAGCGGCTGTGGCTCAATCAGTGGGGCTCCCGTTTACCATATGGGAGGCCCCGGGTTCGGTTCCCGGGGCCTCCTGGTGAGGGTGGGCCCGCCTGCACGGCGTGGTTGGCTGACCCAGCGAGCACAAGCAGCAAGGGGAGGGATAAATGAATAAATAAATAAAAATCTTTAAAAAAAAAAAGAAAATAAATAAATAAATAAAGTCATCCATTCACTGCCTCATTTGTTAGTCCATCTGTGCATTCAGATCTCTTGTAAGTCTCCACTGCTTAATGCCTGGTCAAAAATGGAGTTAGAAATGTAATCAGTATCAGGCCTTTTCCTACACCACGTGCCTTTTTAGTGTCTACCTTGACCACCTCAGGATAAAATCATCCTTCCATCATCTGAGCCCTTTCTTATCTCCAGAAATAGAGTTACAACTTACACACATCAGGGATGAATTTTGCATTATGCATTGTCTCTATACCAAGGTGTTCTGCCTTAATTTTAAACTTTCAATTTTTCCCCATATCCTACATAGCAAAGTCAAAACCTCTGACTAAGCATGCTGTACAACTCCATTATGCTATAACTAGTTGTAACATAATTAGGATTTTATGCATCAAAGCTTTGCATATGCACAGATGGAAAGCAAACTCCTGGAATTCCCTCAGTAGCCATGATTTAGGCTTAACTGTTGGATAAAAAATTATTAAATATTAATTACATGCCAGACTCCAGACACTGAGAATACAAAGGAGCTACCTTAAGGAGCTTGTGTCTTGCTGATTGCATTAGCTTTTTATTGTTCTTGTAATAAATTACAACAAATTGAATGGCTCAAAAAAACACAAATTTATTATTTTTTTTACAGTTTTGGAGGTCAGAAGCTTTGTATGAGTCTCACAGGGCTAAAATCAAGGTGTCATCTGGGCTGCATTCCTTCTGGTAGCTCTAGGGGAGAATTTGTCTCCTTGTCTTTACCAACTTCAGAGACTACCTACATTCTTTGGCTAGTGGCCCATTCTAATAATGGCAGTTGAGTTCCTTCATTGGATCACTCCAATCTTGCTTTCATTGTGTATTAGTCAGGGTTCTCCAGGGAAACAGAATCAACAGGACATATATGTGTGCATATATATATATATAGTGTAAATATTATGAAATTTTTATAGTAATTGGCTCACATGGCTGTGGGAATGGGCAAGTCCTAATTTCATATGGCAGACTGCAAGTGGGAACTCCAATGAAGGTTTTTGATGAATTCCCCAGGAGAAGCTAGCTGGCTAAAGTAGAGATGGAAATTCTCCCTTCTGACTGCTGAAATCATCAGTCCTCCTTTTAAGGCCTTCAAATGATTGGATGAGACTTCTCTCAGTTTTGAAGGCAATCTCCTCAGTTGGTTGTAGATGCAATCAGTCACAATTGCAATCAATTTAGTGATTATTTAAATCCATGAACCATTTCCAAAGTAACAATCAGACCAGTAATTGCTTGACCAGGCAACTGGACACCCATTACCTAGCTAAGTTGACATATAACTTAAACGTCACACATCATAACATCTCCTTTCCTGATTCTAACACTTCTGTCTCTCTCCTCTACTTAATCCAGGTTAATCTTCAAATTTTAAAATGATTAGCAACCTTAATTCCATCTGTAACCTTGATTTCCCTTTGCCATTTAACCTAATATATTCACAGATTCTGGAGATTAAGGCATGAATATTTGGGGGAGGGAATATTAGTCTGCCTACCACACTGATAGACACAGTTTATCCATAAATGAATAAAATAAAGTTTCTTCTGATATATAAGAAATTTGTATAGAGGGAAATTGGAGAGAGCAAGAAAGACACAAAGGGGTCTGTGACCATGTTTGCCTGGTAGAGGACCAGATATTGGTCTAAATTGAGATGTCACTGGAATTAGAGTTCTAAAAATGCTATTGTTTCTCACCAGCCTAATGGGATAAGATGATGTTGGAAGAAAGTAATTCTGAGCAAAGAGGACAGCAGGAACAAAAATGCCTATTCATGGAATAGCATGACAAATTAACTCAAATTGAAAAAATTAAAATATTTTGCAAGAGTGTGGCATAGTAAGGTATAAAATTAGAGAAGAAAGCAGGACCACATGAGGGAAAGTATTGCATATCATATGTGTTAGGCTGAAAAATGGTCATCTCAAAGATATAGCCACATCCTAATCCTCAGAACTTGGGAATGTTTCCTTATTTGGTAAAAGTCTCTTTGCAGATGCACTTAAACTATGGAATTGAGATGAGGAGATTATCCTTGTTTGTGCAGGTGGGGCCCTTAATGCCATTTCACCTGTCTTCTAGGAGAAAGGCAGAGGAAAATCTGACAAGCAAAAAGAGGAGATAATGTGAAACATAGGCAGTGATGGAAATGACACAGCCACATGCCAGGGGACACCCAGGAATGCCAGCAGCCATCAGAAACTACACAAAGAAAGGAGCAGATTCTCCCCCTGAGCTTCAGGAGGAAGTGCAGCCCTGCAAACACCTTGAAGTTTTAGTTCTGGCCTCCAGAACTGTGAAGAAATATATTTTTGTTGTTTAATGCTACCAAATTTGTGATAATTTGTTACAGCAACCATTTGTGGGCTGGATTGAAGAGGATTCAGCTCAGGAAACTATGATATGATGAAGGATATGCAAAGAAAACTGAGAGAGAGAGAGAGAGCTAAAACTCTCTCAAAGGAGGGGAAACTTTCAAAAAGGGGATGATCAATAGTGTCAAATATCAGAGGAAGGTCAAATAAGAAAATAATGATTAAAAGCCCATTGGGCTTGGTGATTAGGAGGCCATTGATGACCTTTGCTAGTATCAATGAAGAGATGGAACAAAACCTAATTTCAGTGAGTTAAGGAATGAACTGATGGTAAACCAGTTAAGACTACATTTTCAATATATTAGATTTGAAGGAGAGGGACACACAGGCATTACTGAGAATTATTTTGTTTTTCAGACAATGACATAAGGATTTCAAATATTAACTCCTTCAAGACATTCTTTATTACTGTTCAAAAAGAGTTGTGCACTGCTTTCTCAGAATTCCCATAGCTCTAAGACAGTGCATACCATTGCAAACCTCTCAATAACACAGACAATACTCTAGTCCTCTTTGTATCTATGTACTTGACACATGGAAGGATGTCAATAAACATTTTTATATGAATGAATAAATGAAAATTTTTGGTTGATTGACCAAACTTGGAACACTAAAATGTTCACATATGCTGGTCACATATCGTTGAAAAACAGATTTTAGTGATGTCATTTGGTCACAGGACACCAAGAAATATGACACTTAGGCAGTATTCAATATATTTCTTTATAACCAACAAACAATAACTGGAAGAACATTTCCTACCTTAGGGATTTAATTTTCATTACAACGCTTACTTTATTGCTCACTCTACACTTTCTAATAAGTAACCTGAAGTAGAAGAGACCTGAAGATATGATTCTTTGGAGAGAGTTTCCATTTTCTGTACAATTTTGTTGTCCCATCCTTACCAGCCTTGGTGCAGGAGTGCACATTAAGTCTAGAGAGAGAAAGGGCTTCAAGGACACCCCTAGGAGAGCATGATCTGATTTCCCTAAAGTATGGGCTATCCCAATTTCTTCTAGGGAGAACTGAAGATGAAAGGTTTTCTTGCCTGTAGACAGAAGAGAGATGCCCTTTCACCAACAATGCGGTGACAGTGTGTGCTTTCTGAATATGAGATAGGAACCCTGTAGTAGGGAGCTAGTCTGAGTCAACTTTAAAAGGGGTCCTGCTAAAGTGAACTCAGGAGAAGGGCCCCCAACAGAAAGAGTCTGTGTAGGGTAGCCCATCAGAGAGAGGCCCAAGATCGGGGTGACTGTGTTGATGTGCCAAATGGTGAGGCTAAGGAGAAGGCATTTCCTGTGCCACCAGTGAGGGAGGAATAGTCTGGTGCAAAAGCTAAGGTGGGAGGTTAAGAGGTATGAAATAAGACAATAGCATTGGATTGATGAGAAGGTGATCAAGTCAAAAAACATTTTTAAAGTAGAATAAGCAGAGCATGGTAACCCATCAACTGAGGGACATGGGTGAGACCAGGAAAAAAGGAAGACTCTCAGGTAAAATGTAATGTGCAGGCAGACAGGACAGTCAGGAAGAAAAGGAAGGGAGGAGAGAAAATGAAAAGTAAGTTCATTTTCAGATATGTTGTTATCTTTGATATAGATTCAGTCAGAAGTTATTATCCCAAATAACTTAGCCAGGCCTGCCGTTAAAGCCCTAAACGTTCAGTCCAGGAAATACCTCAATGTGAGTTACCTCGTTACAGCAGGATCAGGTTCTCCAACCTTCTGGGTCCCTTTTCTCCCTTGGTTTTTGTTACCTCGCAGGTAAAGTTAGATTCCAAGAGACCTGCCAATCCCCAACACACTGCTCAGTGTCACTTAGGTCATGAAAGTCAAGGACATCTAACGACCTAAAGATAAAACAGAGTTTGAGCCTAATTTTGGTCAAGAAAGAATTTAGGTTCTAAAGAGACGGAAGCTCCTTGTTAATAATTAGCCTATTTTTTTCTGTTTGAGCTTTTTTTTGCACCCCTCTCACTTTAATTTTCATATTAAGAAAACTTCAAACATACAAAAATAAAGTGTAGCATTGACTCATCAGTGAACATCCAGTTTCAATAAATCTTAATAATTTCTTATGTTTTCTACAGACCATTTTTAGCAAATAAAATACAGAAGTAAAGTCACCAATGCACCCATCCTAATCACATTCCCCCCTGTCCCACAAGTAAACTTCTATCCTAAATCTGCTTTGTTATTCTTAGGCATTTTTTCAGACTTTTACCATGTGTGTACATGTATCCATGTTGGTACCTATAGCTCATGATCACTCCATGTCATTTAATAATGTACCATGATTTCTTTATCCATTCTCCAATCATGGATATTTAAGATGTTTCCAATGTTACCCAATTACAGACAATAAAGCAGTGACCATTTTGTTTGTATCCCCTTGCACACAGGTGCTGGAGTTTCTCCAGGATATTTATCTGAGTTTGTGCATATTAAGCCTCACTGGAATGTGTTTGTTAGATTCCTCTAGAAATAGAGCTTAAGCAGGGACTCAAGTAAACATAGTTTATTTGGGCAATGATTCCAATAAGGGAGTGGGAGGTGAAACAGGCTAGGGAAGCCAGCAGATAAAGGGTGCCTAATCAAGCAAGTTGCTGGCTAACCGAAGCTTACTGCCACTGAGGAACACTGACAGCCAGTGTAGAACGTGAACCTCAGAGCTAGTCCACTAAAGGGAAAAGGAAACTGGAATATTCACCCACCACCTCCCATCAGTCATGGGTTGAGGACTGTTCCTGCAGATGTTAAGTCCCTGGCACTTTCAGGGCCAAAGCAGACTTCAGCAGCTAAAGAAAGCCCTTGGGTAACTATGTGCAGGTCCTGGCAGCTGAATGTCAGGCAGGTGTGTGCTGAAATGTAAGGCAGGGAAATATGGGCGGGGCACTGAGAGCATCTGCTACAGGACTAAATTGCTCTCTAAGGTGATTGCCAATTTGCACTCCCAGGATAGTGGTATGAGGAGGACAGATCCTCCAAACAGAGTTCATTTTATCTCTTTGCCTTAAATCCTGGGTTACTGAAAAATATCATTATGACTACACCAGCTTTCTTTTTCTTAGTATTTTCTCAGTATATCTTATTCGAGTCCTTTATTTTCAATCTTCCTGTGTGATTATGTTTTAGTGTATCTCATGTAAGCAGCATACTTTTATTCAAACCTCCAGAGCCTATTTTTAATAGTTGACTTGAATCCTTTCACATTTAATATTACTACTGATACATTTGACTCATTTTGAAAATCTTTATAAGTACTTTCTGCTTACTGTCCATTGCTTTTGCTTCTTCTTTTTGACTTCTCTTACTCTTTACTGTGTCTTGAGATTCACCCATGTTATTACATGCTCCCTTAGTTCATTCTTTGCTATTGCTGTGTAGCATTTTGTATGAATATACCACAATTTATTAATCCATTTTACTCTTGACTGACATTTGGGTTCTTTCCAATTTTGGGTTAGTTTTGAATAAAGTTGCAAAAAAAAAATTATGTACATGTCTTTTGGTATGCGACTGTACTCATTTCTCTGGGTATATACCTAAAGAGAACCTCTGGATCATGGGGTAGGCATATATTTATATTTACTATTTATTGCCAAAAACTTTTCAAGGGTGATTGTACCAATTTACATTGCTTTCCCAGCAATGTGGGAAAGCTCTATTTGCTCCACATCCACAGTTTGGAAATGTTGGACTATTTAATTTGAATTCTGATTTTGTGTGTTAGTATCTCATTATGGTTTCAATTTGCATTTTTCTAATGAGTAATAATGTTGAGCAGCTTTTCATATGCTTATTGGCTATTCAGATATCCCCTTTGTGAAATGCCTATTCATGTCTTTTGCCCATTTTTCCCATTACGTGATTTCTCTTTTACTTGTTGATTTATTGGAGTACTTTAAATATTCTAGATACAAATCCTCTGGCAATGTATGTATTGCAAATATCTTCTCACAGTCTTTGTCTTGCCTTTTCATTCTCATAGTAGTTTCTTTCTAAAAACAGAAGTGTTTAATTTTAATGAACTCAAAATTAGCAATCTGCTTATATGACTAGTATTTTTTAATGTCTTGAGTAAAGTGAAGTCATGAAGATGTTCTTTTGTGTTTTGCCTCCTTTCATAAATGACAGACATATTAATTGGGCATAAAATTTAAGTTGATGGTTGCTGTTTTCTTGCAGCATTCGGAAGATATTAATCCACTGTCATTGCTGAAAATTCTTCTGCTCGTAGAATAACTGCACTTCTTTGTAAGTAATCTGTTTGCTCTCTGTGGTAAATTCTAAGAATTTTTCTTTAAGCATGATATGCTACAGTTTCATTATTTAAAAAATTAAGGTGCTTTGGGCAGTTTTAAAACATGGCCCTAAAAATTTTGGTATGCCTTTCCATTAAGAAGTTGCATGTACATTTTCTATGGAATAAATTATCACAATTTAATTACTTAAAACAAAACAAATTTATCTTTTTACAGTTCTTGAAGTCAGACATTTAATATGGGTCTTACTGGGCTAAAATCAAGGAGTCAGCAGGACTGTATTCATTTCCAGATGTTGTAGGCAAGAATCTCTTTCCTTTCCTTTTCCAGATTCTGCCTACATTCCTTGACTTCAAATCAACATTAGCTAGTCAACTCTTTCTCCCAGTACTATCTACCTGGTTCTGGCTCTTCTGCCTCCCTCTCCCCCATTTAAGGACCCTTGTCTACACAGATAAACCAGGATCACCTCCTACTTTTAGTCAAATGATTAGTAACCTTAATTCCATCTCCTATCTTAATTCCCCCTTACCATGTAAAATGACATATTTACAAGTTCCAGGAGTTAGTACATGGACATTTGCCTGTACAGAAGTGGTCTCATAGAGAAAGGATGCGTGTGACTTCCACATCTAAGTCAGAAGAAAACATTTAACTTCTGACAGGTCTTCCAAGAATGCACACTCTCTGAAAACCTCTCTTGTGAGACTCCATCTCAGAACCATGTGGCATTAAGAAGCCAAGCCACGTGGACAGACACAAAAGGACACCCTGGTTGGCAATCCTAGTTTTTGTATCATCTCAGCCCAAGGTCAGGCATGTCAATGAGCCTTTGGATAAATCCAGGTCCCACCTTAGATTCAAATCCAGGCTTTGGACGGTCTAAGCTTCAGTCCCAGACAACATGGAATAAAGACAAGCCATCCTCACTGTCTGGGTGCTGCCTGGGTTCCTAACCCACAGAATTTATGAGCATAATAAGATGGTTTTTCAAAGCTGCAAAATTTGGTGGGTATTTGTATGCACAGTATTAACTAGAAAAATGTTCATTTATTTTATTTTCATTGCTTGGCAATTAAATTGTACTTTCAATCAGAGAATGCAGGCCTTTGTCCAGTTCTGGAAAATTCTGTACTCTTATATCTCCAATTATTGATTCTCTACCATTCTTTCATTGTCTTCCCCTGGAACTCCTATTAAATGAAATTAGAGCTTTTCTAGCTATCCTCTATATCTTCAACTGTTCTTTTGTATATTTTCATCTGTTCTCTCTGTAATGTATTCTCAGTACACTTTTGCAATACATTAATTCTCTCTTTGTACACTGACTAGAATTTTCTGACTATAGAATTCTTATTCAAATGAATTCAGTTTATGTTTAATTCTTCATCACATGAGTTTTAACTGGTTCTTTTTATGTTAAATAATACCATTTAATATATTCTTGTTTAATATATTTTTCTCATGCCAATGGACAGGTTTTCATTAATCTATTTGAGCATTATAATATATTTATTTTGAAGTTTTATTCAAACTGTGCTATGAAATTCATTTCACTGGGAGTGAATGTGAAAATTATTAATATTTTGATCTACCTTAGCATTTGGTTTCTTCCTATGTTTTATAATTTTTGTTTGGGAATTTCTCTTTGTTTTCTAGAAATCCCTTTCTTCTTGCTTTATTAAAACCTCTTCAGTCTGGACTCAATGACTCTACCCACCTCTCTCGTAGTTCCCTTTCTCCCCCATTCCCAGGCCTCTAGTCCATGCAGGTCCTAGAACGTCAGTTCAATGCTCCTGTCTCATAGTGGTGTGTGAGACCTCATAGATTCAGTCACAAAGCCTGAAAACGGCATGATTCAGTCGTGGTCCTAAGGCTGTCTGTGCAATCTCTCTAGACCTGCTGCTTCATGGAAGCTAAAGACCCAGCCAGCGGTATTTGCAATGATAATGGTTGTAATAATAATCCATTCACTTTCAAGTAAACTGAGCCAATTCCAAATTTTGATTAGTCGTTATGAGACTAATTAGTTGAAGATTTTCCTTCTTCTTCCTTTCTTCCCAGATTTGACCTATGTCCTAGAAGTTGGGGAGTACTTTAGATATCATCCTGGAATGGAAATGGAGGTAGGAGGAAGACAGCTCATCCCTAGGCATCATTAACTCTCCCCCATGGCTTCCAATGAGATGGAATTCATCTTCCTGGTCCCTGTCTACATGTGCTCAGGTCTCCTGGACACCCTACCATGAACTCTCCTTTCCCCAGGTTCAAGGTCCTTTTTATCCACTGGCCTTCCCTCCGACTTTCCAAGTCTGTGTGGCGTGAGAATTTTATCTACACTGCTTTTGCCCACACAGTCTTCTGGTAGTGGAACCTCATGAAGCTGTCTTCACTTCTAGACACTTCTCAGTCCTTGTTGCTCTTCTGTTGCAGTGATGTGCTGGCTTCAGGCTGCTGTACCAGGATGCAGCCTCACCAGGATGCACACTGGAGCACAGTTTTCTTCTCCTCTGAGATCCCCTCACACTGATCTGAGTTTATATTTTCAACCTACCTAAATCTAGGGACTCGATGCTGAAAGGGGTCACAGTGCCGCCCACATGACCGACAACTCCCCTCTTGCTCTTTTCTTTCTTCTGCAGGTTAGAAAAAATACATCTCTTTGGCTCTTCCTAGGGAGAGTTTATATCTCCACTCCCAGGAGAAATGGGGGCAAAAGACTGCCTAGAAGATTATCCCCACTATTATGTCAAAACTCTGACTCTTGATATTGGGAGGAAAAAAAAAACTTTTTCACTGAACTATTGTGTCTACCACAACATCTAAGCTAAACTATTTAGAGAAATCTAGAAGCCAACATTTTTTTACTTTCTGTCCTTTCCATATTACTCTTACTTTGAAAAAGATCATAGAATGGCAATACCACTGTCTAAATGACAAGAAAAGGAAATAGTAAGGAAGAACCTTTAGTTAAAATCTCAGATTTTGTCCCCCAGCACACGAGTATACAGTGTCCCTTTAGGTGCTGTGTCAGGAGAAAGTGTGGCAAGTGCAACTCGGGCTTTAATCTCACTGTTGGAAGCTTCCCATAAAAAGACCACATGTTTAAATTCCCTTGCTCCCATTTGATTAAGGGAAGATCCACTGCCTTATTAGAGTTTTTAAAATGTCGGTAATTGGGTAATCAGCAGCCACTGTGCCTCTGGACCAGACTGAAGGCCAAATCACCCTGGGTTACAGGATTTTAGGGATGTCTGGGTGAACCTCTTTCTCTATTGTCTCCATCGCCAACATCCCATCCTTGAGAGTCACTAAACTATTTTAAACGCTATTTTACATTGAATTAAGAAGATAGTTATACCATTTCCTTTTCTAAAGCAGCAACTGGCTCTCAGTGTAGTGCTGATGTTGTCAAGTCTCTACTTAAAGAATACTAAAGAAAGATTGAGTCCTCCTCTCACTGTCTCTCTCCATTCTGCCCTTTCTTCCCCCTCCCTCTATCTCCTGTTCAAGTGTCAGGAAAATTCTCTGTGGCTCTGTCTCAAAAGGCACCTCAACAGCTGTGAACTCATGACCTAATTGTTCTGATGGCATTCCCAAGCTCCCCTGCTCAAGGCCAGAGAAATCGCAGCCCTTTGGACCCTTAGCCAGTAATTCATGGTACTTAGTCAACCCCCCCCACACCTCAGGCCCCCTCCTGCTCTCCTCCCACCCCCTCTTCCTGTCCTCTTGCTCTCACTCTCTGTTCTCTCCTCATACCAGTCTGAAGCAGCTTGATCACCTGCCAACCGGTATTGATTTTTGCTTCCCAATCTCCAGGCTGGATGGAAGCAAAAGATTAAAAACAGTTTGTCAGTTTGAAGTTGAATAAGAATTCGGCACAAGGGACGTCTTAGAAACGTGAGGAAGTGGCGGGGGAGGTTGGGGAGTGTGGGCAGTCAAGGCCAAAGCAAGTCTTAAGGGAGCTTAACCCTTTATACCAACAAGCCCCAGAATATTTTGGAGGGGATGGGGCTGTAATTCTGCCTCCTCCACTTTTCCTCTGTCTCATTATCTTCTCTTAGCCCATCAGAATGTGTTTGATTGGGACTCTCACAGGCCACAGACCACCACCCTCTTTGGCTCACCGACACCCATATTAAGTTTGCAGCCCCCAGATCACTGTCAGGACACTTGGTCCTGAGCAAGAGGTTGTGTCTGGATGCCTGTGGCTTCCACATGTTAGGGGTCCCAGGTTCTGCCCATCGGAGCTTTGTTGACAGGATCCATTAGTATTCATGGAGCGGGGTCTGCTTCTGTCCTTGTCAAGACAGAGTGGGTAGACCAGGGAAATTTGCCCTTCAAAAAAATAAATATCGTTTGACTCATGAAAGATCCTCTTGGTTTTTTTGCCAGCTATAGAGATGACAAATGATTTACAAGCATCTGTAGAAAACATGGAGGGTCAGAGCACAGAGAATCAGCATGTAGAAGGAGCCAAATCCAGGGCACTAGAGTTTTACTCACTCAAGGGCCAGGTTATCAGTCTGCTTAAGAGCACAAGCGCTGAGCTGAAGCAGATCACCTTTCCCTTCCTTGAAAGCAGAACAGTTAGAACCAGGTCAGACCAACTTGTGGTCACAGAGGCAGGGACTGAGGGATTTCTGCACTATAGGGAGAATTATGGCAAGTATATAAAATAGAGTTTACTGAAGAGATTCAGTTCTCTCTTATTTCCCTATTCATTTCTATTTGGTTTGGTAATAATGATTTGTGCAGTGTGTAGCATATCCAGACAGGAATCAGTCTTGTTAACTTGAAACTCTGAGTGGTGGGATGTTTGCATGGTTTGGCCCATTCTGGTCATTCAGATCTTGTCTCTAATTATCAAGTATATTCTACTGATTCTAAGTATCATTCAATCTATCTATTTATCTATCTATCTATTATATATTTTTATATACATATATATAACATATTACCTAGAAGTGTTCTATAAGTCAGAATCTTGTGAAGATAGCAAAAAGATAAGTGAAAAATGATTAAAACTATTCTGACTATTGGAAATTCTACTTCATTTACTAGAAATATTTGAACAAAATGAATAAGTAGGAAACTCTGGTTCTTCCTCACCACTCTAGCTAAGGGAGGAGGCATGACTGAGTCTAGAGATCCTTATGTATGTCTCACACATCTCTTGTCTCATAGCTTTGCATGTCTGTTTATTTTTGAAGATCTTTAACTCTAGGTCTCAAAATTATCATTTGCATATGCTCCAATTCTAATCCCAGAGAAGTGACTTTTTCTCTGAGAAACAATTCTCCTCAATATGATCTTGAAAATGGTGCTCTAGGCTGTGTGATAGCATAAATCCATAACTCTCAAAGCCTGGTATTCTGTCATTTTTTGTATAGTGACTTTATTCCTTCTATAATGTTCAGTATATTCTGTGGCAAAGGGAATGGGATTGAATCTTACTTGGAAAAAAAATCGTCTTTGCCCCTGGAAATAATTTCCTACATAAAAGTGATGGAAAATTTTCATCCCATTGGGTAGATAAATGGATGCCATGATACCATTTATATTACAACCTTAAATAGTCACCTACTTTTCCCCCAAATACAACCATTTAGGGCAATGCATTCAACTCCTTTTATTGCTGCAACAAATTATTACAAATTTAGCAGCTTAAAACAATGCAAAGTTATTCTTTTATAGTTTTGGAGGCCCAAAGTCTGAAATTGATTTCCCTAGGTTAAAGTCAAGGGAGGGCTGTTTCTTTCTGGTTGCCTCCATTCCTTGTTTCCTAACCCCTTCCTTGCATCATTTCAACCTTTTGTTTCCATCATTACCTCTAATTCTTTTCTGAAGTCAAATCTCTCTCTGCCTCCCAAGGGTATTTGGGATTACATTTTAAGGGTCCATTGGACAATCCAGGATTATCTCCCTTTCTCAAGATTCTTAATTTACTCACATATGCAAAGCTCCTTTTTACATATAAGGTAACATTTACAGGTTCCAGAGATCAGGACTTGGATATCTTTAGTGACCATTATTCAACCTGCCACAGGCACTATTGCTGTAAGATTCCACCCCTGATAGTTGTGTGGCCAGAAACTTTTCTACTAAAAGTAGGGTCCCTGCTCCTGCCCTGAGTGAACTAGGTTTACAAAGTTTCCCTAAAGCCAAAAAATCTCTCTGGTGTCTGAGAATGGAAAATAAACTGGGTAAGGTAGAGAGGACAAAGGTTGGAAGCAGCTTCCTGAAACTTTCTTTTCTGGCTATGATTGGATAAACTCATAAAATCTTAAAACTGGAAGCAACTGTTAGATCATGTAATCCTATTCCTACAATTTACAGGAAAGGAAATTGGAGTTCAGAAAGAACTTGCCCTTGCATGTCTTTATCATCATATGGTAACAGACGACATTGAGAACCAAGTGATGGTGATGATGGAAGCACGTAGAGTCCCATCCTTTCCACAATCACATGTAAAAATGTTCATCATGGAAGGGAATATAAGAAGTAAGTATCTTATGAAAACTGTGCCATCAGAATATCGTCCTCAAAAGAAGCCAGGTTTTTCTCATGATCTGGAATAAACCCAAACATCAGGGAAGATTCCAGGAAAGAAATGAAAGAGGTTTCTCTACCCTCTGTGGTGGGACAATTTGCAACACAACAAATCTGTGAAGGCTACAGCTCTAAGAGCTCTAACACACTCGCTCCCATCTCTGCTCCTTGCTTCCTGATAAAATCGAGGAAAATTTTCTCCCCTATGAAAGTGCAGTCCCTCCCTTGTGCTCTGGATTTCATCCTTTTTCACCTTCCCAAGAATATTTTCCTTTGGTAACCTTTTTTGTTGTTGCTGTTGTTTTCTGCTTCAGCAAACTCACCCTTAATAATGAATCTTTCCCTTTAGCATAAAAATACGCTCTAGGATCTCTGCTTTAAAAAAAAAAAAAAAAAAAAAAACCTCATTCTGACATCCTGATCCAGCTATTGTTTCATTTTTCTCCTTTCTTTCCTAGAATAATTTCTTAAAGAAGTGCCTCTTCTTCCTCATCTTCCATTAATTTCACAGTACAGTCTGGATTTCATATCCAAAATTCCAAAAACCAACTTCGGTGAAAAACATCTTCCATTCATTCATGCATTAATTTGTTCATTCATTCAACAAGTATTTACTGAGCTCTACCTAGTGCTAGGCATTGTTTTAATAGGGACAAAACAATGAACAAAATAGACAAAAATCTCTACACTAATGAAACTTACATAGTAGTGGAGAGATGGACTATAAATAATAAATACAATTATCAGAAGGTTTTTAAGTACTAGGAAGAAAATTAAAACCAGATAAAGGGATAAGGAGGGCTGATGTGAAGATGAGGGTTGACAGCAGTGTGCCATATAAAAGGGGTCATCAGAGAAGGCTTTCGTGAAAAGGTACAATTTGAGGAAAGTCACCCATCCAACTTTGTACAACCATCTCTACTTGTTTGTGTCATAGCTAACTTAAATAAGACACACTCCAAAACTATTTTTTTATATATCTCCAAACCTCCACCAATCTCCTCTATCTCATAAGTGATTCACCATCCAGTACTTCTAGCCAGTAATCTAAAAGTCATCATTAAATCTTCTCTTCCTTACCCTCTATATCCAATCCATTGGCAATAGATGCCATCTTGCCCGCTTAAAGTTCACCCTCCTTCCATTCTAATCACCATCTCACCAAGTCCAGATCCCATCAACTTTCATTTGAACTATTAAACCAGCTTTCTAACTACTCTCTTTACTTTCACTCTTTTTCTCTTCCAATCAGCTCATTTTTATTTAATTTTTATTTTTTTATCAAAGTAATATAGATGAGTAGTTTAAAAAGTCAAACTGTACTATAAATGCTCAGAACAAAGTACAGCAGACTTCTGTCTTATCCACTCTCAAGTCCTTTTCTTTAGAAACAATCTCTTTGCCCTTTATCTGTTTCTTCTGTGGTAAAGGGAATGCAATTTTAATCACTTTGGGCCTGAGAATAACTTTCTATATAAAGATTATCTGACAATATAGGCTCCACCTGTAGATAGATAAGCAGATACCATGATACCATTGTGTTATGTCCTTAAAAATTCACCCACCCTGGTCCCAAATATATTAGTTTAGGGCACTATTTCTTCTATAATTCTGAATATTATACTTATTTTACTTTCTCAATTTTTTTACAAATTTTGAACAATTAATCATTTATTTCCTACTGTGGAAACTGAACACTGATTCACATCTATTGGTCTCTGTGAAAAACTTTCTCCAACTTATATTGACTCACTGTAGTTATATCATGTACTTTGTTAAATCAATATTTAGTGTTACCATTATTAGCGCAGTTAGCAAGAAATAATAAGAAATATCAAGGAAAATTTGAAAAGTAACTACATAAAATTTCTAAAAGTTAAAATCTAATTGACAGTGAAAACTCAATAGACAGCTTAACAAGCCATCCAAAATAGGCAAAGAGAAAATTAGTCAATGAGCAAATTATTGAATTAGAAGATAGATAAAAATAAATTATCCATATAGAAGCAAAAAGGAAAAGAGAGGTGAAATTTACAAGAGAGATTAAGGGATATAGATTAAGAAGTTTTAACACAAATCTAATTTGTGTTCCAGAAGAAGAAGAGAAAGAACATGAGGAAGAGTTAAAATTAAATATATAATTGTTAAGAATTTCAATAAATTCAGGAATTCCAATGAGTCCAGTATGATAAATAAAAATAAATTTGTAACTTGAATTACAATTACTTGAATAGTGAAACCAAAGAACACTGAAAATGAAAAGGAAGATGTTTAAAGCAGCCAAAGGAAAAAGAATACTTTCAGAAGCCCAGAATTTTGATTGTCAATTGACTTCTCAGCAGCAATAATGGAAGCCAAAAGATAAAGGAATAATATCTTTAATGGAACTGAGGGAAAAAAAACAGAGAAAATACATCAGGAAAAATATTCTTCAAGAATAATAGAATATTAAAATGAACTTGAATACTTTTTCAGATAAAGAAAAACTAAGAGAGTTTGTTGGCAGCAAAGCATTGCTAAAGGAAATTCAAAAATAAACTTGAAGCAGAAGGAAAAATTTCCCAGAAGGAAAATATAAGATGAAAATATAGGGATGAAGAGCAAAAAAAAAAAGTGGTAGGATATTGGCAAAATGAAATAATGGTTCCTAGAATTTTAACTGATTAAGAAATATTTAAAATATACAACAATAAAAATATATCATTAATGAATTTCATTAATCAAATTTAAATTTAAGGTCCCAGAATTTTCCAGGAGGAAAGTAAAATGCTGGCTACTTTATACTTTCATAATTCTGTATGCTATAATTCCTATGCTAAACAATTCAAAACAAAAACAGAGTTGATAGATTTCAAACTAGTAGAGTGGATGAAAAATAAAATGAGCAAGAAACAGCCAATTAATTCAAAAGAAGGCAAAAAATAGAAAAACAATCCCCCAAAAAATGAGACAAAAAAAAAAAAAAAAACCTAGCATGGCAAGTATACACTACATTATTATTTATATTAAATGTAAATGGAGTGTATTAGTTCCCTATTGTTGCTGTAACAAATTACCACAAATTTATTGACTTACAACATACTTTTTAGTTCTGGAGGTCAGAAGTCCAAAATCAGTTTCACTGGGCTAAATTCAAGGTCAGCAGGCCTGAATTCCTTTCTGGAGTATCTAGAGAAATATCTATTTCCCTGCCTTTTCGAGCTTCTAGAAGCTACCTCATTCCTTGGCTTGTGGCCTCTGTGTTGTACAATTCCAACCTCTTGCTTCCATCATCACATCTCTTAATATTTTGATACTTCTACCTCTATCTTATAAGGACACTTATTATGATATTGAACCTCTGGGATCATCTAAAATAATGTCCTCACCTCAAGATCCTAATTGAATCACATCTAGGAAGTTCCTTTTATGATGTGTAGTAACATATTCATTATTTAGGAAATCACATAGAATAAGTTTTCTCAGTAAAAAATTGTAAAACAATTTAATTAATGTACAACACATGCAGTACACTCATATAAAACAAGGATAATGAAAATTTAGGTAAATCCTCCATTGTTACTACTTTTCTCCAATACATTTAGTTTTTATTTGAATTAGAAAAAGCCCATTAAATAGCCTCTCTGTCTTCATTCTTGCCCCCATCCAATCATTCTCCATAATCCAGTTTCTAAAATGCAAAAACAATCTTGCCCATCATCCCATGCCCCACCTCCTTTAAGTTGCTTAAAAATTTTCAATGCTTCTAAACTCATCAACAGTCCTTACAAGATCATTTATTACCCACACAAATTTCTTGTTCCTTGAAAACTGGCATATAGTCACTTTGCACATACTCTTCCCTCTTTTTGTAGTACATTTCTTCCACCTCAGTTCCTGTGGATGCCCGCTTATCCATCAGATCACAGCTTAGATGACGCTTGTTCCACTCTTTCTGGAGGTCATCCTCCATCCAGCTCATCCTACTGCTAGGTCAAGTTCTCTTGCTAAGTCAGCCTTTAGCAACCTCTACTTTTCCCATGACTTCTATTTCATTGCATTGATTTTTAATTGCTTAGTTGTGTTTTTCCTACTAGAAACTATAAGACAATTTTGTACCTATCTTGTCCTTCACCTTATCACAGTGCATGGTACATAGTCAGCATTTTACAAATATTTGCTGAATAGGGAAAACATAATACTGATTCACCTCAAAACTGCAATCTAATAATCACAGAAACTTGCTCTTTTAGGGGATGCCTCTTTCCTGGAATCTGAACATGAAATAAGAACACTTCTTAAAAGAACTAGCTTCTGTAATTATTAAGTCACAGTTTTAGAGAGTGAATCAGCATGTAATTTTTCTTACTATGTTATACTGATTACTCATTATAACTTACTTATTTCATATATATATATAAAATATAGTATACATATATATATTATTATAAACATTACATATAATTTGTGTTCATGTGTATTTATATGTGTGTGTTTGTATGTATATGTATGGGTATATACATATACACATATATGTATATATATTCACATGCACACAAATATATATGTAGGTATTATGCCCTTCCAGGATCCCAGAAAATGCCTTTCCACCCTTCCAGTTTCAGGAGCACTTAAACTCTAAATGCAGGTCAATGCAATTTAATCCTTAGGACCAGTTTCATACTTAGGAAGAAGACAAATACTGTCAAATACTCCATGTAGCTAATCTGGCTCTGAATTTTGTTCTGCTGTTTCTGAGTCACTGACTTTATAGCTTGGCATGTCAAAAATCCTCTAGAATTGAGTTCTTGTCTTAATCGTTATTTTCTTTTACCAGTTTTCTTTCCAGGGCCATGAAACCTGTTGAAAAATTCCAATATGGGAGTCTGCTAAAAATGGCAAACTTTCCTGATACTGAACTGTAGTTTGGACTCTCCAAATAATTAACTTCTACATAATTTTCCATCACTGTACTTCATCTTGATAAAATGGCACTGCTACTTTGCACTGGATATTCAATGCAACTGCTTCCAAAGACAACATTGCCTTACTCTCTTGGATGTGTGTCCTACCTGTCAGATAGGACTTGCTCCCTGCTCTGCATTTGTGACTCATTCCCAACACCTAACCTATTTCAGTGGCCAAGTACTGTCTTTGGCCACAGGAATTCTAGTCTACTCAGTTTCTCTGCAATGAATTGAACTTATCTAACCTTCTACATTATGACATAAATATCCAAAGGCAGACTAGAAAACAGAATATGAGTTTAAGCAAGGAGAAAATATTATCTTCATAAACTAGAAGTCACTTACATTTTAAAATATCCAAGAATATCAACTAAAAACTGAGAAACTCTTAAGAGTTCTATAGAATGGCTGGTTGCAGAAAAACTATGCAAAAATAGAGCAACCAAAATCAATTAGTGAATTTAATCTTCAAAAATTGATAAAAATGACAATAAAATTTTTAAAATGCCCAGGAATAAGTTTAAAGTTTATAAAGAATGAAAATGAAGAAAACTAATACTTTTCTGAGGATGTATAAGAAAACTTTGAATAGATGAAACAATATTCCAGGGTTCCCAGATGGTAAATCCCAATAAAGCTAAAATGATAATTCTCCCAAAATTAATTTATAACTATAATGTGATTGCTCTCAAAATAAAAAGGAATATTTATTTAGAACTTGAGAAAATTATTTTAACTCTATCTTGTAATATATACAAGCAAGAATAGCTAGGAATTTTCTCACAAAAAAAGATGAATTTTCATTCTTTGGAATTATAACTAATTATAAAGCTATAGTACCAGTTTAAGCTATAACATCTAGTAAAACAGAATAGAAAAGAGAGAGAGGCAGACATTTTAAAGTAATATAAAAGGATTGATCGTTTCATTGATTAGTTCTGAACAAAATTGTTAACTATTTGGAAAAAGCAAATTTAAACTTTCTCTAACACCAAAGTAAAATTTATTCAATTTATATAGTAAAGTATATGACATGAAATATTATTGAATTACAAATCATAGCATATGATAATTAGCTAGCTTTTCTAAGCATAAAAGCAAAAAGAGGTAACAAAATAAAAAAAATATTTAAACTTCGATATGCAAAAGTAAAAAAATGATCTTCTGCACTTGCAGTAAAAGATACCATAAACCGAAATTAAAAAGCAAGTGTGAAAATGGGGAAATATTTTAACCATTATGCGACTAAAAGTTTAATATCCCTATTACCTAAAGATTAACCTTCTTAATATAAAACAGTTATTAAATAACAAGAAAAGGAAGAACACAAAAATAAAATAGGCATAAAGACATTAAAGATTGAACACACACATGCATGCATACACACATATATACACACACTATAAATAACCAAAAAGAACATGAAAATATAGTCAACCTTACGATTGAAAATGTACCATTTTTTATATAACAAAGAATAATTGCCAAATTGATAAAGTTTTGTCTCTTTTTTATATTTTTAGGGATAGTGTTCATATTTGAATAGATTTGGAGGCGACAGCCACTCTAATATATTTGCCAGATTATTACTCAAAACACATTCTCAAAGAGTAATTTAAATTACAGAACAAAAGCCTCAAAATTCTAAATAATCTTTGACACAGTAATTTCATATCCAACAATAAATCCAGTAACATAATAAAATAAAAGTATATTTATTATTTTAATTTACTATTTATATAAAATATAAAACAATAAAAGATATGAACACAAGTGAAAAAATATAAATACAAAAATGTTCACTTAAGTTGAAAAAATTAACAAAAATTTACAAGCAACTATAGGGTCCAACAATAGGAATTCGGTTAATTATATTATGTTGCAGCTCATATATCACCACTAAAAACTCTGTTTCAAAAGAATGTTTGAAAAAACAAAAACTTATTAACAATATATTGTTGAATTATTAAATCAGGTTATAAAATAATTCTGTCACATCCCAGTTTTGAAAACATGCTTGTGTGTTTTTGTCATTATTGAGGTATACGCATATTCTTTCACTGAATATTCTTGATTAGCTACTATGTGTCAGGGACAGTTCTAGCTTCTTGGCATGTGTTACTGAATATACTAAATCAGTATCTGCTCTCATGGAGCTTACATCCCAGTGAAAGGAGACAGGTAAGAAATAAAGATGAATTGGGGTGGTGATAAGGGCAGTGAAGAAAAATTTGGCTCAGTATTAGTGGACCAAAAAATGCAGAACAATCTTCCCTGAGAGAAAAAAAATTCAGGACAAAATATTCTTAAAAACTGCTTCATGGAATTGAAGAACCTATAAGATAGTAATTACCAGACCAGGAGAATAGTGAGTCAAAGAGGTTAGGTTAGGTATCACTTTTTTTTCGGAGGATTTTAGCCAATTCCAGATGAGGCTGCTAAGAGAATGGGTTGTGCTTCTGAAAGCTTCACAGGGCTAAGGGGATGTGAAATAGAATGTAGGACCGACCAAAGAAGAGGAAGGTGCACCTCTCCCAGTCTTCATTGGTGTCCTAAAGGTCACACCCAAGAGGGAGAGTGAACTGAACGATCACCCCTGAGGGAGCTGTAGTTCAGCTTCTGGTGGCGTCAAGCCCTGAATTTATATTACTATGATGCTGGATTGCTTATGCTTCCAGAAACTGAGATAAACATAAATCCCTCTGGAAGAATGTAAAAATACCTGACTTCATATTATTGCTACCAACAATTTTGAAAATGCAATGTTCAGCATAACATCAAAAGTAACCAAACACATGAAGAAATTAGATAGTCTAAACAAAGGCCAAAAGAAACAATAGACAAGAGAAACAACAAGAAAGATGTGACAATATTGGAGTTCTCAGACGCTGACTTTAAAATAACATGCTTATCATTATTGCAGCAATAAAAAATAAGACTGAGAATCATAGCAGAGATCTGGAAAAATATCGAAAGGGAACAAACAGGAATGCTATAACTTAAAGAATATAATATACAAAGCTAAGATTGCTTTGATAACAGATTAGTTGTAGCTAAAGAAAAAAAGAAAAAAATGAACTAGAATGTAGGCCAAGAAAAAAATAACATTTCTAAATTTGTATACATCTAAAAATAAGATAAATATAGAGAAACCAAAACCCATAAGAAGAAACACAAAAAAACTTGCTTTAGTGGGTGTTGTTAACACTCAGTAATTGTCTCTCAGTAATTTCTAGAAAAAAGGAGACAAAAATATCAGTAGAATAAAGCATAGTTGATTTTATATTAACAAGAAGATTTTAAAACATCAGTAAGATATACAATACATTAAATCATTAGCTAACTTGACATTGGATAGAGAGCACTCTGCCCAATAACTAGAGACTAAACATTTTCTGCAACAAACACAGAATATATTTACAAAAAATGACCATATGCTGGCCTATAAAGTAAGTCTTAATGATTTCAAAGATTGAAATTATGTAAAATATATTCTTTGACCATAGTGAAATTAAATCAGAAATCTAAAATAAATAATTAACTGGAAAAAATCCTCAACTATTTGGAAATTAGCAAATATATTACAAAATGACTTATGGGTCAAAGAAAAAGACTCAATGGAATTATAAAATATTTGTAACTGAATGATAATTAAATCATACATGTCAAATCTTTGGGGATGCAATTAAAGCCATCTTATAGGAAAATTTATTTCTATAAGTTACTATATTGCACAAGAAGAAAGGTGGAAAACTAAATGCCTACATATGCATTCAAGAAATTAGAAGATTAACAGCAAAATTAAGTCCAAAATGCATTTAGAAGGAAAGAAATAATTGAAATAGGAAACAAACTAGAGAGTATAAACCAAGCCAAAGTTTAGCTTTTTAAAAAGACTAACTAAATAGATAAATCCCTTGCAAGACTGATCAAAGTAAAAAAAAAGAAAGTACAAATAATCAATAATGGAATGAAAATTTTTAAAATAAAAAATAATAGGAGAAGATGCTTGCAAATAAAGTTGAAGTTTAGGTCAAATGGAAAACATATTTAAAACGTGCAACTTATCAAAACTGACCTAAGAAAAGTTGAAAATCTGCATAATCCTAAACTTTTAATGAAATTAAATTCAGCATGTAAAACCTTTGCCAAAGAGACCTATAGTCCCATGTGGCTTCATTGATGAATTCTTAAAAAAATTTGACTCAAATTCTTTCCAAGAATGAAAACAGAAACAATGCTCCAAAATTCATTTTATAAAATCAGGGTAACTGTGGTATAAAAATATGAAAAGAACTTTAAAAGAATATTACAAATCAATATTCAAGTAGATGAAAAATCTTAATCAAAATATTAGCAAAATAATCCAGTGATATATAAAAATAAAGTATATTATGCTAAATCTGGTTTATTTCAGAAATGCAAGATGGGTGAAACATTTGAAAATTATGCAGTGTAATTCACATTAACAAAATAATAAAGATTAATAAAATAATCTCAGTAAATGAGGAAAAGTTATTTGATAAAATTCAACACCATTGTGATTAAAAATAAATCTAGGAATAAAAGGGAAGTTCCTTGGTTTAATAAAGTTTATCTACAAAATAACATAATGAAAACATCATGTTTAATTACGAAATTTGTCACTTCCCCTTTGATCAACAGCTAGACAAGGATGCCTTCTAAGCTCACTTCTATTTATCAGTCTATTGGACTAAATTTGGTTCGTGTGTAAATTGGCCCAGGGACGTTTTTAAAAATTTGGAATTATCTTCTAAATTTTAACATTCCCATACCCTACGACTCAGGAATTCTTACTCCCAAGAATATATCCAATAAAATTCATGCATTTATGCATGAAGAGTTGTGTACAGAAATGTTCATAGCAGCATTATTCTTAATGCTTCAAGCAGAAAACAGCCCAAATGTGCATCAACAGAAGAATGAAAAAATAAATAAACTGTAAATAATCACATAATATGTTGCAATGAAAATGAAGGAACTAGAATTACATGAAACAAAATGAATGCATCACAAAACATAATGATGAGCAAAAGGAGTCAAGCAAAAAAAAAAAAAATACGTGCAGTGTGATTCTAGTTTATATGTAGTTCAAAAGGCAGGCAAATTAAACAATATGGTTTAGGGATACATACTCAGATGATAAAACTTTAAGTGAAAACAAGGAAATGCTTACTGTAACAGTCAAAATATTGGTTACCTTTATGTAAAAGAGTAACAGTGGTTACTGAGAGCAGGTCATAGGGGATGTTGAACACCAGGTGCTGATAGTGTTCTTCTTCTTGACCTGGGTAGTAGTTGCACAGGTGTGTGCTTTGTAATAAGTTAATGAACTGTATACAAAATTTAAAAGATTTCAAAAAGTGAAATGATGGAAATGAAGAATTATTGTGAATGGAAATACATTTATATATATATATATATATAATAGTTTGCATTTCATTATCAGGAAAGGACTCTCTAATAAGAAGAAATGTGGGCAGAGACTAGAAGAAAGTAAGGGAGTAGAATTATATAGATAACTGGGAGAAAGCCTTTGCAAGCCTAGGGATGATAAGGTGCAAAGGCCCTGAGGGGGAGTCATGCTTAGCTTGTTGGTAGAGCAGGAAGTAGAAAAGGGGGGCTGGAATATGATGAGTGGCAAAGATGAAGGTAGGAGATGAGATTAGAGAGTTTTCAGTGCATCTAATCACATACAGCCATGTTAGACTTTGTAAAGAGTTTTAATTTCACTCTGAGTGGGGGTTTTGAGCAGATGGGTGACATGAACAAAATTGCATTTTCAGAAGATCATTTTGGACACTACATGACAAATAGACTATAGGGAAGTAAGAAGTGAGACTGTCTGGGAGCAATCCTCACAGTAGAGGAACACTAACGGAGCTCCTACTGTTCCTCCTCTCATACTTCAGGATATTCTTAAGTCCTAAACCTCAGGCTAGATGACTAAAATCCAGAACACTTGATCTCTAGAAGCTTTATCATGTGGTCCTGACATAATAGCTTTCTTTTTCGCAGAAAATTCCATTTTCTCTCTAATGGCTTGGCTCCTTGACTTGCTCAAGGCTGAGGGTGGAAAATTCTACCAAGACTGTTTTTCCCAATCCCTGTCACATAAAGATTTCACCGCAGTCCTCTTCAGGACTCTTCCGGGGCCCAGATTTGAGGTCTCTGAGGTCTGGGGTCTGTCAGAAAAGACTGCTAGGTTGGTGAGAGAAGAAAAAGTACCACAGAACTGGTATTTTGGCCAAAATAAGTAGACTAGTTGATGTGAAGAAGAATCTCTTTAAAGTTTTACTCAGGGTCTAGACACAGGTCACTGTCTCATCCAGTTTGCTCAAGAAGCTCTCTGAGATCTGAGGTTGTGGTAGAAACAAGAATGTGAAGCCACTTGGGAAAACTCAGGAGGAAAGTACATGATCTTCTAAATCACTAGTACAAATTCCACAGTATGACCTGAGTTCCAGGTGCAGTCATCACTCTGAGACAATTTTCCCACCTGGAAGTCACCCTTCTGGCCAGGATCCCACTGTCAACAGCCCAGACTCCACTCTCACTGTTCCTTAAGGTGCAATTGCCCAAGTAAGAAATGATGGTGGCTTGGACTAGGCAGTAGTGAAGGATGTGGTGAGAAGTGGTTGAACTCTGGAATAAGTCAAAGGTAGAGCTGATGGAGTGGAGAAAGAGGGAAGTCAAGAAAGACAAGATGCTAAGATTTTTGGTCTGAAAAACTGGATATTTTTGGTGTTGCCAATTACAGAGACAGGGAAATATATGAAACCCGGTGGTTCTCTGACAGAGAGTAATTTACTAAAAAGTCATCTAAATGGAAGTCTTTCCTATGAAAAAATCAGAGTGTCTTATAAGTAACTTTACTCAAAATGGTATACTGTATTCAGTGATGAGCTGAATGGGCCTCATTCACCAAGAACACTGAAAACTTAAAGACTACATTCCGAATATGTATCAAAAGAGTTTGGAAGGTATAATCCGTAGACCTTCTGACTTCTTATCATCTTTAAGATGCAATCCTTTATTTCAGAGACTTGAATGATAAAATTCTGGGTTTTTTTTTTTTTTTTTTTTTTGGATGAAAAATGAAATGAGTTAAATGTTAACCAAAGTTTAGGCTATATCTCAAAATATATTTTCCCCATCCCTAGAGATTAGTATTCCTGAATTTTTCTTACACTTTTCTGAAACTCAGATAACTATCCAGGAATCTTGGCTTTGGGATGAATAATTCACCTTGAGGCTAAAGCATTATCATAATTGAGTGTAATTTTTTTGTTCCCTAGGCTTTTGAAGAACAAAGTGCTGACAGGGACAAGTATGATATTCAGGCCATAAATGTACAAGGAAAGTTAATACATAAAAGACTAAACTCATAGTCTAGTGCAGTAGTTAAGGGCTTGAGCTCTGGAATCAGGCAGTCTAGGTTCAAAACCTAGTCCTGCCATTTAGGAGCAGTGTGACCTTCAGCAAGTTATTTTACCACTTTGAGCCTCAGTGCTTCAGTTTCCCCTTCTAAAAAATTAGGTGAAGAAGAAGACTTTTCTTGGAGAATTGCTACGAGGATTAGATGATATGATCTACATAAAGAACTTGGAAGAGTGCCTAGCATGTAATTAGAATGAGCTGGCTGAATGTTATGCAGATATGTTTGCCAGAAAACAGAGTAAGAGTCCCTCACAGGGGAGGAAATGGCCCACAGTAGGAAGACAACTGCAATCTAGATTTCCTTTCAATTGAATTTAATTGAAAATGTCTCCATAACTGGAAATATATGGCCTACAGACAATGCATCATTATCACTTTTTTTCCATAGGTAGATTAGCATGTTTGTTTGAAAAGACATTATTTTGGATTATTAGAAGGAAGAAGGAGGTTAATTTGGAATAAGGATTATACTCTGTGGCTTAGAAAAATTGCAATTGTTATTATTGCTTCAGCTAACACTGGCACCTTCTTCCCTGCATTAAATTATTTTCATTTAACCTACATTTTAGGTCTCTGTCCTTACAGCAAGGAGTCTCAGCAATTTTATGCAAGGTACATAAAAAGATGTATCTTACACCTTTGCCTGAAAATGCTCATGTCAGCACCGTGCCTAAATGCCAGTTGAATTGAAATGTATGACTTCCTTAAGAACATGTGTTGACAGTAACTTTCCTCATCGGTCTCCCCTCTTGGTTCCCAGGCCCATAAAATCTTACAACCACACAAACCAAAATTATATAGGAGACACGTAGTTGTGTTTGGCACAAACTCGATTTTGTGTGAGTGGAACCTTGCTCTTTCTTGCAGGGCCCGACTGTACTGTGCCCCTGGTCGTCTTTCAACCATTCCTTTGGCTCAGCTATTTCTTCCCAGGATGCCTGCCCCATTCCCTCTCCTAAATGTCTTCCTGATTCGGAAGAGGCTGTCGGCCTCTCTCACCTGTTAAGGTGAATAGACAGGCTTGTGTTCTCACTTAACAATTCCTGCGACATATCACCGAAGTAAACTTAAGCTCTGGATTATAAAGCTTTCTGGCACTTCAGTGATTTTCAAGGCCACTCAAGGAGATTTGCTAATACAAGGAGGTATTTAACGGACAGCTCTCACTCAATCCAACATCCCCAGCTACATGGGCCCAGCTTTCTCTAGAAAGAAAGACTTCACTGTCTAGGCTGCAGAGCGTTTTCCCCTTTCATAGAACACAGTGAAACGAATCCATTGTGACCCTCTCTCCATAGCATTGTCCCTCAACATTATCTAATGTGAGATAGATAACGTAGAAATGGCAAATATGTAGGTATGCCACATAAACAGCCTACATATTTACTTGATCCCGTGGACCATTCAGACTTTACTGGAAGCAGACTCATCACCTACTTCTTAAAGCCTTTCAATCACTTCAGGAGAAAAGATAAATGCCACAAAATGCTTTCTAATGTAGGCCTTGCCTACTTCTATATCCTATTGTCTCATCTTCCTCCACATCTGCACATGCGCGCGCGCACACACACACGCACACACACACACACTGCAGCCTGGATGTTTGTACCTTCTCATTCTAATAGGTATTTGCCTGAAATGGCCTCTCCTCTTCCTCTTCCTATTTAACAATTATCTGTCCTTTATGATTCAGCTTAATGATTATATCTTTTAGGAAACCTTATTTAATACATACACTGTCCCAGGAGGCTGGTGTGTTTGCCCTTGTCTGTGCTACTTTGCATCTTCATATAGTTGAAATTCTAAGTAGCCCAGTTTTAAATGCTCTTTACCTTTTCTGCACTCCTCAATAGACAAAATTTTCTCCTGAAAATTTATGTGTAAAGAGAATTTCTATAAATCAATTATTGTAAATATACATGAGCATTGTCAATGTGAATAAACCAAATTGTGAATGCAGTTCTTAAGAAAAACCTTTGAAATTTATTTATGTATATTATACCATGTTTTTTCATATTTAATAAATCTAGATTAAAGCACACTGAACATATATGGTACACTCTAGTGTATGATTCTCAGTTGCTTAATTTGTTTTGTGTCATTCATGAGCAAATCTATATTTAAAGCCAATGGATAGGAGGATAGCTCACTCTCAAGTGTTTTTAATCCCAGCTACAGTAGCTCTCGAAACCTTATATTTTCAAATGTAACCCCTAGCAATGCTAGTAACACTTAGGATACTGAACCTTTGAAAATATTCTTCTAATGGTTATCAATGTCTGAGAAGAGTGTCTTTGGGGACTACATATACATAACAGAGGGAATAGTGTGACCTAGAGAGAAAAGAATGATGAAATTTAAAAGGGAGATGGAGAAGTGTGTGCATGTAAAATCTGCCAAAATCCATTGGGAGATATGAGCAAAATCACATTTCCTCTAAGTGCTCAGAGTTCATCTCTATAAAACAGATGTGGCCTACCAGGAAAAAAATTAATCTTTTAAAGTATCCAGAAAGGGGAGATCTAAAATTAAAGTTAAATAGGAAATTTAGGGGGGGGGGAGTTTTGCATACAGGGAATGGTGGAGAGATAGCCTCTAATTAGTAATTCCAGAACTCCCAAAACCTACCCACCTTCATGACCACCAAAGCCTGTGGTCACCCTAGCCATCCATGGGGATACATCACACCTTGGGGCATGATTGCTTACGAACAGTTATTCACCTCATTTCAATTTAGGTTTCGTGTTTGTGTGAATAAGAGCCTTCACTAACTCAAGTGGTAATAGTACTTTTCTGAAGAGAAACTTGTGTCCAATCAAATTTGGACTATCAATGATGGCTGCAGGAATAGGAAAATTCTTGGAACTTCAGTGCCCCTGCTTACAGCACATTTTGACTTTAATTAGTGTTTTGTAAGTAGGTATAACTCTCAGATAGCTTTACGTGGTGCAAACACGTTTATTTTAGAGATATTATATTTTGTAGATAACACCACCGGTTCCTCTTCGCCATATCTTAAAATCAATACCTCTAATTTTTAAATCCTCTAACTTGCTGGAGATTAACTCACCTTTTGAGGTTCAATGCAAGTAATGAAAAGTTTGCAAAAATGGCAGATAATCTTTCTGCTTCATCCTTTTCTGTCCTCATTATGGTCAGTGGCTAATCAGGCCTTTCATTTTCTGAAGGAGGCTAGGTACTGGAGATCTATTTCCTTTGCATCTCAAATGGGCATTTTCTTGTTTTCATGAGGTAAATAATACATACAGGCCCACCCTGATCAAAATAGCAGAGTGAGATGATTCAGGACTCTGTCTCCCACAGAAGCTTTGAATATCCAGCAAAAACTGGCAGAAAAAACTTTCTTCAAGTCCTAGAAAACAGTTAAAGTATTGCCATACAGGGCAAGCCCTGAATCAACAAAAAGATGCTCAAAAGCACTAGGATCTCCTGGCACTCTGGTTGGCACCAACTCCACCTCTCACCAGCTCCATTTGGAGCCAGCCAGTACTCCCAGTATGGATCCCTGGTACCAGTTCCAGGGAGAGCAAAATAACCCTTGTGCACACATTGGGATCATCTATGCCTGACCAATCTGTCTCGTGATGCTCTGAGGGACACGGTGTCCCAGAACTTGCCTTAAATGTAGAAGGCAGCTCATCAAGCTCTCCTACAGAACACTGTAGGAGAGCAATCAGGTCATACTGCCCTGGGCAAGGGATTGCTGGCTATAGAAGATGCCCAAGACCATAAGGAAACTGTTTCCTAGAGAAGATGGGGCATTTGTATCCCACTAAACAGGGCAATTCCTAGGACCACATCTACATGCACAAGACAAGAGGCATGCACAAAAAGAATCAGGGAGGCCCCTATGCTTTGGCATGGAGCTATTCTCTAAACTCATCATGTGGATAAGCACTGAAGGAGAGCACTTACATAGGTCTATCTTCAAAGACTGGGAAAGGTACTTTCTTTTCTTCTTATTATCCTCTTCTTCTTTCTTCTCCTTTTCCCTATCCTTCTCCTCCTCCTCTTTTTTTTTTTTTTTTTTTTTTTTTTTGTTAGCACCTTACATTCAAGGAAAACTAGCCATATACAATCTTAAGTAATAGATGCCTCAGAGTCTAAATTCCAGCGATAATACATTAAAATGTTAAAATGTCCAGATTTCAACAAAAGACTACAAAACATACAAAGAAACAGGAAGTGTTGGCCCAGGCAAAGGAGATTAAAGTATTAGAAACCATCAATGAGGAAGATCAGACCCAAGACATTCTGGGCAAAAACTTTAGAAACATGGTCCTAAAAATGCTCAAAGAGCTCAAGGAAAACATGGACAAAAAACTAAAGGAAATCAGAAAAAAATAGATGAACAGGAAGAGAATATCAATAAAGAGATGGAAATTATGAAAGGGAACCAAACAGAACTGAAGCCCACAGTAACAAATTAAAAATTCCCTAGTGGTGTGCAACAGCATACTGGAGCTGGCAAAAGAATCAGTGAACTTAAAGATAAGACTATTGAAATCGCCCAGTCTGAAGAGAAGAAAGAGGAAAGAATGAAGAAAAGTAAATCCAGCCTGAGGAACATTTAAGACACCATCAAGTATACCAATATATGCATTTTGGGAATCCCAGAAAATGAAGAAATACAGAAAGGGACAGTGAGAATATTCAAAGAAATAATAACTGAAAACTTTCTAAATTTAATGAAAGACATGAATATACACAGCCAAGATGCTCAACAAACTCCAAACAGGATAGACCCAAGGTGACCCAAGGTGATAGTTATAATCAAACTATCAAATGCCAAAGATAAAGAATTTTGAAAACCACAAAATAAAAGTAGCATGTCATATAGAAGGGAGCCCTGATAAGATTGTGTCAATTGCATATCAAAAACCCTTGAGACAAGAAAGCAGTGGGCAGAAATATAATTAAAGTGCTGAAAATAAACAAACAAAAAATGCCAACCAAGAATTCTGTATCCAGAAAAAAATGCCTTTGAAAAATTAGGGAAGGGGGAGCTGATGTAGTTCAAGTGGTTGAGCACATGCTTCCCATGTATGAGGTCCCAGGTTTGATCCCCTGTACCTCCTAAAAACAAACAAACTAATGAAAAAATCAACTCTCACTGGGGAGTGCATGTAGCACAATGGTTGAACACCTACTTCTCATGTGCAAGGTCCTGGGTTCAATCCCCAGTATCTCCTTTAAAAAAAAGGGGGGGGGGGATGAGGGAGGAATTAAGACATTTCCTGATAAGAAAAGCTGAGGGACATCTTGAAAAAAGGAATTTCTGCAAGTTGAAAGGATAATTTTTATATGGGTGAATATAAATGCCAGCACTATTGTATTTTTATTGGTAACTCCACTTTTCACTCCCTACAGGATCTAAAAGGTAAATGCATAAAAAGTAATGATAAATCAATGATTTTGGACTCATAATATAGAAATATGTAATTTGTGACAAGAACTTCATAAAGGCAAGAGGACAGAGGAGTATAAGAACATAGTTTATGTACGCTATTGAAGTTGTTAAGTTGGTATCAAAGCAAATGAGATTGTTATAGATTTAAGATGTTAAATTTAAGCTCCATGGCAACTACAAAAAATTTCAGAGAATATGCAAATTTATAGAGACTGCAAGTAGAGTATAGATTACCAAGGTGAGAGGAAGAAGCAATGGGAACTAATGCAAAATAAGGGTAAGGTTGTTTGGGGTGAAAGGAAAGTTATAGTAATAGATGGTTTTAAAAGCACTGCAACATTGTGACTGTGATTAATCCCACTGAATGGTATGCTTGGGAGGGGTTGTGATAAGAAGTTTTATGTCATATATACATATATTTCCACAATTTAAAAAAGAAACAGAATCTAAAGAGATGACAATTAAATGCAATACAAATATTTGATGTGCTTTAAGAATGGAGGAGAGGGAGTTCAAAAAGACTTTATTAGGGCAGAAGAAAAAAACCGGAATATAGAAAGTGAGCTCTATATCAAAGTTAAATTTCTTGAACTTGATAAATGCACTTCAGGTGATTATATAAGTGAATACCCTTATTCACAGAAAACGTGCATGAAAGTATTATGTGTTCAAGGAGTAGGAGGTGTGCAACCTGCTCTCAAATATTCAGAAAATGATAGAGAGAGAGAAATGATAGAATGATAAGGCAAAGGTAGGCAAAATGTTAGAATTGTCAGTCTAGGTATGGGGAGATGGAGTGGGGTAGGGAGTTTTTGTTTCCTGGCTGCTAAAACAAATGCCAGACAACAGGATGCCTTAAACAGTAGGGATTTATTGGCTCACAGTTTCGAAGCTAAGTCCAAAACTGAGGCATCATCAAGGCGATGCTTTCTCCATGAAGACTGTGTCTTTCTGGGGCTGGCTGCCAGTGATCCTTGGTCCTTGGCTTTTCTGTTACATGGCAATATACATGGCAGCCTCTCCTGGCTTCTCTCTCCATCTGAATTCAGTGGGGCCACACCTTAACTGAAGTAGCATCTTGAAGAGATCTTATTTACACCCACCAGAATGTGTACCAAGACCAAGACCATGTCCAAACTGGGGTACAAAGCTCAGTCCACCACAGTGGAGCTATGTTGGAGTTCTCTGTAAGGAATATGTATTATTTTTGCAACAGTCCTGTAAGTTTGAAATTATTGCAAAATCAAATGTTATTTTAGAAAATAGAATACACAGAACCCCAACCACAAGCAGGGTGGAGAATGGGGCCTACAATATTATAAATGGCTCCAATAGGATTATGTATAACCTGCTCAGGGTAGGCCCTGATGAAAAATCTGTAATCCTTGAAAATAAGACCTAGGATGAACCCACCAGATTTTGTGATAGTATTTTGCATTTAATAATTGTATAATACATTTGTACAGCTCACAGAATATTCCCCATAACTATCTCACTTCAGTAGGCAATAACCTTGTAAATGAAGCAAGAAATATCTTTTATAATTGAGGCAATGAAGGCTTAGAGATGTTAATTGTTCCATCTCAAAATTAGCAAGAGGCAGATCCAGGACTAGAATCCAGCCAGTAGTCATCTGCCTCCTAGATCATTCCAGATTCTGATTATTTACAGTCTTGAGGTATTAAGAACCAGCTGAGCAGAGCAGACTTTTCTCATTGATTCATCAAACCAAACAATGTTCCCCCTACCCAGGATTATTCCACATCAGTGGAGTTAACGAGCTTCTCCGTTATTTGTGTAATTCGATGGGAACCATCTCCTCAACTCCCTGTTGCATTTGACAGAGGGAACACTGCCCAGGTACATGGTTTGCTCAGAGGCACTCTCGCCCTTCTGCCTCCACCCATAAATCACAGAGCCTTTGAGAAGGCAGCACCTCTGGGCTGAACATAGTAAGTGTTGAACTGTGAGTAATAATTTATACCACAGAGTAATTTCATACTGAAAGTGAAAAAGATTTCTCGACCCTCCCAAAACTGAAAGAGGACGTAAGTCATATAATTTTATGCCAGCAACACATGTATCATATGAAGGAGGAAATACTCTTTCAATCACCTGAATGTTATGTGTTGTCATTAAAATATGTTTAGCCAAGGCTGCGGCTCAATTTGAAGTCCATTTGATGGTATGTGTCATATTTGGTTCCAGGCAGGACCTGAAGCCAATTTAGAGAGTGTATGTTATGAGAAGTCTTCATGTTAGAAGTGTGAAATTTATAGTCAATAGAAAGTAATTTTCCGATTGGAACTTAGCCCAAATATTGCAATGGATACAGTGAGAATGCCATGGGACCTGTAATATCCATCCATGACAGTTTCTGGGGTTTAAATTCTTTCTCCAAGCAGATACAGGGCAGACAAAATGGAGAACTGGCCAAAACCCACAGGGAAATGGTATAAATTAATTAAGTTCTTCCCTACACCATCTCCCATTTAGAACTTCCCAAAGAGTTGCCATTAAGCCTTTGTTAGTTACAACCTTCACAATATCCAGATATGATCTGCTCCCTTTATCCTGCCCTCTTGTTTACAATTGGAAGGTTTGCAATCTCTTTTATGCCCACGACTGTGAGTATACTAAGATTTATGGCTGCCCAGCTTGCTTAGGACCCAAGCATCAACAGAAATCATCATTTGAGGCTAATGCTGCTGATCTGTGGATCACATTTTGTGTATCAAGTTTCCAGTCCATTCCTTCGAAACTTAGCCTAAATGAGATATCTTCTGTGAAGGTCTTCCTCCTTCTGTGTTCTTTTATCTCAATTATAATCTTACACTTGTCCTGTTGTTCATATTCTTGTCTGCCTGTGCACACAGACTCACACATGTGCAATGCACTGTGAGTACCTGAGGGGCAAAGGCAATGTCTTATTCAGTTCTATGGTCATTTCCTATTACAGGTAGTCAATAAATTATGAAGGAAGAAAGAGAGAGAGGGAGAGAGGAATTTAAGAACTTACTTGTCCCTCCCAATCACTTCTAAGTATCTACCTCAAAGTGAAAATATATTCATAACTGCTTAATTCCATATTATAATTCTGCATGAACCTATAGATGATTTTTGCATATTTATCATTTTATGAGGCCTCTGACTCAGATTTTGGTATCTATGGAGAAATGTTTCAGTTAGTTATTGTTGCATAATAAACCACAACAAATTCAGTGGCTTACAATAAATGAATATTGATTATTGATTACAACTCAGATGGTTGGTAATAGTAATTAAGAATCACAAACACTCCTTTATCTAGTAAAAGCAGAGTCCTTCAGTTACAATACTTTATCAGTTACAGAGTTGATTACAAACTCCATTCTCTGTGTAATGAGCCTAGTACCTTATATCTGCATCACATACCAAACCATGAGAGTTCTTTGGAAAATCAGAGGATGTTTCATTCATCTAGTTGTTCTTCTGAAGTACTTTTACATTCATTAATGTTATGAATTAATGTTTATTGTTATATCTGTGTAAATAGAAGAAAACACATATTTCTGATAAAACTGATCACAAATATTGATTCCAAGTCACAAGAAATTAAATTGTTTAAGTCAGTCTCCCTATCTTTCTCTCCCTCTCTCTCTCCACCCTCCTTTCCCTCCCCCTGCCCCCACCCCCACCCACTGAGAAGACATTCAGATTCAGTTGCTATAAATTTTAAAAGACCAATTCTCTGGAAAAGACGTCCATATTAAAAAATATTTCTCTATAATCCTGCCTGAATATCTAATATTCCAACCAGGATACCTAAAATTCCATTGAATATTAAAAGGCAAACATTACCTGGGAAGACTAATGTGTGGCTTAATTACTATATGCTAATGGATTAAATTAAGTGTGTCAATTCTAAAGGAAAGGAATCTATAACAAGTACTTCTGTATTTGAATGGGACATCTCCAACTGCATCCCCTGAGAAGACAGGCAAGAAATGGAATAACTCCACTGAGATAAAATTCAAAATTTTAAACAAGTTGAGGTGACAATGAGGATACCAGCTACAGAGGAGCAGATGGTGGAGATGATCAATGCCGAAAGAGAATAAGAGGTGGAGAAACAGGTCAAATGGAAGAGTGCTGCAGACATACCAGTTTCCTATTATATAGTTCCAGCACTCAGCTAACAATTACCTAGACTTTCTGAATTATGGAAGTGAACCTTATTCACTGGAGATCTATTAATTTTGCAGTGATAAGAAATCAAGGAAGCCCTTTCTGATGTTTTTAGCTTGGAATTGTAGAATTTACATTTAGTACTATGCAGACAAATCCTTCTCCTTTTTAGCTCTTTCACCTCCTCTATTTATCTTATTAGGTTTTGCACAACCTCATTTTCTTTGATCTCTTCTACTTTTCCATCTTCCTACCCCATTCTTGTTCCCTCTATTACTCTCCTGTTATAAAAGCAAGGTGGGGGAGCGTGTGTAGCTCAATGTTGAGTGCCTGCTTCACATGTACGAGATGTTGGGTTCAATCCCAGGTGCCTCCTAAAAAAATAAAAATAATAAAAGCAAAGTTATCTCCAAGGGAAAAGAGGAAAAACAACAGAACAAATGAAGCACAAAGAGCTCCATTAGAAAGGTCATAAGGAATTTTAAGTAGAAATGGCAGTTATTGTGTCACAAACATAATAGACCTAAACTGCTTGTACAACAGGTAGATTCTGCCCTTTTGGCGTTGGAAATGGGAAAATTTTTCTTTTGAGGTTTGACTTTTAATACAGAGTGGTGTTTGGAGAATGTCTTAATCCATCTATTATTCTCCCCCCACACTCTCCACAAATGTGGTGTGTCATTTGGCTTTGTGTCTATACAGTTGGGCAGTCCCAGTTTGACACAGATGTAGGAAGTATCCTGAGTGTTTTGCATTTTCCCTTCTCTAGGCTATTAGAATCTCTAACAGCTCTGATTGGCAATGGAGCCCAAAGGCTAAAGGAACATTAGGCACATATGTTAGGTTTCCCCTCTCTGCCAGACTCTCCAGGTTTGTAATCCATTAGCACCTCTCTTTCCTTCTTTTCTACTCATATCTTACCAAGGACAAAAAATGAGCTGATCAGTAGAAGACAAGGATCTAATAAGATGAAACAGTAAAATAGGACAGGTCTTCTTTATCTTCAGTGTAGTATGTACATTGGTGCCTTCTTCTATGACCTCAGTCTATTTATATTATTATCTTGGTTAAGAATAAATGATGGGCAGAAAGAATGATACCCTTGGGTCCTCTGTGTCCTGAATAGCAAAAAAACACCTTGTTTGCCTTCTTGGCTAGAACAGAGTGGTCAATACAAACCTATGAGGCAAAAGCTCTGGTAAAGGCATATGAGGGCCAAATCATAGCTGCTCCAAGTTTAAATGAACTGGTCAAACTGTGGTCCCTTTGGTAATAAATTCTTCATATCAGGGCAGATACATCCAAATTTTAATACCAGGTCTTTCATTTATGAGTTGTTTTTAAGTATGGACCAATCAACTGACCCCTTCCTGCCTCAGTTTCTTCATCCATAAAATGAATATAATAAGAGTTTCTACGTCATTGGTATATTATGAATAATAAATAGATAATGACTGCAAATGTCTGCCACATGGTAAGCACTCAGTAAATGATACTTAAAGTGAGTTATTATTATTTTTATATTTGTTAGAGTGTAGGCTAACAAATCCAAAAAAATGTGGATCTGATCAAAGTTAATTTATCTCTCAATAAGTAATGCAGAGAGGAGTCGTCCAGGGTAAGTGAGGTAGCTCTGTTCCTGGGGGTCCTTCAGCAGTTCCATTTTTTTCTACTTTGTGTCTCTGTCATCTGCTAAGATCTGGTTATTCCAAGCATGGTCCTGGACCAGAAATATCAACATTATCTGGAACCTTGTTAAAAATATGAAAGCTCAGACCCCATCCAGACCTTCTAAATTAAAATCTATATTTTAACAAGATCTCTGGTGATTATTAGCAAACTAATGTTTGAGAAGCACTGCTTTAGAGTATTTTCCTTATTTGCTTGGTTAAAATTGGTCCAATCAAGAAAAGAGGAAAACAGAAAGGGAGGTAAGCAATTTCCTTTTAAGAAGATGAAATGGAAGTTGCACACATCACTTCCCCTCACGCTAATCACACCTAGCTGCAAGGGGTGGTGGGAAATGTTGTCTCTTGTTGGTTTTCTACATGCCCAGCTAAAACTCCATGTGAGAGAAGGAAGGGAGAAGATAAAAATAAAGGAGCGCAATTCACAGTCTCTGCAAATATTGTTATCATTGTTTTTGTAATTATTTGTATAATGAAGAATGAGATGATATCATCATGAAATATATTTAATTGACCCACAATAGGAAAAATAACATAACCTTAGCCTTTATACAGCTAGGTTTTCCAGACACAAATTTGCAAAAAGTTTGTTCCAAACTACAACCAGCACACTCTCTTCTTTAAGTAGAAACCAATAGACAACACTTGCGTACAAAAAGACAAATTTGGTAGAAACCAAGATACTCTCTCTTTTAAGGAATATGTAATTGACAAAGAATGCCTTAATGATGCACTACAAAATAAAAGTAGTCATTCTGCTTTGATATTGAAAAATTCTTACTGAAAACTCTGTATCTGATCATTAGAAAGGCACATACAGTGGGCCCCTAAGTGAGATCCAGGGAATTAAAGGAAAAGAGGCATAGACTCTTAGCACCGATAATTTTAAAAGATGAGTAATTAATGCCAAATGCCCAGCAGATAAGCCCCCAAACCTGAATAGCTTAACAAAGTTTATTTCTTATTCATGTAAAGCTCCATGTGGCTCAACCAGGTTTAGGCTATCTTGTAGCAACACCAGCTAGAACAGGAAGCTGCTAAGGTTGTCACAGCAGGAAAGAGAAAGAAGGAGGCATCTCAGCATTTAACTCCCTTGGCCTGGATTATTTGGCCTGTAGTGTCTCTACTACAAAAGTGTACACATTTGGGGACATACATAAGAGAAAGTAAGATTAAATAAAACAATCATCCCTTATATTACTCTTAAAATGTTACCTCAAACTAGTCTTTCCTTTATACCTAGTTTCCTCTAAACTTAAAAATTCCATTGGGTTTGGGAACATTGAGAGGTAATTCAAATCAGTAAGCATTCCTTTTGCTAGTTAGGACTGCATTCTCTCTTCCAAATCAAAGAATACCTAGCTTAAAATCCCCCCAAAATATTCGTTTATTTAATCTGCAAACTCATTGGTTTATTCTTGGAGAAGTTTTGGAATAATAATTTCATTTTCTCAGTTTCTCTGTAAGGTCACTTCTATAGAGACAGCACACTTTAGAGGGAAGAACCCAGGCTAGGAGTCTGGACACAGGTTGTTATCTTATTAGCCAGGGGTGGCCAGCTGCACTGCTGTGAGCCTGATTCCTCCCATTTTAAATGAAACAGAAGGATAGATGCAACCCTTGAATTTCAAGAATTTGACACTAAAGGAATGGCAGATAGGATTATCAACTCCTGAGTAATCTTAAATTCAATTTATATATTCACCTTCTAGAGAAATCTAACTGTACTACAGAACTTCAATATTTAAATTGATAAACTTAATTTTACTACTTTATTTTTTAAATAAAAATGGTCTGTACATTTCCAGGGAAGGAGAATCAACCATATAAGACCTGTAACCCACTGTTCTGGTTGTTATGCATCATACAGTCATGGACTATTGCCTAATTTAAAAAAATAAATAACTTTAGATTAAATACAATCTACATACTGGAATTGAACAGCCAACGATTACAACTCAAAATCATTTCTAGTGTCATTGAGAAGGCAACAGTCAGCTTTTTCACACACTCTAGGATAGACGTGGTCCTGAAAAGCAGGTTTTAAAGAGAATTTAAGTAAATCAAATTTGATTTTTCACATTGATTTCCATTTAGGTGTGAAAGCCAGAATGAATAAGTATTTTCCACTTGAGTATTATACAGAACTAGCTTCCCACTCAATGCTTGTTCTGATATTTCATTCAGCAAATATCTGTTCCTAATACGATTTAAGGCATCATAATACTTTAGTCTCACTTCTGCATTTGCTAGAGATCAAAGGTAACAAGACCAGATGTCAGGCACTTTTTATTTCTTAATTCTTATCACTACCTGTTTTGGTTTTGTTGTTGTTGCTCTCCGTTTGGTTTGGTTTTGCTTTTGCTGTTCTCTTTCTAACTTTATATGGCTGCCTTCTAAAGATTCCTTACACCATATCATATTCATATCCATCTCTCCTCTGCAGTAAACTCAACCGTACCTTACAATATCATCAAGACAATGTGCTCATCTCCAGCAATCACTGACACCCTCTTTAACTTTCGTTTCCAAGGCCCAGTTTTGTTGATATAGGCCTATTCAAACCCCTCAGGACTAAGCGCCATGCAAATAGCCGAGATGCTAACTCACCAAAATATGTCCCTAAGAAGATACTTGAAAGAGCCATCTAGTAATGACACTGTATTTCTATGTCTTGCTTAGTTTTTTTTTTTTTTTCAGAGCAGATTCTGATATGCCACTTTACTTTACCCTTGAAGTACCTCTTGGAGGTTGGGTAAATCTGTTCAATCCCAGGAAGATGAGAAAACTGAGGCCACAGGGGTGAGGTAAATGACCTGATGTCATGCAATTCTTTTTCTTGGTTTCATACAATTATTTGACTTTATGAAAAGGATCCTGGGAGCATCTAGTCCAATGGCAGATTTTAGTAACAGGTGAATAAGCATTAGTTGAAGATTGAATGCTGCCTTAGTACCTCACTTTTTTTCTGCTGTAGGTTTTGAATGAGTTTGTGTGTATGTGTGTATAAGGGGAAAGGGTGTGAATTTTAAACCTGGCTTTTATGATTTTACAGTGGTCTAGAAAAGATACATTTCACTCATATCCAGCTCCAGAATTAAAATAATTCCTTTGATAGCCTACTTTTTAATTATTTTTATTTATAATGCCAGTAACAAGAGTTTATTAAGAAACAAGAAAAAGGAAAAGTACACACCCAAGACATGGGTACAGGCCATGCTACAGGTGAGGCATGCTCATGGGGCCCCAGGGCAGGCCTTTGTAAGACCTTTCCTCCTCCCCTTTTGCCATATTAAGGAATGATCTCAGCTGTCTGCTGCCCTGATTGTTGCCTTTCTACCTTCACCTGTCAGCTTTCAGGAAACCAGTAGGGAAGCCTTTCTTTTTTTTTTAAAAGATTTTATTTATTTATTCATTTATCCCCCCCCTGCTGCTTGTGCTCGCTGGGTCAGCTAACCACGCTGTGCGGGCGGGCTTGCCTTCACCAGGAGGCCCCGGGAACCGAACCCGGGGCCTCCCATATGGTAAACGGGAGCCCTACTGATTGAGCCACAGCCGCTTCCCGGGAAGCCTTTCTATTTGGAGTGATCTGGGGCTTCTTTTGAGCCTGGGAGTTTCAAACAGGACCTCGTGACCATGGTCTTGGCAGGATTTTTGGCTGTAATAGTTATGGTTTTATGTCAATCAGCTGCCTTCCCTCAGGGCTATGTTCAGACCAGCGGCTTTCCCTGTTTCCTATACAGACCTTCCTCAAGTCCCCCCTAAGAGAGTTTACACTCTTATTCTTAAGAGGGAGTTGAAAGGTGATGGTTATTCTTCTGTAGCAGTTTCCTGCTCATTAGGGGCAGTAGTCCCTGCCTGATGAAGTGTGAAATTCTCTGACTATTCAATTGATGTTGAGAGAAAGCAGGTCTGGCACTGTGGTTGGAACTGGATGAAATCCATGCTTGACCAAGGCATTCTCAAAGGCGTTGATTCTGGAAGAAATAAACTTAGTTAGAATTTTGGGTATACATGATCCTACTAAAAAGATAAAGAAGATGGTGGTAAGCAGCCCCCCAAAAAGGGGACAGCCATGACATACTGGACCATGGTAGGGAGAAAAGCTAGGTGATTCCAGAGGCTACATCCTCCTGAAGTTGATGGGTTTGATCTTGGAGGTTTCAAATGTTGTCTAAGACTGTTCCAGTGTGATTTACATAGAAACAGCATTCTTCCTTGAGGGATAGGCAGGTTCCTCCCCATACCACTGTTAGCATGTTTAGGGCTCTGTGATATTCTAGCATCATGGTGGCAAGGGAGTCTAATTGTTGTCTAAGGGCTTTGAAGACATGGTTAGTTTCTTTTATAATGTTTGTTAACTCTAGGGAGAGATTGTGGTAGACATGCTGGGTTTGGTATAAATTGCCAACCCCAGTTCCCACAGTGGTGGTTATCCCTAGTACAGCTAAGAGAGGTATGAGAAGAGGCACTGCCCTAGTCATAAACTCATGAAGACAATATAGGCAACAACAAGACAAGCATATAGGAAGCAAAATAAAGGCAGTACTTAAGAGAGCCCATCTGTTATCTTTTAAGCACATTCATTAACTACTTAGAAAAAGAATTGTTTGCTAAGACTTTTAACATGTTCAATATCTCTGCATCTGATCCATAGTAGAAGAGATATTATCATATTCATCAGGCATATTGGTACAGTACTTAATATTAATCAATGCACAAGTTCCTCTTTGAGCTGCAGTTAATATATCTAAGCTCCAGGTTTACAATACCATACATGTTGTGTCTCCATGGGAGCAGGCCATAATGGCAATTGTGTTTAAGTTCTAATCACATTACTCTGGTAATTATTGATCCACTTGGTTTGTCCTTCACACAGCCAGCATGCTGCAGCACCATTGGTCTTGGAGGGAGGTTCCAGTGATTCACCAGCCTGGTGCATAGCAACTCTCAGCACTATGAAAACAGAGCCAGTCTGGAGGCAATGTCCATTTTAAATCTGGCCATATCGAGCCATCACTGGATGCCACAAAGTTTTTTCCGTCCACTTCAGGAGCTTGCCCTGAGATGTGGTACTTTTATTGTTTTAAGTGTTGTAGTGACTGACCTAGGCATAATTCAAATGGAGAGGCACCATGCAGGGTACTGGGGGCCTTGTTTGAATGCACAAGGGAGTTTGACAATACTGAAGTCTATCTCTTTTAATTTTTACACACTTTCTAAATACTTCCAATGCAATTTATAACATATTAAATGAATTTAACTATTTTTAGTACTTTACTTATTACTTTTACATCTTTACCATGATTGCATAAATTAACAGGTATTTTACTTTAGCAGTATTGGAAAAAACAATTTTCTCCATTATTTTATGAAAACATAAGATCCCCAATGGAATCAAGACTATCTTTCCCCTGCCACCACCTTAACATGCAGATTGAGGTGGACTTTGACAGGTTTCTCTGTTGTGAAGTTACTTTTTGTTATTATGTCAGTTTAGGTTTCCATTTAGTAATGGCTTCCTGGAATTAGCCATTTAAATACTTCAGTTTAGAAAATGCTTTTACAAACTTCCTATAACCATAAGTTACTTTTTGTTATCAACATCAGTTCAGGTTTCTATTTAATAATGGCTTTCTGGAATTAGCCATTTAAATACTTCAGTTTAGAAGATGCTTTTGCAAAACATCCTATAACCAACCATAACCATATAGACTAGATACTTTTAACTTTAAATAAGCTTATTAAACAACAGTTAGCAACCAATGAAATTTACTTTTATCCATTTAAGTTTTGTCATACATTCCTCATTCTATTCTGTGAAAACTAATAATTTTTATCATCTTAGATTTAATACATATAATGCTAATTTGTTTTATTAGTATCCTATAACTCTAAGGAGATTACACCCAAACTAAATAAAATTAAAACCATTATAGTTTATGCAAAAAAAATATGTTTTTTCTTCCTTCCTCCACAGGAGGCTGAAATCTTTTTTCTTTCACAAGATTCTAAAATTGGGAATAACCTTAAAAGCATACTTACTGCTAGGTTCTGGAATATATTATAATTGTTTAATTTGTTTTAATTATAATTTAGAAAAGTCTTTCCACAGCTTCTAGGACTTTTCCTTTACTCACTTATATTTCGTAATTGGATTATTAATTATCCTCATTTTAAGGCTGTTAAAAGGTTTAAACTGGAGAATTACAGGGCAGACTATGATTCTTAATTCCTCAGCCTAGAAGATAGAGATTTAAGCTAAACTTACATTTCACTATCTTGTCACACCTTGCCCTTCCCCCATAGCTTTTGAAAAGAGAGGGAGGCCCTGGGGGCTGAGTAGGTCGAGGACCTTAGGAAAAATTTTTTTCCTCTTCCAGTAGTTTCTAAATTCAGCTTTCTATATGACCTTTCCATCCTGCTTAACTTCTCTAATTTGGGCTCCAGGAATATTCATTTACATATATAAGTTGCTTATTTAACTTTAAGCAATTTGAATAGACCTCTTTTAAGAATTTGATATTACCATCCTGAGATATGAAAATATACACTGAATAGGCAGACACAAGTAGAGAGCTAGACATAGAAACACACAACTCATTGTTACTTATAATTTTCATTCTCTTATAAAATAAGTTTAACTGTACAGTAACATTATATTCAAAAGATCTCTTTGAAGGCTATTTCTGATTATTCTAATCTGCACTGTGACCATGAAGTTTTGCACATGAATTTCCTTCCTTTTAGTTATTGGCTTATAACCAAATTGTTCCCAATGTTTTAAAGTACAATCTACAATATTTTCCTTTACTTCAGAGCTTTGTTTATTTCCCCTTTTGACTCTAACAGACCTCAGATATGCAACACCAATTTCAGTATATACTTACTAAGGCCATTGAGGTATCAGGGAAAACTGGTTTCTCCCATGACCTGCTACTTTCAGAATCCTTGAAGCTCAGGGTGGGAGATAACAGGACTCCAGCAGCCACTGGACTGGAAGAGTAGGTGTCCAACCATGAAAGCCAAGGATTCCACCAGGCAGCAATTTCCTCAAAGGTCATGGGGTCCCACCTGGGTAGTCATGAGAGAAAGCAGGGTTATTAATGTCAGTAGAAGGACTGGGGACACGGGTTTCTCAAATTTGTCTTTCCCTGAGCCATGGGAAGCAGAGGTTGCTATGGATTCAAACAGGGCAGAATAGAGTGTTTACCATCACAATTGTGAGACCAGTCCTGAAACAACCTTAAGCAAAGGGAAAGCTCAGTTTAGAATTGCCATAACAATAGCAATTGTTATTGAAGGTGAAGGCTAGTTTCAAAATAACCAAAAACAAAGTTAAGTTCAGTTGAGAATCACCATTACTATAGCAAGCATAAGGGCAAGGCCAGTTTTGAAATAACCATAGGCAAAGGTAAGTTCAATTTAGAATTACCATCAAATAGTGTGTCTACACAAGGGTGATGCTAGACTTTAAGTAACAATAAACAAAGATGAATTAGTCTAAGATTACCATCACAGTAGTAGTTCTAGGCTAAATCCACCCAGTTATAGCAATTTTCAGATATTATACTTTTGCTGTTTAATAATATAAAGGCTTTTATAGTGATTTTGTCTTAACTCTTGGTTACAGTTTCTGGTAAATTTTCACTTCAAAACAAATTGGGCACTTTTGTTCATTAACTAAACAACTAAAACTGTTTTATTAGTAACATTAATGTTGCTAAGTTTTTCTGCTTTACCAGCAGTTGAACTAATTCCATTTGTGAATTCTTTTATACATCAAATCCAGTTGCAAAATAGTATTGAAATTTAAAGGTTCATCTTTAGATTACTGTATTAGTCAGCCAAAGGGGTGCAGATGCAAAGTACCAGAAATCTGTTGGCTTTTATAAAAGGCATTTATTTGGGGTAAAACCTTATAGTTACAAGGCCCTAAAGAGTCCAAATCAAGGCTGCTTTCTCACCAAAGTCAGTTGCCATGTGTTGAAGCAAGATGGCGGCAATCTCTGCCTGTTCTCTCTTTCCTTCTTCCTCTTAAGGCTCCATTGTCGCAGCTTCTTCCAATCTCAGCTGTAGGCTGGATTAGGGCTCATTTCCTTCTGTACCTTATCAGCTGTTCAGCTGCTCTGTTCTCATCACCAAAGATCAGCTGTAAACTATCAGGCTCATATTCCTTCCCTGGGCTGTAGGATCAGAGTTCTCTCCTCTGCCATGTCAATGGAGTTCTCTCTCTTCCTGTGTCTTTTTCTTTGTGTCTTCTTGAGTGAGTGTCCATTTATATCAGCCCACCAAGGGGGTGGGGACTCAACCCTGAGTGATGCCCTACTGATATGGTTGAATTAAAGCCCTAATCTTTTATTAAGAAAACTTAAAACCTTTGAATTTAAATACAAACAAGGGTATCACACCCAGATGAACAGGTCATTTACAAACATAATTTCTCTTTTGGGGATACATAAATAATCTCAAACTGCCATACTTACCTTCCACTTTTATCCAATTTGTAACAGGTGAACCCCAAATCTGATTTATGAGCTCCTAGGCATGGGCAGACTGACAAAATTAAAGTACAGATTAGAACAGAAGTGAGAATTTCCACACTTACTTAGCATAGGGAAAGACCCAACTTTAGAACTACCTTCACACAAAGCACCCAGTGTCTGCCCACGGCAGAAACCTCGTGTGGAACCCTAAACTTCACTCCTCCAGGGAAATCCCTGAGAAGCTCTAGGCACAGAGCTGAGGGATTTAGGGATGGCCTTGCAGCCAATGAGACATGAATTGGGGCTGCTCTGGGGCTCATCCCCATTCGCTACCTCTAGCAAGGGGTAAAGTCCTGCAGACTTTTTCGCTGGAAGGATTGTGTTGTTATAGAGGTTGGTAGGGAACTAGGAGACCATTCTCCAGGAACTTTTTAGTCATGAGCCATAGGAATTTAACTGTGTCCTCCTTGAAGGGATATCCCTTGATTGATGGCTTATGAGGACATTTCCTATTCTACAGGGGAAGGTTTACTAAACAGCCTAGACCTTGATTCCCCATCCACTCCTCTTATTAGGCATGACCAAAGCTAGAGAGATCTGGAGTGGCAGGTCAGAACCAGGTCAGTGGCTCCCATGTTAAGAAATTAATGAGCTTACCTGCCACATGAAGGGTCACTCGAAGCTCCTGGTTGATGGTGTGCAGTGTCATCCAGGGAGCCACGCCTGGCCCCCATCCTCCCTTGGGGCAAGGTGCTGGTGGTCCTGATGGCAAGACAGCTTGGGGCCAAGGGTCCACCTTGCCACACTCGAAGCAGGTTCCTGCTGACATGGAGCCTGATTTGGGTGACCTTGAGGTGACAGCAGTTAAAAGATGAGCCGGTTTCTGGGCCCTGTGACTGCCCTTCTTTACCTGCTTCTCCTCTGGCTTGGTCTAGGATAGAGACCACTCTTAGCCTCCATCCTAGGGGAGGATAAACACATTCGTCAGTCTCAGTGGTGCCCTACTCCTAGACCTGACCAAACAGAAATTGCTTGCCACCCAGCATCGTGGAGTTCAGGAGCCCTGCTTGCTGTCCCAATGTCTTGGGGATCAGGAGCCATGCTCACCGTGCATCCCCAGGGCCTTAGAAGTATTGGGAGTTGTCCAGACCAAAGCAACCAAGCAGGACTTCCTCCCGGGAGAGGGACGGGCTAGGGACCCTTCTTGGGGGCCTACTTTTGCAGAGGTCTTAGGAAGTGGCCAGAAAACAGAGCTCGTTTTATGGCCACTTCCAGGGACCGAGTTTTACAGTAAAAACCAGGCATTAAGAAGCTAGAGACTGATTGTTCTGTGGCTTACAGGCAAACAGCCTCAGGGGACCTGGAGGTAATGGATTAACAGGAATCTCAGGGCCTCCTGTGGACTGAGGAACAAACCTACAGGTCTCCGCATCACTAATAAAACAAAAGAAGGCACAAGCAGACTCTGATTAAAAGCCTCGACTCACCAGTCTTTGTTGGGTGTCGGGGAGCATTACTTGCCTCTAGGTCTCCTGCCATGGTCACCAAGTATGTTTGGGGAATGCTCTGAGTTCTGGGTTCCAGGTTCTTGGCTTCATCATAAAAAATAATTCAGAGATGTGCCAGTTTTATAAGACCAGTAACAAGAGTTCATTAAGAAATGAGAAAAAAGGAAAGTACATACCCGAGACATGAGTACAGGCTGTGCTACAGGGTGAGACGTGCTGATATTCTACTTTTAATTACTGAATTTCTGTATCCTCTCAACCCTCACAGTGGCATTGAAGGGAATGCCAGGATTATGTACGTGGCTGCCATTAGAGCCAAGCCACTCCATCTGAAGGATTACTCTCATAATGTTATTTTGTACTCCATCTCATAAAGCCTGTTCTGTATAAATATATTTTAATTAATTAATAAACAGGATGTAATGAATTCTGGCAGGGTGGCATTTGAGCACAAAGCAAGGGGCTTAAACAGATCCTCATATAAGTTAACCAGGAAAGCACACCACACACGTATGAGCATATACACGTAAAAGGTCTTTATTTTCATTGGAAACATTGCATGATGATCTGAGAAGGAATTTCAGAAGGTTAATTTGACATTTGAGGGGAACTAGGCAAGAGATATAGAATTAGAGAGGCAAATCTCCCAAAATAGTTCGTTAGTGGTACATAGTGATGCATCTATATTTTAGAACTAAAAACACTAAATAACATGAACTGATACTGTCTAATAAACTCAAAATGGCTCATAAATAAATCTGTTGAGAGATGAGTTTTATTGTTTCTTATCAAAATGTTCTCCAGTAAATCCCCACCTGGTATTCAATGAAATGACATATGGGGACTTACTTGGCACACAGGATGTATTAAGTAAATATTACTTGTATCCTAATTTGAATCAGCATTTACCAAAACATAGCAAACTTAATTTTGCAGATCTTGAATGTCCACACTGCAGCAATCCTCATCCTTACAATGTATATGTCTGGAATGGTCTGAAGACAGTGGGAAATTCAGCCCAATATTGGTAAAACCTTCTGAATAAAATCTAGAGAAGAAAAATTACCTTTATTATTTGAGAACTTTCCTTATTAATTCTCTGTGCTCCTTTGAAAGTTTACTCTTGCCAGAAAAGAAATCTTTTCATTTCTTAAAATACAATTCAAGTATTCCTTTATTTCCACTTGTAACGATATATATTGTAATTATGTTTTTGCATTCACCAGCTATACTCTGAGTTCATTTATGGAAGAGGCTGTGTCTTACAATTTTGTCTCCTTTATGCCTGGGTACAAATGTTCCCATTCTAGGTTTGTCTGTCATCTAGCCTCGTTTCCCATCACCTAATTGCCTGGTGCCTTCAGGGTGTGGCCTTTTGGCCATAAAAAGTGCTCCTTGAGGTGTGTGCTATGTCACCTCCTGAGCACTATACACCATCTGCACCAAAACAACTCCAGGAGTTAATGAGGGCAGGCTACTTCCTCTCTAAGCCTCATTCTTTCATGCATAAAATGTAAATAAAAATACCCACTTCCAGAGCTAAAGTTTTCACCCTTCAGGGTTGGGCCAGAGGTAACTCTAAGGTGTTTGGCAGAACAAGTGTGGGCCTCCAAGCTGACCATGATCTGGATTCAGCTTTTTGCATATTGAAAACTATACATTCTTAAAAAAAAATCTAACTATACACATATATAAGTAATGATCTTCTATAGCTAATTTTACTTATATTTTTTAGACTGTAACCTGCTATATAATCTAACATCTATAATCCAGACAGATTTAAGTGCCTAAAAGAATGCCCATCACACAGTAAGGTCTATATAGGTATTTATCAATGCAATAGATTTTAAAGGTATTTGAATACTCTATATACAAATACTCACATTAATTAATGTTTATAATAAAAGTTGACTAACCAGAGGATTAAGTAATTTTTTTAAAAAAATTCAGTGTTTAATAGATGAAAATGATAACTTACTGCTTTGATTGGATTTAATGTGCCAGTTGTGGTCTATTTTCTTATCTTCAATATGTTCTATTACTGCCAAAGAGAACTTTTTTGGCATCTGTCATTTCTCTTGATCTTGAACTAGAAAAGAACTATTTTCTTAGGCAGTATCAGATATTGAACCCAGGTCCTCATTCATGGGAGGTAGGTGCTCAACAACTGAGCTACACCAGCTCCTAAAACAAGAACTATTTTAATAAACTTCATTATGGGTAGAAAACCAAACACAGAACAAAAAGCAACTATGTAGTTATGTGTTTGGGGAACACCATAAAATCTACAGGCAGAAAATATAAAGTTTCATTTTGGCATTCTTGAAAAAGAAAGAGATAAGTGGAAATAGCCTGTGTGAAATTGGAAAAGCCTTCTGTGTGGAGCTAGTGAGTCAAATACAGGGCTTGAAGAGAAAGCTGAGACTTCTTGAGAGTTTTGCATTGCATTTATCTACAATGTCACCTATATATTCAGTAAACCTGCTATAATTTATCTGATTTAAGGGGACTAGAATGGGAAGCTGAGAGTCCCTAGAGGACCACGTTCCTGTGTTGGGACCGACCTTATGAATACTCATAGCTGAAAGGTGGTCCATGCTTTAGACCTAGCTGTAGAAAAAGAAAAGGGAGGAAAGAGCTGGCATTTGCAAACTAGTGAAAAGATTAGAACATCATAATAAGCACACAGAAAAGAAACCCATCTCAGTACTACTAGATTTGATTTCATGTGACTTCACTTGTATCTACAAACAATGGAAAGCAAAGAACTGAAGAAATTAGTTCAAGCCCAAAATATCAAACATACCTCTAATTACCTGGATAATTTTAATGACAGTTTTATTTTGGCCTGATTTATTCTGATAATTGTCATATTTTCCTGCCTAATTTGCCTTTACACATGCAATCAGAGATATAAAGTTACTTTTTAAAATGGGGCAGGGGAGAAACAAAGCACCAGTACATTCTATATTAGAAATTCTACTTACTGACAGTTCCCATTAAGAGACACTACAAAGCTGCTGTAAATTAAACTTAGGTTTACTGGTTGCCTAGCAGTAAGAACTGACCTATACATCAATCTGAATATGAATCTTAGTTAATATTTATTTCAAGCTTGACTGTGGTTTATTAATTTATTTCATGGGTCTACAGTGGCCTTTTGTCTCTTTTATTAGGACATTTGGAAATTATTCTGCAGGTTATCAATTGAATTTATTCTTTCACAAATATTAAAATGAATCCTTCTAGAAACTCTCCAAATATTTTTTTTTAATTCAACAAGAGTCCTTAAATCTAAGAAGCTCTAAGAGTTTAATTTCAGTAAAACTAGGTCACTCAAAAGGAGGCAATGCAAGTCTCCAAACCACTGGAACTGAAGATGGTTAGAAATATCAGGAAGAGCATTGTATTAGTTAATTACAAATGATTCAAGAATTTGAACCCAAGCTGAGTTAGTGCAAATTTGATTTTTATACTAGTTCTACCTCATATAATTTTGAATCCTTTGCAAAACAGTAAAAGAAGAAAACAGCCAAGTGACTTATGCTTATTAAAGTTTTTTATATAAATTTAAATGACCAGCCAACAAATCATTGATTGTCCAGCTTTGTCCATGTTGTCAAAAACAATTAGCAATGTAAAAAGAGATGAACCCCTGTTATGTCATTGTAACTTGTTAAATGTCATTAGAATCTCATTTATCAGCAGCAAAAAAAACAAAAAACAAAAACAAACAAACAAACAAAAAACCACTCCTGAATCATTCCCTTTGGTAGGTTTTTAGAGATTTTTAAAAATATTTATTACGATTTTCACTATTTGTGAGGTCTGTAAAGGCAAGGGCACTATCTTTCTTACTGGCCACATTTTCTTGGCCTTGTGTGTTTACTGGCTCAATATTTATTTTTGAAATTGTATTAATATTTGGTTGCTGGTTGCAATTCCAAATGTAAACACAAAACTTCAAAATTCAGAAGGCTGGGTTTTAGTTTATTCTTCAAACTTAGGGACAAATTTCAAAACTAGTTAAGATCTCATCAACTCAGATATATGATCATATTTTAATGCACTTTTAACTAGGGAAGCATGTCACATCTCAGAGCTTCTTGTAATCAATTATTTCCTGAGCATGTTTTCATATTTTTTTTAATTCAAACTCAAATCAAGCATTTGCACTTTAACATAATGGAATTAAAGAACAAAGCCATGTATGTTAATTCAGTGCAAAGATCCAGAGAAAAATCTATATATCCAAGCAACAAACATTTATAATTTACTGAACAAAAGATATTAAAATTATCCTTCTATGATGGGCTTTAGAAGTAGGATAGAACTTGGACTTTCAGGCAGGTATAGAATAAAAGAGCAGCTCTTCTGCTTGTTATGAGTTATCTATCCTCTCTGAAGTTCAGCTGCTTTATCTTTAAAACAGTTAAACTAATCCCTATGTCACAGAGTTGCAATGAAAGTTAAGTGAAATAATGCATATAAAATGCTTAACATAGTGCTTGGCAAATAGTAGTGCACTTACCATTGAACACTATGTCTGGAGATATTCAGGTGCATTTAACTAGGCAGAGAACTAGATGAGCTCTAAAATCTCCTTCAAGACTTGGACTTTGATTGCCTCTTATGAACGAAAGTCCAGCTGAATCCCTACATGTAACTTTCATCATCTTTCCAATCACATTTATCCCATCAGCTTAAACTGGTCCATGAGATCTCAGATTGGAAGTGAAAATCCCAGATCTTAAACTAATTCCTTTGTGCTAATGCTTCTTTTGAATAAACCTAAATAGTGTCAAAAATATAAAATATAATGTTCACATTAAAGTATAAAATGATCACAGAAAATGTAACATAAAACACTTTTTTTTTTTTCATTTTAAATTTAAGAAAATTCCTCATTGGGAAAATTTAAGATACAAGAATGCTTCTGGTACTATGCCAAGGTAATCAGAAACCATAATTGTACTTGAACAAAAAAGAAAGTATTTCTAGCTACAAAGTCTAGACAAAAGACACTCTGCCTCCAGTTTCAGAGATGCGTCATTTGGAGAGCTGTTACTAGCATTCTGTGGGCTATTGTCCATTGTTTTGAGAGTTCCCAGAAGGAATGCTGATAGATACAGGTGTGTGTGCGCTCCAAGCACAGAAAAGTTGGCAGCCAGACTATTTCACTGTGGAGGAAACCTACGATCATTCTGTGGACTGCTGTAGCACAAATCAAGCTAAGAGCCCCCTCTCTGCTTCTTCATGCTTGTGTAACCGTCTAGAAAGATCATGACCATGCGGGGTGTCCTTAGGCCCCATTTTCATCCCAGTTAAACTGCATGCCACGATTCTCTGCAGCTTCACAGGGGTCAGGCTACTGTTGTTTAAGGGACATTACGTCGGGACAGTTGGGAACACCAGCCCTGACAGCCAAGCCGGAGGAGGGTCAGAGTGTGGCCACCTGATTCCCTCATCCCCTCATCCACATCGCAGATTGTGACACTAATCTCTGAAGCTAGTCTCAATTCACTACAAAGGAATTTGTAGGAATTTCACTGGGTAAAACTCAAGCTCCAACTGCTACTAGGGCCAAAGCAGTTGTTACCAGGTGGCGTTTCTGGCCCTTAACTTGCGAGACTGTTGACCTTTGGAATGGTTGAGAGGGATGAGGTGATGGTTTGGGCCCTTGCACAACATGATGGGTGGGTGGGTGGGTGGGTAGGAGAGCAAAATGAAGAGCATGCGGAATCCAGTTAACTTCAGTATTTCTTTCTTTGAGACGGTTGGTATTTCCTGTCTACCCCTTGAGTGATTAATAATACAGTGGCTGATTCTTCTTCACCCAGAGGCTTATTGTCATCCTTGGTAGAGTTTGACATTTTACACTTGAAGTAAGCACACCCTTAGGCAAAGAGACACCAAGAGACAAATTTCCTTATTAAAAGAAGATGTCACCAAAAGAGCAAGTCAACAAACATACCACTGCCAAGAAACAATCAACAGGCTAAGAGGAAGGAGAAAATAAGGCAGGATGAAATGAGAGACGAGAGAAAGAGGAGAGGATAAGAAGAAGAGGGAAAGGTGAAGAATAGAGAGAGGAGTCTGTGAAATATGAATAGAGGACAGAAATAAGTGCCTCTCTGGTGTAAGGGACCCAAGATTCTCAACTATCTTACCACTCTCAAGTATGAAAACAGGGTTTAATATCTATCATTTGTTCATGAGTATTGGTGGTCTCCAATCAACTTTGTTGTCATGACCACTTTAAAAGAAAAATAGTTGCTAAAACAGTTTGGGTTTGTATAGATTCAATTTTCAACTTTTAGGTGGTTAATAGAAAGATAATGGCATGTTATATATTCACAGTAATGCCACTGAGAGCACTCCAGAGCATTGAAGTGGAGCGGGTGGGAGATTTGATGGTCGTGGGGATACAGGAAGCACTAAGTGCTTCACAAGAACGACTCACATTGGTATTCCAGGGTAATCATTTTATTGAAAAGAATCTCTCATGTGGTTGTTTTAAATCAAGACACCAAATATTAGTCATATATGAACTCAAATATATAAATACACATATTGTACCACTGTATTTTATTTATTCATTCATTCATGCAATATTTATTGAGCATCTACTGTAGGGTTAGCACTGTTCTTGGGACCAGGGATGTAGTGAAAAACAAACAGAAATCCTTTCCCTCAATGAGCTTATAGTTTAGTACAGAAGACAGAAGTTCAACAAGATAAATAAGTAAAATATATTGTATATTAGGTACTGATTAGCACTTAAGAGAAAATTGAGCAAGGAATGGGGCTAAGAAATGTTGGGAGCAATTGTAATCTTATACAGAGGAGCCAACGAGGCCCTCCCAGAGGAAGTGGCATTTGAATAATGACCTGAAAAAAACAGGGAAGCAAACCTTGAGGATAACTGCTTCAAGAGAGAATGAGAGGAACGAAATTGGAGACATCAAGCTATACAACTCGTCACAAAGTTTTTTCTCAAGGGGAAAAAGAAGGATTGTAGTGGAGTATCTAAAAAGTGGGGCAAAGCAGAAGATCTAAACATGTACCCACAAATTCTTAAAGCAGAGTGCAAAGAATCAAGCCCTGGGCACAAGCTGAAGTTTACCGTTTTATGTTAAAAATTAGTATGAAGTTTTTATCCTTATGTATACTAGTCAGGGTAAGTAACAAGTAACACTAGCTGTTAAACCAATAATCCCAATATTTCAGTATATTAGCATATTTCTTGTTCATGGTACTTTTGGTACATGTTGACCGTTAGTGACACTATCTTCAAGGGGCCCAGAATACTTCACAGAATCATGTGCATGCAGCCTATGGTTGAGAGAAGAGAACGTGAGCATCAAGGACCTCGTAAAGGATTTTACAGCCCATGCCTGGAAGTTCTAGAATTACTTCCAAGTGCATTTCACTGTCCAGGACTCAGTTACATGATTCCAGCTCATTGCAGGGAAAGCTGGAAATGTAGCAGAGCTGTGTAGCAAAATAGATGCAGGTATATTTTACAGAGAAATGCTTTAAGTCATTTACCCTTGGGGAAAATGGAAGTTCCAGAGAGACAAGATGTGCCAAGCTATCCTATGGCTTCTCATTCCTCCTTTACAAAGTTCACAGAAGGATCACAGCTTTGGGAAACAGAGTAAGCTAAACAACCACACATAGGAAAATTTCTCCCTCCATGAATTTTCTGGGCAATTATGGACAAGCTCTTCGATGCTTCTGTTTGCTTCTTTGTAAAATAGGGCTAATAACTGAGGATTTTATCCTGAATCTCTGAGAGGTAAAAACTATTCGTGTGATGAAACACAAGAAGTCTCTAGAGAAAGATACCACACTAAACAAATGACTTATCCATTGCATTGATATTTCACAGATTTTTGTTCTTTTCCTCTTTTTCCTCCAGTAGTGACTTTTCAATGATGGCCTCTGAAAATATTAGCTGTTCTTTGTGTATTAATCTGCTCTTTTCTGGATTATTGAACATTGCTGGTAATATTTTATTTCCATAGATCTGTAAGATTTGTTTTCATTTACAAAGTCTATTCCTTAGGATTTCCATCTATGGCTCTTCCAAGTCCCAGGGACTGCAACCCCCACAAGATGTTTCCCTTTATAACCAATTTACTGTGCTCATATCACTGTACATTGGATAGTTGAATCTGAAATACTTAAGGTTAAATAATAATAATAAATTGACTTTGAAATCTTCAAAATTAAAAGGTTATTTAAGGAAACAACCAAATCCTCAAAACAAGTGAATTCTGGAGGTGGGACTTTTGGAAGGTAATATAGGATGTATGGTTATCATAAATTTAATTTAAACAAAATTGCAATTTAAACAAAAATTGGAGATGCTTTCCACCCCACTCTTATTTTGCAAGCCTGTCAGTTATCACAATGTTGGGTATCTATGTTAAAGAGCAAAAAGATAAGGAATATTAGACTCTTGATAGCTTCCTTCTGCTGTTTATTCTCACTCCAGCATTTACTGCAACAAAATGCAATTTTTTCTTTTACTCTTCCATTTCCCTTCTTTTCCTTTGAAGGCAAAATGTACCTGAGGCTTCTGAGGAGGTAGTAGAGTAGAGGAGATGGTGGTGGGGTTTAGGGCCAAAGAGGCAGCTAAAATGATTGAAAGACTGGTTACCTATATGGGACTGAACAGATAAGTAAATATATTGGGAATAATGGGAGCCAAGTTTCATTGTCCAAAGTGAAACATACAAATATGGAAAAGGTGAAGACTAGAAATATACCCTGAAGCATTGAATTGAACTGAGGGTGGATTAGTACTACGAACTTGTGGGTTTTTGAAAATGTCCGTATGGAAAGATATAAACATATATAGAAAAAGATCTGTATATGTGTAACTATATGCATGTATTTATACACACACCCATGCACACACACCCACACATATGTCTTGGTGCTGTCTGCTGAGAACCCAAAGAAGCAATGGCACTCTCGTCCCGATAAGTGCATTTAGCACGTACCAGAACCAAGGCTTCTTGGGAAAATGACTTATTCAAAGGCTAGGGCGAGGATGGTGTAAGAGGATTCTCAAATACTTTGTTGTTCCAGAAATGAAGAAAGTGCTCAAAGAGTGATGGAGGAATATTAAAGGGATAATGAATTAGCTTGAATGGGTTCTTGCCAACTCAGGAACAATTTGAGCATCAACTAAATGATAATCAGACTGAGTAAACTGAATAAAACAGGAATCAAGAGTCCACAAAGAAAAAGGAAAGAAGGAAGGAAGGGAGGGAGGGAGGGAGGGAAGAATTTTCTTTACTGTAGAATACCAACTAATACAGAAAGAATGATGAATATAAAAATGATGGAAATAGAAAAGAGTCAGGCAGAAGACATCAACAGTAACTATTACTATTAACTAATATGAGTAATTAATACTGGTGGGTAATGTTTGATAAGGAAAAGGATATTCACATAGTAATGTATTTTCTCACAACAATGTACATATCAATTACAAAGGGAAAAATGGTGCATTTGTGGTTGAGAAACATGGCAGCATCACTTTGATCACGTGATCAGCGGAGGAGCACCTAGCATCCCATATGTCCTGATGTGAAACACTGAGATCAGCACAGCATCGTTTCTATTGTGGTCATGCCAACTATGCATTACCTGAGTCTGGTCATAAGGAAATAACAAATGGACGCAGGCTGAAGGACATTCTACAAAAAAATCAGAGGTCTATCATTTTAAAGACTGTCAAAGTCATGAAATATTGAGAAAGACTAAGGAGCTATTCCAGCTTGAAGGACACTGAAGGAACATGATATCTGAATGCAAAGTGTTATCTCATATTAAATCCTCGGCCTGAAGGGGAAAAGAGACTTTTATTATAACAGTCTTGTATCAATGCTGATTCCTTCATTTGGAAGGCTATATTGTGTTTATGTAGGAAAGCATCCTAGTTTGGGGGAAACACATGTCTGCAACTTGCTTTGAGATGGTTCAGAAAATGAATAATGATAATGGAGCCAGGTATCTATTTACTGCCTTTTAGCTCCAAATTCATTTTAATTGCCTGCTCTGCAAAAATGGATCTGGGCCTTTTGTTTTGTTTCCTTTGCCAGCTGGCAGTAAGCTTCAACAGTAGAGGGAGCTGTAGAGACATTACCAGAGATAAGGGTTTTGTTTCTGAGTTTCAGAGGACTCACTTTCAGGATCCTGCAGAGCAAGAGGCTTCAACAACCAGCTTCTGCAACAAAGGCAGCTTCTTCAGCATCCCATTCTTGCAGGACATGCAGCCTCCTCAGTGCTCAACAACTGCAGCACACACAGCTTCTCCAGTGCTGCTTTCTGCATGAATGACATGGTGGTGGTCAGCAGCGTCTACCTGCTCCTTCTCCCACCTCAGAAGTTTCAGTTGTAGGGTGCCTCCAGTGAGACACTACCCCCTGCACAGCTTTTCCTGGCAAACCAGAGTGTGGATTTCCAGCAAGTTCCACTAGCACAGCACCACAGAGGCTTCCCTGCCAATCAATTCACCATGACAGAGATCTGAATATCAGCTCTGGAGGGATTCTACCTTGGGCACTCTACCTCAGCCCCATAGTTGCTGTTTTTTTTTTATCTGCTATTCCTAATTTCTTTAGAGTTTACATTTTTACTACCCAATCCCTCACTTCTACTATCTCCTCCTATAGTTAGTTGTCCTTTACATTAAACTGTCCCTCCTCAAATTACTGTGTAGTTTCTCGCTCCTGAACGATCTTGACTGATACATAAGGATGTATATATAGAGAGAAATAGAGATGTAGATCTAGAGACTGCAGTGACAATGATGGAGCAATTGTTGTAAAATGATAACAGTTGAGGAATCTGCATAAAGAGAATATGGGCCTTCTTTGTGCTACTCTTGGAACTTTGCAAAACAAATGTCATTTATCATTATCCCTGGTATCTTGAAATTTCATCGGGATAAAATTCACAATTTCATGTTGTGTCTTGTTGCTTTGAATGACTTTTGCTGTAAAACTGTAAAGTGAAACAAAATTTCTACTATGTTTAATCCATGAAAAATCATTTCTAAAAATGTGTGGCTTCCCTAAGATATCTCTTTGAATCAAATGAGTGACTTCGGCACATAAAAATAGAATCTTCTTGACATATCATTTCAGTGAATCTTTCCTGCTTCTCTACTGATAAAAATAAGTGCTTATCCTCCTTATAAATGGCCAGAATCCCCACTACACTAGGTTAGCCTCCAAGACCTTTTGCAAAATTTGAGGTTGAGCTCTCAGAGGCAGAACAGACATGTTACTACATTTAGTTGGTCATCACGGCAGAAGGAGCTCGTCTCCAAGATTTATGGCTGGAATCCCAAATACGGGCTTCAAACAGACTCTTCTAGAAAGTCTCTTTTGACATAACACCCCCACCCCACCCCGAAGTGGGTTTATTATGGATCACTAAGTTCCTGGTTCTCCAGACACCCTCCTTCACAGAGCTCAGAGCTCTCTATTCCAACTACTAATGTGTTTGTCTGCCTTTCCTACTGAAGTGGGGGCTGCCTGAGAGCAGAGAGGTCTTTCATCTCTGTGTCCCCATAGCCTACTCAGATGTCTGGGAAATAACAGGCATTAAATAAATGTTTGCTGGATTAACATTTATTGCATACTGTAAGGAAAATGACTTCTGCATGGATCATAGTAAGAAAAAACTATGAAAACTATGAAAAAACTTCAGGTGGAATTGCTTATAAACAACCACCCTGCCTTTCTCTTTCAGTTTTATTACTTCCTTGTGGAAACAAAACTTGGTTATTTAGTGACATCATAATAGTAATCATTTGAGAATTTAAAATCTGAAGCCATATCCAGATACACTGATTAAACTGTTTCTGCTCCTGTTTTTTCTTGCAGCTGGAGAGCTGATTTTGTTTTGCTTTTTCAGCTGGTAGGTTTTGATTGCTCTCCACATAACCTACTGAAATAACTACAGAGTTGAGCTCATTCACTTGTTCAAAAAGGTAGAAACATAGAGCAGGCTATCTATTCCATACAGAGATTTTTACCAGGTGGATGTGGCCCAAGAGTTTCAGAAACTGTTAGATTCCTGCAGACAGTGGCTCTGTTTTGTGTGGGATGGATGCCTCTGGCCATGTCTATTTTTCCTATGTTGCTGACAAAGGTATTTTGCTCCACTTTATGGACTATGAGTATCATATACTTAATAGCAGTTAGTGATGTCAGTGCTCTTTGGTATAGTAAATCTCTAGTGTGAGATAATCTTAGTTAATGATCAGCATAGAGCAGAGAGAGGTCATTTTTTTTAACGTTGCCATAAAGCCTGCATTTACCATGATAGAGTTGGAAGGAGGCAATCCCATTAACCTTTGCATTGTATTGATAAAATTATATATCCTCCTAAATATGAAGGGTGGTGATGCTCCTGCAAGTCTTCGCCTTTTTAACTGGTCTCCACTCATACCTTGATTGGCCAAGGGGTGTAGGATTTGGCCTCAGGCAGTCTAGGTTTAAGCCCAATCTTGGACATTTCTCTAAAAATGTGACTTTAAGCAACTTCTAGCTTCTTGGAAGTGGTTTCTTTCATCCACCCTTTTTTCTTTCTTTCCAAATGTCGTCTCTGTGGATGTATGTGCATTTTATACAATTTTTTTACAATTTTCCTGTACAATTTATATATAAAAAACAAAAAAGATTTTTTGTTGGAAGTGGTTTCTAATAATCCTCCATTTCCTTACTTGTCTCATATGCCTGGTAAATGAATTGAATGAGAAAAAGAATATGGAAACTCTTCACAAATGTGAGCTAATACTATCAGTCTACACACAACAGGCTGAAGTGCTTTTCCTTGAAGTCTTAAAGTCATTGTGTGTGGATGTTATAGGACAAAATGAGTGGTAAAGTGGGAAGGGTAGAACTGCTCTCCTTTGCCATCTTAGGTTAATTCAAGATGACATGGAGTAATGGCAAAGACGTTTTCCCAGGGCATATGAAGAGATGTAAAGGAAGTGGCAGCTTGGATCCCTCTGCAAGGTACACTGCACAATGGGCAATTCCATTTGACTGTCACCTAGGAAACAAGAAGTGGCTGTCCTGTGGACTTATAGAAAGGTGCTGTGAGTCTGGTAGTCCACTTCTGGATCCTAAAATGTTGAAGAGGTTCTTAGTCTGAGTCCTCAGGCCCATCTCCAGTCTAAATCTAGAAACATTTTCACATGGTACAAAGGATTTTAATGCAAAACTATATTTTGAAAACTCTAAAGGTTACAATGCCTACAGAAAAGAAAGAGAAAGGAGAAATAAGGTCAATTAGCAGAAACCCTGTTACTTAAGTGGCATGCCTGTAAATTGTCTCAAAAGTGACAATGCATTTGAAATGCTTTCATGGTATAGGTTAAAACTTCCTTTTTGTAATTAAAAGGAATAGTGACAATAGTGCTATATCCTAGGTCACATTTCCTACGATCAGAATTAATTAATCCTGTGAATTAATTAATGTGGGGGTCATTTTAGCTATATTTAACCCATCTTTCAAAGCTCATTTCAAGCCCTTCACTTCACTGAAGGCTTCCCTGACTGTCACCAGTCTTGGTGATATTCTGCTGCCCTCTTACAGTTCTTATGCTCTGTAACACACAGCTTAGCATATATTCTAAACTGCCTCTTATTTTTCTTCCATCCTCAATTAGAGCATAAATTCTTTGAGAGTATGGACTCTGTTTTACACTGTTTTTATTATCTTACCAGAGCCCTAAGCACAATTCTGAAAATAATGCTTGATAAATACTTCTGGATTAATGAGTACTTCTTGAATTGTCTTGAAGGCACCATTTACACTTTCTTTCACCTTAGGGTGAGGACAATTGTTCTGCCTCAGGGAAATATGCAAGGTCCTCTAACCATCTTTACCTTTTTGTTTAATCTGAAAAATGAATCCTGCAGAAAAAGGTCTCTGATAATATGGCAATATTCAAAAATGCCCATTCTTTTTTCCAATTAGATTTGCTCTCAATGATTAGGTATGGAGGTAAGTTTTTAGAATTATCAAGACAGAGCAGCTACCTCAATTATTTACTCAAACCTAGCTTACATACCCAAAGCAGAAATTCCTATCTCTGTTTTGAAGCTGAACTAACCTGAGGCTCTACCTAAACTGAGAAAAGTAGGTCACTCAGCACGTTCTAAGGTGAAGGCACTTCACGACTTGACTGATTTCTTTAGACCTCCTAGTTCTTCCATCCCTACCTTTGTAACACACAACTGAAAGTGGAAAAAAGATGGGCTCCTATTAAGGTCACCTCTGCATGCTTTTAGCAATAGCTGGCAGATTTCTTCTGAGTGATACCCTCCTGGTTCTGCTAATTGATCACTGGCTATGTTCAGATCAGAACTAAAGTCAAGAACTAAGATGTTTCACAGATAAGGTAAAAAAGTGGGGAGCATAGAAAACTGGCCAATAGGGAAGGGGAAGCCAAGGATAAGTTCATACGGAAAAAAACAGAAAGTAAGTTCATAAGGAAAGAACAGAAAGAAAGTTCATAAGGAAAGAATAGAAAGAGTAATGAGTAATGATTTCTCATTACTCTTGCAAGGTATTATTACATGGTAAAATGACCAACCAAAACGGGATTAGCTACTATGACAAGGGATCCTTTTCAGGAAGATAAGTATTTAATTGCCTTTACTTAAAGGCATCAGACAAAAGTTCACAAGGCTGCAGGGCTTCAATAGAAGGTGTTTAAAAGAAAGAGGAGAAAATATTTCCTTGTTTTACTGTGAGGGACTACTTAAAGAACCAGAGCACAAAGAAACTCAAGGTAGTTCTTTAGGATAACATGTCTAGACAGAGAGAAGGATGTTCACGTTTGATACTTTGGTATCTCATCTCAATTTTCTTCACTAGGCCAGATGAACATCCTTTGTAGAATATTTTGTGGATGACAAAAAGTAAAAGGACCTACCTCTCTCTTTAGAGACTTTAGAGGTTAAAAAGTAAACAAAACACAAAAGATGGCAGATCAGAAGAAACTTATGTATTATAGTAAAATCTTCCTTTATCTATCAAAATTCCCTAAAGATGTAATAATGCTGTGAGTTTGAATTTTGTGAATCCAAGAAAAAGATTATGTTATTGAACTAATGCATTCCTGTGGGTGTGGGGTCCTTTGACTACATTAAATTTGGTTGAGGGGCCTTTGATTAGATTACTTGATAAGATCACTTTAGGGCTTTTGATTAGACTGCATCAGTGAGGCATGAGCTAGCTTGGGTCTCTGCCCTCTTGCTGGATTTAAGATAAACAGACATAGAGAGAAAAGAAGCTGCCATATTGATCCAGCCATGTGAGAGAAAGCTCTAGGTTTGCTTACAGCTGCAGAAAGGCAAAGAAGCCCCGAGAGACAGAGAGGAGGCCTGGGAAGAGACAAGACCTATGCCTGGTTGCCCATGGCTGAGGATAGTAGATTCTGGAGGGGAAGGCAGAGACCTTGGCATGGATCGCCCACCATCTTGTTTCACCATGTGGCACATGCCAGGATAAACAGTAGGTAACTTTGATGACAAAATATCTATACTGATGCCTTGATTTGGACATTTCATGGTCTTGGAACTAAGCTTTTACCCTAAATAAAATTCCCATTATAAAAGCCAACCCATTTCTGGTACTTTGCATCAGCAGCCCTTTGGCAAACTAAGACAAATGTCAACCAAATTAGCAGCTAGGGCATCCTCACAAACACTTCCTCAAAATAATTAAGCTACCTGTCACTTGGCAGGTAGAAGATTGGAGTCAGACCTTGGCAGACATAAAAGGTAGAATGTATCCTTTTTTTTCCCACCTTTACTGATATAGTTACCAGAAATCAGCTCAGGATTTCCACATTTGAACGAATTCCAGGTACCCACATTTAACTCTGCATTTTCTCCTCCTGGCTAGCGTTATACTACGCTCCTCTCTGAAAAAGAGAAACCACAGTTTTACTAATTTTCTTCTCAGAGTCTTCTGTGCTTCTGAGCTTCTTGAATTCTACTGTGACTCTAATTATAGGTTGGCTACAAATACTCTAAATCCTTGCAATGGCCAGCATTATTGACCAAAGTAACAAATGAGGCTCCCACATGCTAGAATCATGGAAGTTTTAGTGTTGCTTATCTGAGTTCTGTCAGGAACACCAAAAATGAGATATGGTCACAAAGATAGGCATGTCATTGAACAATCAGAGCATGGCAACAAAGAGGCTCTGGGGGATGTCACTGCACAGGTAACTCTGGTCACAATTCAGATTTATATATGTTCTAGGGGCTCCCTTTCAGCATGAGGAGCACACTAGTTTCATTTAAGATGAAGGTAAATACGGTGCTGATGAAGTTGGGTGAATTCAGTATGGCATTGATTGATGACATCGCAGTATACAGCCAGACATGAGAAGACTACGTGGAGCATGTAAAACAAGGATTTGGGTAGCTTTTACAAACAAGCCTGACAGTGGGGCCAAGGCATGTCAGCCTGGCTTGCTGAGGTGACATATTTAGGACACAAAGAGGGGAAGCAGACAGCCACCACTCTGTTTGACTGTGGCCTGCTCTATTTCTCAATGGGCCACTTCATGAGGAGATGTTAGACAAAGATTACTGAACATTACCCACTAATTGCTAGAGGTTTATAATTGCTCTTTTCAAATGCTATTTTCTCAATTCAAGGAGGTCACCCAAGAAGGTGACAGGACAATAAAATTTAAGTAGCTCTCCCTTAACTTAAAAAGGTATTTTTCTGGAGTTATGGAATTGAAAACATACTTCACAATTTTATTAACTTGCTCCTAGGAATACAACATCCAAACCTCTTCCAGTTGGTAATTGCCTACAGTATGCATTTAGGTCTCCAACAAGGACAAGTACAGGAGGATGAACTTACACTCAAGACCAGTGTCCTGTTTCAGTCGAACCCTGTGGTGAATGTCAGAGAAGATGTACTTTCTCCTGTGTTACTGCTAGGCTGTTTTCCATAAAAAGTCTTGCTTTTGAGTCAAAACGGGGTCAGCAACCCAGCAACCCAGAAATCATCTCCAGTTCAAACGAAATTAGCGAGTTTCATAAATATTTTTCTGGCATAGTTTGTACTGAAAGTCTCTTTGTTCTCCTGGAGGGAAAGGGTGACCTCGCATCTTCTCATTATTCTTTCCTACCCTTAAGGTATTTCTTGTCATTTATTATCATATAAGTCCCATGTTGTTAGCTATCCTTAATGTGCACATCTTATTGCCCCAACTACATTATAAAGTCCTTGAGGCAAAGCCTGATTCTTCCACTTCTTGGAACCTGCCATAGCCTGCAGCCCAGCATCACGCATATAGTACGTATCAATAAGGTTTTGTTGATTTATTGAGCCATGGACAGCTGTGTTCAGTTCTTCTGTTAAGAATTTGCCTTTATATATTTCTATCTTAGCATGTCAAGTAGTATTACAAGTTGCTGTGCCTACCAGAATCTCTTTGTCTTACAAAAGGCAGGATAATGTAATGGTTAAGAGGATTCATGGGCTGTAGAGAAAAACACACCTGGATTTAAATTCCAGTTCTTCTGTCACATCCTAGGTGTGTGAGCTGATCCTCTCAGTCTACTTAGCTATAAAATATATACAACAGAAGTTAGCTTATAGGATAATTGTGAGGGTTAAGGGAAATAACAACTCAGTTATTCCAGTGTTGAGCATATGGCAGACATGCAATAAATGGTAGCTAGTATTACATCGCTTTGTGTTACTTGTTTTTACGTTTACATCCTTTGCTCCAATATTATTCAAGTTAGTGGGCCCATTGTTTTCATTTTCTTTCAGAAGATCATTTTAATATCTATAGTTATGCAACTGTGATTTTATCGGGCCTGCTTCTCCTTTTCTGCAAAAGGCAAATGAGATCAGTTGCATAGATGTGTGGGGCAAAGGTGATGTAAACAGTATACAAGTGGTGACTTGTGAACGGTTGTGACACCTTGCCTCAGGCAAACCCTCGAAGCTGAATTTGCAGGCATTTTGCTCAATCGGGGAAATAAACTACAGGTGACAAGTCAATTAAAACTCAGTCATCTCTAAGAAAACCACCTCATGAAATATGCAATGCAAAGAAACAAAACATGAATCATAAAGTTTAATTTTGACTTCGTTTAATGTGCTTAGCTTAAACAAAGCTCCTTAATCAAGGAGTTTACTCTTTTTTTTTTTTTTACAAATCATTTTTATTGATACATATTAGTAAACCATACAATCCATCCAAAGTGTACAATCAATGGTATTTGCCATAATCACAGTTTATGTACATTCATCACTTCAATCATTATTAGAGCATTTCATTATTTCAATAATAATAAACAAAAAACAAACAAAGAGCAAACAAAAAATTCATCACCTCTCAATCTCTCGAGGAGTTTACTCTTAGTGGCCTCTGTTTATGGGCTCTAATTTCTGCCTGAAATGGCTCTTTATCAATTTTGTAATTATGAAACTTTCATAACTACAAACACACAATATTTCTATTTAGCAAGAAGCTTAAACCAGTGTCTAGGCACTGACTGAAGGTTGATGTACCAGAATTTATTAGATTTAAAGTATCTCAAGGGCTCAACTCTAGGCAGAATGTGTTTTTATTTCCCTCTTCCCTAGCACTCTCAGATCACTGGGAATCAAAGAAGCATGCATGTAATGGTCTAATGAATTCTAAGGTCCATGTGGCCCATCCTCCAGTCTGTTTGGTGAGTCTCTAGACAAACTGCTCTAGAAAGACTTCCAAGGAAGGAATTTTAGCAACCAGATGATGTGGGAAGAATACGGGACAAGGAGGCGGAGAACTTGATTTTAGTTCCCTGTGTTGTCCCAATTATCAGTGGTCCTTAAGAACAATCACTAAGGTCCTATGAATTCTGAAATTTCATGACCCATCCACATTCTTCATGTCACATTCCAACAACCTTAAAAAGAAAAAGTCTTCTCTCAACCTCACAGCCTTCAACTTTGCTTCTTCCACAGCCACTCCTATCAGCCTCCTTCACACTGCACACTGCACAATCCTACCTCCTGATCTTTCCCATGACTCTTTTCTATAACTTGATATCAAGAAAAAGTTCTTAGAATTGTATAGCTGTGTTTAGCAGAAACCATAACCGACAGGACTTGGAGCCAAGTGTGTGTTTCAGCATTGTTACAACTCTTGATAAAATAAAAAATATGCAAAGGTTCCTGTGTTTCAAAAGCATTTGCTAGGGATTTTGGGGAAGGCTTCTCTGAGTTTCAAGAAAGACCCATCAGGCTGCCTCCAGAAATGGTTGCTTAGGGATTTTTTAATGCAAAGGTACAGGGACTCACAGAAATCTAATACCTTGCCATGCAACTTCACAGGTACTGAAACAGGAAGCTGAAAAGTTGTTAGGAGCCAAGAGGCCACATGTACAGGAAGCTGGAAAGCTTTTAGGAGCCAAGGGGCCACATTCTCTGCATCACAGGGTCTCTCCACCATATGGTGTCTCTTCTCTCTTGTACATCTGCCCTGCTCAGTTCCCATCTCTCTACCAACTGGCTCCTTTAGCTTACTCATATGTTTATTGCCTCAAAAGTTTGATTTAAATATATTTTCAGTTTGCCTTAGTTCTGAGTCAATCACACATCTTCTCTCAATGTATCCATTCACCTGCTGGCCCCACTACTAATTACCTTTTACTTTTGGTTTTCAAATTGCAAATGCTTGAGAGAGAAATTTTATTGGGCTGTCACATTCTTTTTCAAGCCAGTCAACACAGGAAATGCGTGTCTAGAGAGCCCCAAATCTACTGCCTTCTCCTGGAAAAGTGTAATCAGATCATGTAGTTTTAAAAAATGTTTAAAAATATCTGCTGCCTATCAGAATTACTGTGCATAAGGCAGTCTATCCCAGATCAGTGTATGACCAGGCATGGGCAAGAAGTTCACCAGATAGTCCCTATTCTGCAGCAATGTGTCCCAGGACTTTGTAGAACGGATTTCTAAATGGCAGCTCCATGAACTCAGGACTGAGGATTTGTAGATTTACTTATAATTTCCTTTCATATGTTAAGCTTGGATAGCTATACAATCTAAAAAGTCATTTCTTGGGTAGCCTATGTGTGTGGCCCAGCAGATCCAAGTGTAACACCTGGTTGCTGTTTGCCTCTAAAATCATTTGGCTAGCAGGTCCCCTTTTATTATCTGAAAATGTGCCCTAATGGTCTACATCTGAGGACTGTTTTGAAGGACACCTAACAAAATACTGTAAAACTGTCTAGTAAATGCTGTTACCTATTAATATAGTAAGACTTTCTTATTAATACCACAAATAAAAATTATTTTAGATTCTTAGACCTCTTTTTTTTTAATGCCCAAGGAGGCTTTTTTGAGAAACTGACACCTCCTTTCTGAGAAATGTGATCTTTTAACACCACACCAGAGTTTTCATAAATCCTCAGCTACAACTCTATAATTTGTTTACACCACCAACTCCCACATCGTTCCTATATTATTACAAACTAAGCTCCCACACTATAAATTTTAAGACATATGCTTTGAAACCCTTAACTTTCCAGTCATTATAGTTTTCAAGAATTTGAAGAAACCAGTCAAAGCTTGGAGAAAAGAAAAGGGAAAGCAGCAGAGGATTCAATGGTTTGTTGTTTTTTTTTTCTTTTTTTTTTGACCAGAAAAGAAAAAGAATATATTTGCTGTTTGCAGAAAGGTTATGTGAGATGAAGTCAGGGGGGAAATTTGCGATTTAGTCTGTAAATCTTCCCCAATATTCTCAGTTACATCCTATCCCAAATGTTAAAATTTGAAGTCCATGTAGTTTTATAAGATGTTATCAGGAAAATTTTTAATTTCCTGAGAGGCTTCAGAAAATTTTAAGAGATTTTCTGCCAAAATATTCTTTTGGTTCTGAAGACACACTTGGATTGGAGACATTTGGGAAAAAGTCTTTACCAGATCTCGGAATTCCTGGAAGGCTTTTGGTACATGTCTGTAGAGGGCACTCCAGCAGGTCATTAAGGAATGTCAGCTCAGAATTGCCCCAACCATCATAAAGGAATTCTGATTTTAAATTTTGAATTATGTCAAGGTTTGCTCTATCATTTCTGGGTTGTTTTGTTTTATTTTGTTTGGTTTGAATCTGAAGTATTTATAGCAAGTTCTGATAAATTGAAATGAAATATAAAATATTTTCTAGTTCTTTAGAGCAGAAAAAAAAAAAAAAAAGATTCAGAATAATATCAATGATTTTTTTCTGTTAAAAATGCCAAAACTGCAAAGTTAATTTTGGAGCCTCTCCATAGTATGTCCAATCTTCTGAAACTCGTCTGCTTACAATTATACCATAACATACTAATTCATCTTCAGAATGATCTCACTAAGAAATTTCCATGTCCTCAAAAGTCCAAGAAAGGCATAATTTAGGTTTGCTGTACTGTCTGTACTCAAACAGGTGCACCTTTTATTACCACGTTATGAGTTTGAGTTTTATAAGCTATCAAGAGACTTGAAGCCTAAAGGACTGAACAGCCATAACATAGCCTGCTTATCCAATGGAGAAATGAGTGAGCTTACTATACCCCACTTTTTTTTTGGAATGAGAAGAAAATAAAAATGTGTGTGTAACAAATATATAAACTATTTGCTTAAAAGAGTTAAACACTACCAAAAAAACAAGTTATTCCAACCTCAATACTTCAATATATTTTGATTTCTTTTATATTAGTTTTCAAATATTATCAATCTCTGTTACATCTAACCTTGCTTTGTACTCATAGAAAGGGTCACTATTTACCACTCACATGGAATTTTTATAATATGTCAAAATTCCTCACACACAGTTCTAGGATTTCAGTCCAGATAGAGGTTAAGTAATATCCTAGTAACCTGTACTCAACTTTCAACTGGCTTTTGTTTCCTTAATCATTTGTATGCTCTTTTAATATGTGTCAGGCACAAAGTCCGCCCCATTTCTTTAGCAGAGTTGAATAAATGTGACCACCTGCCCACTCTTGTCACCTTTTCTCCTCCTGTTTTTCCTATTTTTCCAGCTCCAGAAGTAAAGAAAGCAAGATGATTATGAAGTAAGTCCCCTTTCTTTCCCCATATGATGAACTGTTTAGCAATCATAAAATTTCTCTCCTATATCACATCAGGCCAGAACATTTCCATTCCAGAAAGACTTGCAAGGTGTTCAGTGGTTTTTAGATTTGTTAGTAAGTTAAATACATAAATACTTACACCTTGATGCAGAGACATTCTGCTTTTTAGCTACACTATTTGTGGATACAAAAATCTTAGCCATACTATAAAAATGTTAAGTAATATCTAAACATTGTATGGCAAGGATATTTAGTTTTTTATTTCTTATAAGATAGATATTCTTTATATTAAAAAAAAATAACAGAAAGTATAAAGAAGAAATTTAAAACCATCTAAAACTCATGACCCAAAAGGCACCATGGCTTTATTTATTTTGTATATTTATTTTCAGTTCTCTTCTGTGTTATATGTCTACACAAACATCTACACATATAACTTGGATTATTAGGACTTTGATCTTATTCTAAAAATCATATTTTCATTATATAAAATTTGGGAAGAATAATAAAAGTAAAGGATGACAATTTTTTATCATCATCATTTAAATTCATTAATTTACTTTTTAACTATATATGCTTCCAGGGTTTTTTTTGTTGTTGTTGTTGTCTATTAATAACTTTTCTGATTATAGAAAACAAAAATGTTAATTATCTAAAATTTGGAAAAAATACAACAACTTATTTTTAAAAAACTATCATTGGTGTCTATCCTTCCTTAAATATAGATATAGCTACAGCAACAGATAAAAATATTTTAAGGTAATATACATTATACATATCAGTTAGCAATAGAACAAAATTATTTATTTATGCCATCAAATATTCTCTTAAAGTATGAATTTTATTATTTATATAAAATGTTATAGTCTGTATGACCACAATTTAACTATTTTTTTTTTCTTTTAAGAATATGAGGGTACCAATTTTCTTGCAACCTTCATCAAAAAAACGTATTGTTTTTTCTAAATCTCAACTAATTTGATTGGTGAAAAAAGGGTCATATTCTAATTTCTAATTTACCCTACTTTGATTATTAATGATATCAACCTTTTTCTACATGAGTAGAGATGGTTTGTTTTACTTCTTTTGTGAATTGCTATTGTATATCTTATACCCATTTTCTATTCTTATTTTTCCTATTGATTTGTAATAACTTGTATTCTATGAAGAACACTCCTGCGTTATGGTTTACATTTTGTACCATACACCTTTATAGTATTTGACAAAATTTAAAATGGCCTGTATCTGTCGTAGCAAAATCATGCAGAACAAGTCCAATGCCCTATGTTCCATAGATTCTATTCTTCCCTCCCCCTCCCCTGGGAACCTGTGGTAACCACTAAGTTTCAATATTCGAAGAATAAGGTTCATAATTACTTGCAATATTATTGAGGGCTTGACATATTGGTCTGTTTTCTTTTATTAGGCACTGGCTATATTCTCTAGAGATTCTCTCTCCCCTAACTAAGAACATATCAGGACTCCCCAGGATGGGAGTTTAAAATTTTCTTATTTATTGTGTGAGTCTCCATCCACTGAGATAACACACTATGACAAGACGAACACTTTCATATTCCATTAAGGTATGCTCCAGGTGCACTCTGTATTGCATTAACTCCCCATCCCTGACACCCTGCACCAGTAACACTCCCCTGCCATATTTAACCACAGACCTACAAATCCCCAGAGTTCACCTGCTCCATCCTCCAGTCCTTCCCCCAGTTCCATGGATATTTCAGCCCAAATCCCCCAACCTACTCGCCTTCACATTACAGCACCATCGAACCCAATCCTATCACTGCATCACTATCGGCCCCATCCACTGCCCACCACCCCCTTCCACCTTATCATAGATTTTGTCCATATTGAGCATCAGCTCTCCATGCTCTACTCCTTTTCTGTCTCCTGGTAAACTATATTCCAGACTCTAGCTCTGCTCAATTTGCTTGAGTCATATCAGTGAGGTCATATAATATTTGTCCTTCAGTGACTGACTTACTTCACTCAACATAAGGTCTTCAAGATTCATGCATGTTGTCTCATGTGTTGATATTACATTCCTTCTCATAGCTGAGTAACATCCCATTGTATATACTACAATTTGCTAAACCATTCATCTGTTGATGGACACTTGGACATTTGGGTTTCTTCCAACTTTTGGCAATAGTGAATAATGCCACTATGAACACTGGTATGCCTAGATCTGTTCGTGTCCCTGTTTTCAATTCTTCTGGGTATATACCCAGAAGTGAGATTGCTGCATCACATGGCTGTTCTATATTTAGCTTCCTGAGAAATTGCTAAATTGTCCTCCACAATAGCTGCATTATTCTACATGCCCACAAGCAGTGGATGAGCGTTCCCTTTCCTCCACATCCTCTTCAACATTTGTCGTTCTGTTTTTTTTTAATAGCCGCCAGTCTAATAGGTATAAGATGATATCTTGCTGTAGTTTTGATTTGCATTTCCCTATTAGCTAGTGATGCTGAGACTCTTGTCATGTGCTTCTTAGCTATTTCTTCTTTAGAAAAGCATTTATTCAAATCTCCTGCCCTTTTTGAAATGGGTTGTTTGTCTTTTTATTTTCAAGCTGTAGGATTTCTTTATATATGCTGGATATTAGGCCCTTATCAGATAAATAGTTACTAAATCTTTTCTCCCATCAAGTAGGCTGCCTTTTCTTTCTTGACAAACTCTTTTGAAGCACAAAAGTTTTTAATTTTGAGGAGGTCCCATTTATCTATTTTATCTTTCTTTGCTTGTCCTTTGGATGTAAAGTTTATGAAACCATTTCCTACTACAAGATCTCATAGATGCTTCCCTACAGTATCTTCTAGGAGCTTTATGGCCTTGGCTTTTATATTTAGGTCTGTGATACATCTTGAGTTAATTTTTGTATAGCGCATGATCGTCTCTCATTCTAAATATAAACCATAATGTAAACCATTGACCATGGTTAGTAGCAATGCTTCAATATTTGTGCATCACTTGTAACAAATGTACCATACACATGTAAAATGTTATTCATAGGGGAGAGGGAGAGAGGAGGAGGGGGTTGAGTATATGGGAATCTCCCATGATTTCTATGTGACTTTTCTGTAACCTAAAGCTTCTTTGAAGATAAAGAAAAAAAAAATAGGACATGGGAGAACATAAGGAAGAAATTGTCACTGTACATCAGAGCTAACAGATCTTATGGTGATGAAAGAAACATTGGGGGGGGGGAATTTTTACTGTACTTTACTTTTTTATTTTCACCTTTATTTTTTATTTTTTTATTCTTTTTATTTTTATTTTTTATTTCATTTTCTATTATTTTATGTTTTATTAATTTTATTCTATTTATTATTTTAGCTTTGTTTTGGGGGAGGTTTTGGATCGCAGAAGGGTCACAACTGTGGCAGGGAAGAATCACAAGTGTGAGGTGTTGGTCATGGAAGGATGTGTGGGGAGGGGTGCACCTGGGGCATGCCTCTAAGGCATATGAATATGTTCAAGTGGTCATGGGGCATTGTCTCAGTGGGTGGAGACCCCCACAATAACCAATGAATATTAAATTCCCATCCTGGGAAGTCCTGCTACATTCTCTAATAGAGCAGCAAGAATCCCTTGAGTACATGGGCAATGCCTAGCAAGGGAGGACAGACCACTACACTAGATCCTTGATATTGATGGTCTTACTTATGAACCTTTTCTCGAGAAATTGAAACTTAGCTTGGTATTATATATTGCCTAAGGGTTACCTCCTGAAAGCCTCTTGATGCTTAAATGTGGCCTCTCTCTAAGCCAAATTCAGCATATAAATGCACTACCTACCCCCCAGCATGGGACATAACTCCCAGGCATGAGCCTCCTGGTGCTGAGGGATTATTAATAAGTGCCAACTAGTGATGCATTTCAAAAAAAACCTTGACCAAAAGGGGGAAATATTAAATACAAATGGGTTTTTAATAGCTAAGAGATTTCAAAGTGAGTCAGGAGGTCATTCCAAAGGTTACGTTTATACACATCTCAGCAGGATCTCATTGACTGACACAGTAAACAGTGCTTCAAACAGAGGGATTCCTTAGGGCTCTAGAGACATCTGGACACTCTAGGCAGGGCAGACAATCTCAGGAATTTGGCACACTGTCAGCGGGCCTTACTTTGTTCCCCAGTATAACAGAGTTACAATTTCCCTACACATGAGTCTTCTGCCCCTTTTATTTGAACCTATAATTAGCTCTAACACCATTCAGAAATAGCATCCTAGTTAATGATTTGCTTATTGATTACAAACACACATAAGAAATGTTGCTTCTGACTTTAAGTTCTATGTACACATGGATAAGATTGAACTGATCGGTAAGCATGGCTCTCTTATGATCGATCCTCAGTTGCAAATTCTAGGTTTTGAAATGAAGAATGCAATTATGTGCCTTTAAAGAGTCCTGGTGATAGTTTCTGTAATTTCTGTGAAATTTGAAGTTTTGCTCCAAGGCCTACTGAGCGTGTAAAGTTACCATGTAAGTTTCTTTAGGAATCTTGTTGCAAGTACTAGGCCTAGAACTGGGTTCTAGAAATCACTGCTTTAAATAAGTGAATCTGATAAGCAAAATAGATAAATAAGAATCACTATTCTCACTTACAGGGCATTATCTTAATAATTGTATGTGATTTCTTTACATTCTCTCCTTTGATTCATCTGTTCCCTTTTTTAAAAAGGCAAGTATTTTTAGAGTTAGATTCAGTAATTATAAACTTTATTCAACTGTTAAATTCATATCTATCAATTTCTTTCCCAAGCCCAATTTGATATATGACAACTAAGTTGATGCTAGTTGACTTCTTGAAGGTGAGTTTATTTGCTATATGAATACTTGATTTCTGAATAATCTATTGTATTTCCTTGGTGTTATGTTAATTATATATTTTTGTATGTATGCATACATGATTTCTAAGTTTTGAGAAATGGATGATATGGGAGATAATGCTTTCAAGGTCTTAGAGGAAAAAAAACAGCCTCTTCCTTTTCTTTTAAAATCTATTACCCACTTTGCATCCATAACCACAATCCCTAGTGATCCCCCTGAAACAAGCAAGAAGACATTTTGTTCCTTGGGGTATTTATATTCTGCCTGGACATGAAGGATATGAGCTTTCCTTCCAGGGACTATCAGATTTTTCAAGTTTGAGCCATTCATTCATGCATTCATTCACAAAATATTTATTGAGCAACTGCATTATACTAGGTGTAATGCTAAGCACTTGATTTTGGCTTTCATGATTATCTTTGACTTGGAGTCCTGGAGCACACTAATATGGGTATAAGTGTCTAAGGAGAAAATGAAGAGAAATGAATATAGATTGTCATATATTTTCAGCGATCAATTATAGCAAGTTTCCTCTAGAATCATTTGAAGCCTTTATCCCTTGACCAATTAACTTTCAAAAAGTGAAAATAAATTTACTGCTGAATTCAGCAAGTATATTCTCTACTTACAACCTCTTTGGCATTTATCTGATGAGGCCTACCTTCCTAAAGTACTAACTGGTCCACTGGCTCTAGTCTCTACCTCTCATCCTAATTAAAAATATCTCATTCAGGATATGAGATATCATACTAAAACAGACCAGTTAACATTTATGCTTCCAAAATCTACCTAATAGATGTGAAAGGGAGTTCTTGAGGGGAAAAAAAACAACAACTTTGCATCAAGAGAGAAAGAAAGAAAGTAAGAGAGAGAGAGAGAGAGAGAAAGAGAGAAAGTAAGTAAGTTCTGGAAATGGTAAAAGGGTGGGTGAATGTAAAAGTTCTTTTGTAAATTTTTAATTTCCTTAAAAGATAAGTGCCTACTTAAATCAATGTGTTCCTGGGTTATAATATGTATAGAAGTAAATGTACAATTAAATTAACATAGATGAAAAAGGAAAAATGGAAATACACTCTTGTATGAGTCACATATTATAACTAAGATTAGATAGTACAAACATATAACAAATAATAAGATGCATATTTAAACACATCTTTATTAAAAATTACATTAATTATAAGTGACCTAAACTAAGTATTGACAAACTTTTTCTTAACAAGCCAGATAATACTTGCTTGGGAGCTATATAATTTCAGTCACAACTACTCAATTCTGCGATTGTAATATGAAAGTAGCCATAAACAATACATAAATGAATGAATATTGTGTTCCAATAAATTTTTGTTTGCAAAAACTACAGGACTATATTTTGCCAATCCTTGCCCTAGGAGAAAATGTGAACCAAAAATATAGCATACCACAGAAAAACTGATAGGCTTTAAATCATTTCTATCTCTGATTGGATTAAGGTGTTATGCCTCTACTCTAAGTAGCATCCAGAAGACAGGTAAATCCAGAAATTCTGAAGAAAATAAAACTTCACGTAGAACTTAAACAATTTGTCATCTGAGTCCAGCATTCAAAAAAATTGTAGCATGAATAACAAAAGCAAATCCAAATGATCAAAGTTCAAGAGAAAAAATAGAGAATAGGAGTAGATATAGAAGGACTTCCAGGATAATGAAGTAAGGATCTTTGAAAATCTGTTCCTCAATAAAATCAATGAAAACACTGATAAAACTGTTAAAATCAAATTTTTCAGAACTCTGAAATATAACCAAAGGCTTACAAACCATTATTCAAGAAAAACAGTTTATTCTCAATAAGAATAGCAAACTTTGTGGTATTTTAATAGGACCCAAATGAATCCTCCTCTTCTCAGCTCCATAGTATTCTTGAAAACCAATAACCGCACACCTATGGTAGCTATGCATGCTAGGCAGAATATTGTCCTCCTCAAAGATGTCCATATCTTAAACCTTGCAACCTCTAAGTTACATAGCGAGGGAGAATTAAGATTGCAGATGAAATTAAGGTTGCTCATGAGGTAATACTAAAATGGAGATGTTATCTTGGTTATCAGATGGGCCCAGTGTAATCACAGGGGTTCTTTAAATATAGAATAATGGAGAAGATAAATTAATGTGAACATGCTGCAAAGTGAGAGAGACTTGAGTAGCCATTACTGACTTTGAACATGGAAGGGAAACATCAACCAAGGAATGTGGGCATCCTCTAGAAGCTGAAAAAGCCAAGGAAATGGATTCTTGCCTACAACTTCCATTCTTCTCAAGTGCACATGGAACATATTCTAGGCTAGAGCATGCCAGGCCATAAAACTATCCTCAATACATATAAGAAGCCCCTGCCATCACCTTGATTTAGTTTACTGAAAGTTATTTGGGATTTCTGAACTCCAAAACTATAAACATAATAAAACCATTAAATTTATATAGTTTTAGGATATGAAGTGTGTGGTAACTTTTACAGCAGCATTAGGAAATGAGTACACTATCATAACCAGTGAGCCAATGGCCACTGGAGGTGGCAGAATCTCTAGAAAATTATCACTATCTGTCCTATCTGCAAACTCTCTGAAAAGCTCAATTATCTGTAGTTATTTTGATTTGACCTGACTCTGAACTCATCTTGTGCTAAGGCCTCTCCCCAGGGCATTTGTTGAAAACAATGAGAGGCAATTATTAATAGTTGCAACTCCCTAAGGAAGCATTACAAGTTGGAGTTAACAAGAGGCTTATTAAAAAACTGAAAAGGAAAAGATGAGAAATGAGATGTCCATAGGTGATTTTGAAAAGCTCAAAATGGATCATAGACCTAAAAGTAAAAGCTAAAAGTATAATCCCCTTAAATGAAAATACAAGAGTATATTTTTGTGATTGGATTAGGCTATTGTTTCTTAGATATGATACCAAAAACATAAACAAAAAAAGATAAATATATAAATTGAACTTAATCAAATTAAAAAAAAAATTTTTGTGGTTTATAAGACAAAATCAAGAAAGTGAAAACACAGCCCACAGAATGGGAGAAAATATTTGCACATTATATATCTTATAAGAGAGTTTGTTTCCAGAATATATAAAGAATTCTTGCCCCCTAACAATAAGAAGACAAATAATCCAATTAAATAATGGACACAGAATTTGGATAGAAATTTGTTCAAAGAAGATATACAAATAACCAACAAGCACAAGAAAACATACTCATCATCATTGCCCATCTAAGAAACACAAATCAAAACCACAATGAGATATCACACCATACCCAATAGGATGGCTAGAATCAAAAAGCCTGACTTTGCCAAATGATGGCATAATGTGGAAAAATTGTAACCATCAGGCATTGCTGTTGGGAATGTAAATGGTGTAGCCACTGTAGCAAAATCTTTGATAGTACCTCAAAAGGTTAAATATAGAGTTACCATTTGACCCAGGAATTCCACTCTAAAATATATATCTAAGAGAAATAAAAAACATGTGTATCCAAAAAATTATATCTGAACATTCATACCAGCATTATTTATAATAGCCAAAATTGGAAATAACCTAAATTTCTATCAACTGATGAATGTATAAATAAAATGCATTATATCCAAACAATGAAATATTATTCAGCCTTTAAAAAGAATGAAGTACTGATACATGCTACTACATGGATGAACTTTAAAAAAATAATACTAAATGATAAAAAGTTAGTCCCAAAAGGCTATATATTGTAAGATTCCATTCATATGAAATGTCAAGAATAGACAAATCCATGGAGACAGGAAGTAGATTAGTGGTTGTCAATGGCTTGGTGTTGGAAATGACTGCTAATGGGCATGGGTTTCCTTTTTGGATGATTAAAGTGTTCAGAAATTAGTTAATGCACAATATTGTAAATATACTAAAAAAAAACACTGAATTAAAAATGTGAACTTTAGGCTATATGAATTATATCTCAATAAAGTTGCTATAAAAAATAGATATACAGATGATAGAGATATTGGAGTTTGCAGACATAGACTCTATCTTAGTTTTCCAGGCTGCTATGACATATACCACACATGGTTTGAATTAACAATAGGTATTCTCTTGCTCACATATGGTGATTCTAGCAAGGCAAGAAATTATAACAGTGAGGTGGAGCCAGTGGCCACTTGACAGTTTTTGGGTAGGGAGGGGATGAGCAGTTGAAATACAGGGGCTTCTTTGGGAGTTGGAGGTTGTCCTGAGTACTGTTGTAGGCCATTTTAAATCAGCACACACCACTCAGAACTGAGTGGGAGAGAGTGTGGTCTACAGTGTGAACTGTGGTCTATGGTTGGTGGCAAGACTCCAGGATGTGTAAGTTCATTGAGGGTGGTGGGCCACACTGTGGGAGATGTTTGTGTGGGATGTGGTGGGAGGTGTGGGAGGTGAGCAACATGGGAATCCCAGTGGGTTCCGTGTAATATTTTGGGTAATCTAAGCACCTCTTAAAATATATGTATATATATATATATATAAATAACATTTTTGTAAGCAAATACACATATATGCATATAGATTTATATATCATTTTGCAAATGTTTGTATGTATTGTGAGAATTTTGATTTTTACCCATAATAAAAAAAAAAAAAGAATTAACAATAGGAATTTATTGTCTCCGTTTCAGAGGCTAGAAGCTCAAAATCAAGGTATCAGCAAGGCAATGCTTTATCCAGCACTTCGTGGAGTTCTGATGCTGGCTTGCTGCAATCCTTGGTATTCTCTGTCTTACATCTCTGCCTCTTGTCATATGGAGATATCACTCTTCTTGTGTCTGCCCTTCTGGTTTCAACTGACTTTCAGCTTCTCCATGTGCCCTTCTATGACTGACTATGTCTGAGTTTCCTCTGCTTATAAAGGACCCAGTAATACAGATTATGGTCTGTCCTGATTTATTTGGGCCATACCTTAACTGAAAATAACATCTTCAAAAGGTCTTATTTATAAATGGGATCAAACCCATAGGAATGTGGACTAAGATTAAGAGCATGTCTTTGCTGGTGTACATAATTCAATCTACCTCACATTGTAAATAGCTATGTCTATTTATTCAACAAAATAGCTGACAATATGGAGTATGTAAAAGAGGATACCTTAGAAATTCTACAATGAAAAAATAAAATCTAATTAAAACTAATACCTTACAGATGGGTAAAAACAGCATTTAAACACAGAAAAAAAGAAAAGGAAAGCAGTGCATAGATCAATTGAAAATATCCAGACAAAAACATAAAGAGATAGATGGTAGAAAACTCTGAGTGGACAGAAAGAAAAATCTGGGGCATGGTGCAAATTTAAATACAAAGTATTTAATGGAATCCCAGGAAAAGAGAAGAGGGGAAATAGGAAGCAATAAGAAGAGATATTGGCCAAAAATTTTGTTTACTAATAAAAGACAGCAAGTCATATATTGAAGAATCTTTACCAACACCGAGCAAGAAATCCACACTTAGGCACATCATAACACAATTGCTGAAAAAAAACACAAAGTGGACATTTTAAAAGCAGCCAAGAAAAAGGACAAACTATCTTCAAAGAAATAACAATAAAACTAAAAGTTAGTTTAATAAAGAAATTATGAAAGTAAAAATAAAATAGATTGGTATATCTAAAGTGATTTTAAAAAAAAGTGGCAGTGAGCTTTTTGGGTAGTCAAGGTATGGCATAAATCTGGATCACTATGTCCTCTCAAAAGAAAATTAATAACGATTAAACTGATAATACTGAACAAACCCATGAAGTCAATATAACTAGAAAACAAAGACTATCCAAACTTCAAGTTACCTTTAAGTAGAAAAATAAATACCAAATCCCAATGAACAAGACTTCACAGAGAGCAAGTGCAGTTTAGAAAAAACATGCAAAAAAGAGGATGGACATAACAATAGACCTAAGATTGATGAAAATCAATCTCCATTATGAAGAATGGAAAGGGGGAAATGTAAAATATACCAAGACAAAATAAATAAAAAATTAAATGACACAGAACCCTTCTTTCCATCACACATCTCTAAAATATAAAGATTGCCTATAAAAGTCTGAACTTCACTTTACCAACATAATAGGTGATCTTAAACTACACATCTTACAAAACATTCCAAACTATCAACCCTTTCCACAGTAATACTAAAAGACAGACTTTACCTACTGAAAATTATTATAAAAATAGAACTGAAAATGAGATAATTCAGCTGATAGAATTTCCCTATTGCACCCCGCCCACCAAGAAAACCAAAGTTGATGCAAAAAGAAATTAACACAGCCCTCCAAACTGTATGGAAATATCCATAAATAGGCATTTGAGGATATGGGGAAAAACACTTTGCATTAGAAATTGAAAACTAAAAACAAAATGGGACACACAAAAGATGGCAGAAATGAAATGAGAGTCAATTGCACTCAGAAAAATATAAAATAACAGGACAAAATAATTTCTAAAAACACTAAACTAAAAAAAATAGTCAAGGTAAAATAAGTTAAATTGACAACTTATTAAGGGGCATTGAAGAAAAGGAAATAAACCAAGAAAATGAAGAGATTTTAAAAGATCTAGAGAGAATGTGATTGAAATAGAAAACAAGCAAAAAAGATACAATTTAAATAAAATTTGAGACCTTGAAAAATATTATATAAAAAATGGACTTGAATGAGTATTGAAAACTAATCTAAGAAAACTTTCCACAAATAAAAATAGGATCTAAATCTATGTAATGAAAGGGACTGCAAGGTACTATAATAACCAACTCTGAGACATATCCTAGTAAAACTATTAGACTTTAAAGATAAACAAAAACTCCTCAGGATTTCCAGCAAAAAAATCAAAAATTTTGTAAGAAAAGGAGGACTAGGTCAGCATTAGATTTCTTAAAATAATATACAAAGCAAGAAATATGGAACAGCATATTTTAAAAATTCAACTAAAAATATCTAAATAAATGATTATATACACAAACTGTCCTTCATAATCAAAGCTATAGGAAAATATTTTTATATGTGCAAAAACTCAGGGATTTCTTAACCCACTATCTCTTCATAGAGAATCTAGAAGGTAAACTTCAACTAACCAAGAGATCCCTAGGAAAACTTCAGCAAAAACATGTAGCTAAGTATAGATCTAAGATTAAAACAAGATTGATGGTGGGGCGGATGTGGCTCAAATGGTTGGGCATCCATCTGCCATATGGAGAGACCTGGGTTTGATCCCTGGGACCTCTCAGTAAAATTTTAAAAAATTATATATACATATATAGAAGATGCATGGGTGTGACGCCAGACCACACACATGGGTGTGCCGCCAGGCCACACATACAGGCATGCCAGGCCTCACCAAGCCATGCAGTAAGATGATGACATAACAAGAGAGAGACACAGGGGAGAGCCAAGAAGAGATGCACTGAGAAACCAGGAACTGAAATGGTTCAAGTGGCAGAACGCTTCTCTCCCACACCGGAGTTCCCCAGGATCAAATCCTGGTGAAGACTGGAGGAGAAGGATGAGAAGAGAAGGCAGGAAACAGACACAGAGAATTTGCCCAGCGAATGGATGCAAAACAGCAAAATGGGGCGAGGGGATAAAATGGATAACAAATAAATAAATAAATCTTTAAAAAAAAACAAAATTGTTTTTTTGTTAAGTGGGAAAATAAGATATTTTTGATATGGTATTGGTTTATGTTTGATTTTACATTCTGACAAAGTAGAAACCTTGCAACTCAAAAATGAGAGGAAACAAAGACAATAAAAAGGTATAGGTACAAAAGTAACTATGAGAACAAAAATACAAGTCTCCTTATATACTAACAGATTTTATAAAAAATGAAAAAAACACATCATATAGAGAAAGGAATGTGACAAAGATAGCATAATGCACATAATAATTATAACAAGGAATCCTTAATAAGATTAAACTCCTTTTTCTCATCAGAAACCATGGAGGCAAGAAGGTAGTGGTATGATATATTTAAGGTACTGAAAGAGAAAACCTGCCAACCGAAAATTCTTTACCTGGCAAAACAGTCCTTCAAAAATGAGAGAGAGGTTAAAATATTCACAGATAAACAGAAACAGAGAGAGTTTGTCAACAAGATTCTAGCCGTGCAAAACATTACTAAAGGGAATTCTGCAGGTTGAAAGGAAAAGACAGGAGAGAGTGGCTTGGAATAATGTGAAGAAATGAATATAATCAGCAATGGTAACTACAAGGATAAATGCAAAACCCAATAATACTGTATCTTCCATATACAACTCTACTCTTTAATTCCTATAAGAGTCAGAGTAAAAGTGAAAAAAAAACAACCATAATTCCTGACAATGGACATGCAAAATATAAAGTGATAAAGTGAGACTAAAACAAAATAAAGAGGGTAAACAGGGATATATTGGAACAGAGACTGTAGGCCATTGAAGCTAAGTTGGTATCTTGCAAATTAGTAGATTATAGATGTAAGTTGTGCAATATAAACCCCTGGAAACCAAAAAGAAAGTATTTTTAAAATATACAAAAACAGAAATGAGAAAGGATCACTCAGATACATCACAAAAGATCAACTTTACAGAAAAGATGGTTGCAATAAAGGAAAAGAGACACAAAAAAGATGTGATGTATAAAAACCAAAGGAAAAAATGGCTGAGGTAAGTATTGCATTTATAGTAATAATACTGAATGTTAATGGATTAAACTCCCAAATCAAAACACACAGATAGGCAGAATGGATTAAAAAAAGCATGGTCCAACTATATGTTGTTTAAAAGAGACTCAACCTAGGCCCAAAGATACAAATACTTTGAAAATGAAAGTTGAAAAAAGATATTCCATGCAAAAAGTAACCAAAAAAGAATTGGGATAGCTAAACTAAAATTGAAAAAAAAGATACTTGAAATATAAGACTGTTAAAAGAGACAAAGAAGGACACTCTATATTAATAAAAGGGGCAATCCACCAAGAAGAAATAGCAATCATACTATTTATGCACCTAACCATGGTGCCCCAAAATACATGATTCAAACACTGGCAAAACTGAAGGGAGAAATAAACATATCTACAATAACACCTGGAGACTTCAATACACCACTCTCATCAATAGATAGAAGATCTAGACAGCAGATCAATACAGAAACAGAGAACTTGAATAACATGATAAATGAACTAGACCTAACTGACATACACAGAGCATTGCACCCCAAATAGCAAGATATATATTCTTCTCAAGTGTACATGGATCATTTTCCAGGATAGACTACAGGTGGGTCACAAAACAAGACTCAAATTTTGAAAGATTGAAATTACACAAAGCATTTTCTCTGACTATAATGGAATGAAGCTGGAAATCAATAACAGGTTGAGAACTGGAAAATCCACAAAAATTTAGAAGTTAAATAACAAACTCCTAAACGATGAATGTGTCAAAGAAGAAATTGCAAGGGAAATCAGTAAATATCTCAAGAAAGATGAAAATGAGAACACAACATATCAAAACTTATGGGATGCAGTGAAGGCAGTGCTGAGCCAGAAATTTATAGCCCTAAATTCTTACATTATAAAACAAGAAAGAGCTAAAAATCAAAGACCTAACTGCACACTTGGAGGAACTAGAAAAAGAATAGCAAACTAATCGCAAAGTAAGCAGAAGGAAAGATAAAACAAAGATTAGAGCAGAATTAAATGAAATCAAGAATAAAAAGCAAAGTGAATTGACAAAGCCTTATACATGATTGATCTGTAAATCCACAATGTCTCTAATAAAAAAACTTTCAAAAAAATAATAATAAGCAAGTCTTGCATTTTTTTCAAATTCACTAAAATATATGATAGGGAAAATTAACAAGGCCTAAAGTTAATACAGCTAATAAAATTGATTAAGCTCTAGTAAGACCGATTAAGAAGAAAAAAGAAAAGAAAAGGTATACGTTACCAGTATCAAGGTAGACATATCTATAGGTTCTATTCTACAGGTTTTCCAGACATTTAAAAATAATCCGAGAACATTATGAATATTTCTATACCAATAAATTTGAAGATTTGGATAAATTGGACAAAATCCTTGAAAAATAAATCTTTGTATGCACAAGGAAAACTCCAGACCCATATGACTTTGTTAGTGAATTCTTCCAAGTGTTAAAAGGAAACATATACCAATTTTGATGTATGTTAAAATTTTGATGTATATTCCTTTACAGGATAGGCTAATCTCTCTCATAAAAATAGATGTAAAATATCCTATATAAAATATAATAATTAAATCCAACAATATATAAAAAAGAAAAATGCATCTTGACCAAATTTCATTTATTCCATGGATATAAGATTGGTTTAACATTTATAAAGGAATCAATATAATTCACATCAGAAGAATAGATGAGAAAAATCATTTTATTTTCTCAATAGATGTAAAAATTTATTTAATAAAATATAACACCCATGCATAATTTTTTAAAAAATTGTCAATCTAGAAATGACAAGAAACTTTTTGATAACATGTATGCACAAAAGAGCTGACAGCAAACATCTTCTTATTGTTTAAATAAATACTGAAAGCATTCCTCATGAAATTGAAAAAGACAAGGATGCCTACCACTTCTATTTATCATTTTACTGGAGGTTTTTGCCAGTCCAATAAGGTAAGAAAAAATAGAGATTAGAAAGGAATAATTAAAACTGCCATTATCTGAAGACAACTTCTACAGAAAAGTTACTAGAATTAATGTCAATTTAGAAAGTTCTTTGGCTAGAAGGTCAATATAAAAATATCAATTTTATTTCTATATTCTAGCAACAAAGAATTAGAAAACGAAATTTTAAAAACTACCATTTGCAATAGCATAAAAACCCATCAAAACTCCAGAAACAAACAATAAAATATATGTGACACTTCTAACATAGAAAACTATCAAACATTATTGAGAGGGATTAAAGGATACCTAATAAACAGAGAGATGTCATATTCATGGATTGAAATATTCAATATTATTAAGATGCCATCTCTCCAACTTTATCTATAGAGTCAATGCAATACAATTAAAATTCCTTACAGACAAGCTGATTCTAAAATATATAGTAAAGTGAAAAAAGCCAATAATAGTGACAATGACTGGAGGACTTACACTGTTATCAAGACATGATAAAATTACCATTAATAAGACAGTGTGACATTGTTGCAAATATAGGCAAATAGGCCACCTGACTAAAACAGACCCAAATACATGTGGGCTCTGGACTTAAGACAAAGATGCCACCACTATGCAATGAGAAAAGATGGTGTTTTCAATAAATAGTACTCACTGAATTGGATATTCATGTACAAACCTTGACCTCTACCTCATTTGATAGACAGGAATCCATTCTAGGTGGGATATAGATCTAAATATAAACATCTTCAGGAGAAGTGGCAAGATGACATTGGTTTAAAAGGGCGCTCACCATCTTTCTTGCAAGGAACAGGTGAGTGGGGGTGCTGCTGGCTTGTTTCTTGTTTGCTGTGTTTCCTCTGCCTTGATTTCCCCTTTTCTGTGTATACCAGTTTTGTCTACCAATGGTATCTCTTTTCCTTCCTTCATCCTTCTAACTTCTGCTTTCTGTTGTTGTTCTCATATTCCACCTTTCTTTATTTTTGTCCTCAATTTTTCTGGTTTTTATTTCTATCTTGTCTATCCTGTTTTCTTTCTTTTATTAACTATTTTTCTTTTTGTCTTTTCTCTTTTCTCTCACCTCATCATTCTGGCTTGAAAAATATATTCATTCTATAAATTTTTCTGTATTTGGTTTCCCATTTCATTGCTAGTACTCCACTTTTTTATTTTTATTACTCTACACTCATTACATGAGTGTCCATTTTCCAAGGTCCTATATGGTTCCTCTTCTAACATTTACTATTATTATTACTATTATTGTTTTTCCTTTTCTTACCTCCTTCATTTTCTCTGTCCCTAATCTTTTTCCTTCCAGGAAACATAGACAACAGCAAGGAAATAGACTAAGAGGAACAAAATGTCAAAGAGAAAACTTAACACACACACACAAAAAAAACAGCAACTAAATAAAACCCTAGAGTAGAAAAAGAAGCTAATCAACCAAATAAACTGATCAAGATAAAAAGATGACCAGACAGCAAAAAAAAAAAAAAAAAAAAAATTAAAACCATACTAAGAAACAGGAAGACATGGCCCAGTCCAATGAACAAACTAAAAACCAGAAAGAGATGCAGAACATTGAACAACTAATCAAAGCCATCCAAACAAATACTGTGGACCAACTTAATGAAGTGAAGGAAGAGAGCAAGGATATTAAGAAGACACTTGGAGAACATATTGAAGAAATTGTAAACATACATTAAAAGTTAATGGATATGATAGTGATGAATGGCACAATCCAAGAAATCAAAAATACACCGGAAGCACATAAGAGCAAATTTGAACAAGCAGAAGAAAGAATTAGCGATGTGGAAGACAGTACATCTGAAATTAAATAGATAGCAAAAAAGATACATAAAAAGATAGAAAAAATCCAGCAGGAACTTAGGGATTTGAACAACAACACAAAACACACAAACATACGCATTATAGGCATCGCAGAGGGAGAAGAGAAGGGAAAGGGGACAGAAGGAGTGTTGGAGGAAATAATGCCTGAAAACTTCCCAACACTATTGATGGAGATGGATGTACATGTCCAGGAAGCACAGTGCACCCCAAACAGTATAAATCCTAACAGACCCACTCCAAGACATATAGTTGTCAAACTGTCCAGTGCTCAAGATAAAGAGAAAATACTGAAAGCAGCAAGAGAAAAGAGAACTATCACATACAAGGGAAGTGCAATAAGATTAAGTGCTGATTACTCATCTGAAACCATGGAGGCGAGAAGGCAGTGGTATGGCATAGTTAAGGTACTACAAGAAAAAAACTTCCAGCCAAGAATTCTCTATCCAGCAAAGCTGGCATTCAAAAATGATGGAGAGTTCAAAATATTCACAGATAAAAGAAATTAAGAGAGTATGCCAATAAGAAACATACCCTCCAAGAAATACTAAAAAGAGTACTGCAGGTTGAAAGGAAGAAACAGGAAAGAGAAAGTTGGAGGAGGGTATAAAAACAACTAAAAAGAAAAAAAGAGAAATAAAAACAACAGATGACATACATAAACCCAAAGAATATATGACTAATGTAAGTTATTCTTTGATGGTAATAACACTGAATGCTAATGGATTAAACCCACCAGTTAAGAGACACATATTGGCAGAATGGATAAGAAAATATGACCCATCTATATGTTGTCTACAAGAAACTCACCTTAGACCCAGGGACATAAGGAGGCTGAAAATGAATGGCTGGAAAACAATCTTCCAAGCAAAAAAATAACCAAAAAAGGGTGGAAGTAGCTATATCAATATTGGACAAAATAGACTTTAAATGCAAAACCATTTTAAGAGGCAAAGACAGTCACTATATATTGATAAGAAAGGTAATCTTTCAAGAAGAAAGAAAAATCATAAACATTTATGCATTTAACCAAGGTGCCTCAAAATACATGAGGCAAACACTGGAAAAACTAAGTGGAGAAATAGATCCCTCTATAATTAGAGAGGAAGACTTTAATACACCATTATCACCATTAGATAGGACATCTCAACAGAGAATCAATAAAGAAACAAAGACTTTGAATAATACATTAGAAAATCTGGACCTAATAGATATATAAAGAACACTACATCCAAATACAGCGGGATATACATTCTTCTTGAATGCACATGGATCATTCTCCTAGATAGAGCACATGCTAGGCCACAGAAAAATGCTCAATGAGTTTAGAAAGATTGAAATTATACAAAGTAATTTATCTGACCACAATGGAATGAAGGTGGAAATCAGTAAGGACCAGAGAACCAGATTAGGCACAAAGATATGGAAGTCAAACAACACACTCTTAGACAAACAGTATATCAAAGAGGAAATATCAAAAGAAATCAGTATCTACCTTGAAATGAATGAAAATGACAACACAATATATCAAAACCTATGGGATGCATCAAAAGCTGTACTGAGAAGGAAATTCATAACCATAAATGCATATATCAAAAAAGAAGAAAGAGCTAAAATCAAAGACCTAACTGCACACCTGGAGGAATTAGAAAAACAACAAAAAACTAACCCCAAGGGTAGTAGAAAGAAGGAAATAACAATGATTATAGCAGAACTAAATGAAATAAATAAGAAAGCACTAGAAAAAATAAACAAAAACATATGTTGATTCTTCAAGAAGTTCAATAAAATTGACAAACCCTTAGCTAGACTAACAAAGAAAAAAAGAGAGAAGATACAAATACATAAAATAAGAAATGAGGAAGGGGATATCACCACTGATCCCACAGAAATAAAGAGTATCACAGGAGGATACTTTGAAAAATTATATGCCAATAAGAAGGGTAATTTAGAGGAAATGGACAAATTCCTAGAAACTCACAAGTAGCTATATTGATAAAAGAAGAAATTGATGAACTCAACAGACCAATCACATGTAAAGAGATAGAATCAATCATCAAAAACCTCCCAATTAAGAGGAGCCCAGAACCAGACAGCTTCACAGGTGAATTCTACCAAATATTCCTGAAAGAACTAATACCATTCCTGCTTAAACTCTTCCAAGAAATAGAAGTAGAAGGAACATTGCCTAACTCATTCTCTGATGCCAATATTACCCTAATACCAAAGTGAAACAAAGACTTTACAAGAAAGGAAAATTACAGACCAATCTCTCTAATGAACCTAGATGCTAAAATCCTCAGCAAAATAATTGCTAATTGTATTTAACAACACATCAAATGAATTATACACCATGACTAAGTGGGTTTCATCCCGGGTATGCGAGGATGGTTCAACATAAGAAAATCAATCAATGCAATACATTACATAAGCAGATCAAAAGAAAAAAATCACATGATCATCTCTATAGACACAGAAAAAGCATTTGACAAAATACAGGACCCTTTCCTGATAAAAACACTGCAAAAGATAGGAATAGAAGGAAACTTTCTGAACTTGATGAAGGGTATATATGAAAACCCATAGCTAACATCCTATTCAATGGTGAAATCCTAAAAGCTTTTCCTCTAAAATAGGGAAAAAGACAAGGATGCCCACTATCATTGCTCCTATTTAACATTGTCTTAGAAGTACTTGCTCAAGCACTGAGGCAAGAAAAAGATATAAAAAGCATCCAAATTGGAAAGGAAGAAGTAAAAATTTTGCTATTTGCAGATGACATGATCCTATACATAGAAAGCCCTGAGAAATCTGCAACAAAGCTTCTAAAACTTATAAATGAGTTCAGTAAAGTTGCAGGTTATAAGATAAACACACAAAAATCAGTAGCATTTCCATACACCAATAACAAGCAATCTGAGGAGGAAATCAAGAAAAAAATACCATTTACAATAACAACTAAAAGACTCAGATACCTAGGAATAAATTTAACTAAAGATGTAAATAACTTATACACAGAAAATGACTGTTAAAGAAAATCAAAGAAGACCTAAATAAATGGAAGACTATCCCCTGCTCATGGATATGAAGACTAAACATCATTAAGATGTCAATGTTACCCAAACTAATCTAAAGATTTAATGCAATCCCAATAAAAATCAACACAATATTTTTTACTAAATTGGAAAAACTATGAAATTTATTTGGAAGGGCAAGAGGCCCTGAATAGCCAAAGACACATTGAAAAAGAAAAATGAAATCAGAGGAAACACACTACCTGGCTTTAAAACATACTACAAAGCTACAGTGGTCAAGACTGCATGGTATTGGCACAAGGATAGACATACCAATCAATGGAACCAAATTGAGAGTTCTGATATAGATCCTCACATATACAGTCATCTAATATCCGGCAAGGCCACCAAGCCCAATCAACTGGGAAAGAATGGCCTCTTCAACAAATGGTGCTTGGGGAACTGGATACCCATATCAAAAATTATGAGAGAGGAACACCATCTCACACCTTACACAAAAATCAAAGATCTAAATATAAGTGCCAAGACCATAAAGACTTTGGAAGATAATGTAGAGGAACATCTACAGGACCTTGTATTAGAAAATGGTTTCATGAACTTCACACCCAAAGTACAAGCAGCGAAAGAAAAAAATAGGTAAATGGGATCTCCTCAAAATTAAAAACTTTTGCACCTCAAAGGAGGTTATAAAGAAAGTAAAAAGGCACCCTACCCAATGACAGAAAATATTTGGCAACCATATATCTGGTAGGAGCCTAATCTCCAGTATATATAAAGAAATCCTACACCTTGAAAATAAAAAGACAAACAACCCATTTTAAAAATGGGCAAGCGACTTGACACTTCTCCAAGGAATAAAAAGCACATGAAAAAAATGCTCAGCATCACTAGCTATTAGGAAAATGCAAATCAAAACTACAATGAGATACCATCTTACAACCATTAGACTGGTGGCTATTAAAAAAACAGAGAACTAGGTGTTGGAGAGGATGTGGAGGAATGGGAACCCTCATCCACTTCTGGTGGGAATGTAGAATGGTCCAGCTATTGTGGAGGACAGTTTCGTGTGTCCTCAAAAAGCTAACTATAGAACTGTCATATGAACCAGCAATTCCACTACTGGGTATATATCCAGAAGAATTGAAAGCAAGGACATGAACAGATATATGCACACCAATGTTCATAGAGGCATTATTCACTATTGCCAAAAGTTGAAATCAACCCAAATGCCTATCAACAGATTAATGGATAAACAAAATGTGGTACATACATACAATGGAATATTACTCAGCTATAAGAAGGAATACAGTGCTAACACACGAGATAACATGGATGAATCTTGAGGACCTTGTGTTGCATGAAGCAAGCCAGGCATCAAAGGACAAATATTACATGACCTCACTGATATGAATTAAGCAAATCAAGCAGAATCAGAGAACTATTGTCTGGAAGATAGGTTTACAGAAAATAGAAAGGGAGAAGAAGGTTGTGAGCCAATGCCCAAACAGAAGTAATCTATCATAAGGTGGAAATGTGTAGTTGGGCATTGAAGGGCTATGAAAGGAGGGTAATGATACTATTGGGTTGGGTGGTGCAGTTTTGACAGGTGGGTAGAGCAGGGAGGGTGGGTTGGATGGTCCATGGAACTGGGGGGAGGGTTGAGGGGGGAACCAGGTGAACAGAGGGGATTGGTGGGTATGTGGTTGAAAGTACAAAATTGGGAACGCTCTTATGGCAATATGACAAGGAAGGGTTAGTGGTTTAGGGTGTTGGATGGGGAGGCATTCGAGACAGGGCACTCCTGGGGCAGGCTTCTAGGGAGTGTATGAGTGATCATTTTGTCATGACTACCATCCTGGGGAGGACCTATATGTTCTCAAGCAGGGGGGTGGGAGTATCTTGAGAGCATGAGCGGTTCCTAATAGGGGATGACAAACCAGTGTTGCTGCAAGTAACTATGAATCTTGTCATCCAAGGAGTGAAGCCGGGTAGTTGCCGTGGGCTCCAAGGGGAGGGGGAGGAAGGAATAGCATAGATGGAACAAGGGGTATTTAGTGGGCAATGGAAGTGTTCTACATGATCTCATAATGATGGACACAGGCCATGTTAAATATCATCAAACTTTATAAAAGTGTATGGTAAATGTAGACCATAATGTAAACCATTGACTATGGTTTAGTAGCTATGTTTCACTATTTGTATATCAGTTGTAACAAATGTACTACCACATATAAAAAGGTATTAATATGGAAGAGGGAAAAGGGGGAGAATGTTGGGTATATGGGAGTCTCCTGTATTCCGTATGTGACTTTACTGTGACCTTAAACTTCTCTGAAAACAAAATGAAAAAAAGTAAGACATTGGGGAATAAATAGAAGAAAATGTCACTGTACATACAGGACAACATATTACAGTGATGAAAGGCAAAATGTCAAAAAAAAATTTTTTTAATATCTTTCATTATTTTTTTAATATCCCAATTACTTTATTTTATTTTAGTTTTAGTTTTCTTTTAATTTTTAAGTATTTTATTTCTTATATTTAAACCTACCATTATTATTTCATTTTCCTATTAATAGTATTTGGCTATTTTATTGGCTTCATTTTTGAAGAAGCTTTGGATCACAGAGTGGTTACAGCTGGGGCAGGGGAGTATCATTGGTGTGGGGTGTCAGTGATGGGGGATACATGAGAGGAAGTTCACCTGGACTTGCATATAAGGTATATAAATGTGTTCAAATGTTCACAAGGCATTGTCACAGTGGGTGGAGATTCACACAATAACTGAGAGAATATTGAATTCTCATTCTGGAGAGCTCTGTCACATTCTCTAATGAAGCAGCAACTGTCCCCAAAGTGCAGGGGCAATGACTGGCAAAGGAGGATGGTCCATTGATGGGCCCTTGATATCGATTACTATGCTTATGAGCCTTCGCTCTTGAAATTGAAACTTAGGCTTATGTTACGGGGTGCCTAAGAGTTGCCTCCTGAGAGCCTCCTTGTTGCTCAAATGTGGCTACTCTCTAAGCCAAACTCAGCATATAAATGCATTACCTTCTCCCCAGCATGGGACATGACTCCTGGGGATGAGCCTCCCTGGCCCTGGCACCATGGGATTACTACCAAACACCAACTAGCAATGCAACTGGAAAAAGACCTCGAATAAAAGGGGGGAAAGGTAAAGACAAATGAGTTTATATGACTAAGAGACTTCAAAGTGAGTCAGGAGGTCATCCCAGTGGTAATGCTTATACTCATCTCAGCAGGATCTCATAGACTGCCAAAGTGAATACTACCTCAAATAGTGGGGCTCCTGGTGGCTCTGGAGGCACCCAGGTACTATGGTCAGGGCAGATAGCTCTAGAGTTTGGTGCCCTGCCAGTGGGCCCTACTTTGGAGTTTGTGCTCCTGAGAGTGACAGGGTTGGACTCAATATGGCTTCCCTACACATGGCTCATCTGTCCCTTCTATTAGAACCTGTGCTTGGTGCTGGAGTTGGTAGGTGTAAGTCCAAGAGACTTGACTCTTTGGGCGGAGTTATAAACACCTACTCTCCAGGTCATTGGACTCATCCAGGACAACTAACAAGGAGGTGAGGATGGATAACCACCATACTAAGGAAACGAGAAAGCCTACATCTGCAAGCAAGAGAGTCCCATCCATTAGCTGTATGGGATCAAAGGCCCCTCTCAATCAGAGGTGGAGTGGACATCACCACCCCAGAATCCACAAAATTGGGAAATGAACTATGGGCTAGACTAGACTTACTGGTATTCTACAATAAACTTGTGATTCTAGCAATGGAAGAAATTACAGCATTGATGTGGAGGCAGTGGCCACTGGAGGCTCTGGGGGCAGGGGGAGGGAAAGACAGGTGTAATGAGAGGGCTTTCTTTTTCAGGACTTGGGAATCATCCTGAGTGGCACTGCAATGATAGATATATGTCATTATATATCTTCCCATAGCCTGAAGAATTCTGTGGGAGAGAGTGTAAACTACAATGTGAACTGTGGTCCATGGTCAATGGCAATGCCCCAGGATATTTTTATCAATTGCAATGAATGTGCCTCACTAATGAAGGATGTTGCTTATGTGGGAGGGTGTGGGAGGTGTGGGGAGTGAAGTATATGGAAATCCCTATATATTTTGTGTAACATTTGTGTAATCTAAGTATCTAAAAGAATAAAATATATATATATATATTTAAATAAACATCTTCATGTCTTTGGAGTGAGGAAAGATTTCTTAAATATACAAAAATTATTAACCATAAAATAAAGATTGATAAATGAACTTCATTAAAACTATGAACTTCTGTTTTCTAAAAGATGTCATTAAAGATGTAAAAAGGAGACACAACACATGGGAGATTTTTGAAAATCATGTGCTGAGAATTATTTTTAAATTCCTATATTAGATACGGAAAAGATAGTCAACCGGATAGAAAATGGGCAACAGACTTAAAACAGATACTTCGAAAAATAAGGATATCAAAAGGACTAATAAGTATGTGAAAAGGTGTTCTTCATCATTGTGGTTTTAATTTGCAGCAAAGAAATGCAAAATAAAACCACAATGAGATCCCCCTTATCCCACCAGAATAACTACAACTTTTTAAAATGAGAGTATAAAGTATTGGCCAGGATGTGGAGCATCGAGATGTCTTATATTCTTCTAGTAATAGTGTAAATTCACACAAATACTTTAGAAAACCGCTTGGCCATATTGATTAAAATGAATATATGCATTTCTCTTTGACTTAGCAACTCTTTTAGGCATGTGACTGACAGAAAGGCATTCATATATGCTGCAAGAGACATGTATAAGAATGTTCATAGCAGTGATAATAGCCCCAAACTGGAAACAACCCAGATGTTAACTAGCAGAAATATATAATAATACATTGTGTTATATTCACAAACCAGAATATTACCCAACAATGAAAATAAACTACCACTATGTGCTACAGCATGAGTGATACCAACATCATTTTGAGTTAAAGAAGCCAGACACAAAAGAAAACATACTATATGATTTCATTAATATAAACTTCACAGCAGACAAAGCTAATCTACAGTGTTCGTGGTGAAAATAATGGCTATCATTGGGGAGGGGGTAGATAATAACTGAGAAGGAACATGGGGGGGGCTGCTTCTGATAGGCTAATAATATTCTGTTTCTTAATCTGAGTGGTGGTTATACTAGTATGCTCACTTTGCAAAAATTTATTGAGTTCTACAATTATGATTGTGTAAATATATAAATAGATAGGGTTATATATTCATAAATATTTACTGTTATATAATCATATATGTCTATATGCAGGTATATATATCTATACATATGCATACATTATATATATATGTATACATTATAAACACACACACATACTAATCTCTCCCCAAAAGGATCCCATAAACCAAATGATAACTCTAGTATCTTTCTAAGGGCTACTTATGCTTTATATGGTATAATTAATAAACTGCAAGGTTCTCAGATACAACCTAGCCCTGACCCATGGCAGACATTATTAAACAATCTTATTACTCTTTTCCAATAAGCTTTTTGGCAAACAATCTGCAAGATGCATCCTAGTAACCATTACCAATATTGGAAAGTGAAATGAAACCTATGACATCTCTGGCTTAAGCCTATAACGAAATCATTAACGCGGGAATTTCATACTTTGTCGGAATATTAGGTTGATGGGTGAGGGCTCTGGGTTGTAAGACTTTGGCCTCCCTCTGATCACTCTGGGTAGGCAGGCACCCACTCTACCCGGATAAGGCCAACTTTGCCCTGAAGCCATAGCAACCTGACAGTCTTGACAGGCCTGAACTTCAGTCAGAGCTCAAGCCCATCATTTTTGCGAAAGGTCTTATTAGAATGACCTTACAATTATATAACCACTAGAGTTAAATTTTGATTAAGTGTAATAGGAAATAAAATCTTTTCTTGTAGAGATTATAAGCATCAGAAACTCTCCCCAGAGGAGAAGCAGAACTTCTGACATTTGAGAGAGACCCTCAAAGAAAAAAATTATTCTGTTTTAAAGGATCTGCTCAGAATGTTCTTTTTGAATTTATGTAGCACACATGTCAAAAGTAAAGGGTTCCAGAGAAACACTACTGGGCTTACTAAACTGTTTTTATGTTATAACTTAATATTGTGATTAAACATTGGAAGTTCACATTTTCTCAGACACAAAAAAGTCATAAGCAAGTGTGTGTGTGTGTAATGTCAATAATTAGTTGTCTTATAGTTATATAAATTGTTTCTCAAAGTTTCATGGCTTTTTGAAACAATGTCTACATTCTCTTTTTATTTTGTCTTAATACTTATTAACCATTTTATATGATTGATTTTAGCACCAATCATTCTCCTTTTTATATTACAGCAAATATATGTTTATATATAGGAGAAAATTTCCCATTTTAATCACTTTTATGTGTACACTTTAGTGATTTAATTACTTTCACAATGCTGTGCTACCATCGCCAGCATCTATTACCAATAATTTTTCATGACCCCAACCAGAAACTCTGTACCTATTAAGTAATACCTCCCCTTCCCCTTCCCCAGCCCCTCACCCCCACCACTGGTAACAGATGATATATTTTCTGTATCTATAACCTTGTGACGTTGGAAGAGTGTAATTTACCCGATATTTCAGCCAGAGCAATTTGTTCAAAGATTTTGTTAAGTTTTTTGAAGGTAAAAATCCAATTTTGACATCTAAGATTCTCATGTTTACAGAGGAAAGTATAAATCTAATTTTGTATTTTTAAAAAATTTGTGACAATGCTCTTTTCTCTTTGTACCTTGATTACTTTCAAAGTAAAGGATAATAACCAACACCTAGAACACTGCGCAATGCTCAAAAATATTTGTTAAAATATTAAGTGGGGAAATATTTTTTAAACTAAATGAGCCAATGACTTGATGGGATTATATTTCCCTATAAACTTAATTAAATGGCATGTCATAGAAATTCTTTTCTATATTGTGTAGAAAACAGCAGATCTTGGTGTATTGAATGTGCTGCACCTCCCTCCTCAAATCCTAACTTATTTCTTATGATGCTAAGACTGTGAGTATTGCCTCAAGTGAAATTCATTCTCAAGGTTACACACGTTATTTGTAGGACATTTTCTTCTCCTAAGCGGATATTGAAAACTTTCTACATACAGCTGTGTTTAATTGCTCTAATAGCCGTTTAAGTGCTTGCTTAGGAAGGTCAGAGAGACCTTGAGCATTTGTGTCTAGTAAGTTAACAAAAGACCTATAAGAAGGTTAGTGAAAAATCGAATGAAATAGAGAAATCTTAGTGTCTGATAGGTAGAAGTTCTGCCTCAGTGTTCTGTGCAAATTAATTCTTTTATCGGGAATGGTTTTATGAGCATTTTCCTTTCATGCATACCAATTTGAGCAAAGCGGCTATAGGGGACAGAAAGGCTTTAGAGTTCAGCCAACTTAGAGCCATTTATTTATTGAAAAGTTTATCTCTGTATTAAATTCTCACTGGAGAGGGTTTCATTAGGCCCAAAAGACCAGTATAAACAGGGAGCTGCAGAGTTATTTGGAAAGTGAATCGCAGCTAACTTCTCAGTCTGTTTTTTTGTCCCCTTGCTCATACACCAGGGCTGCCAAGGGCACCAAGAGGGAAGCATGTATTCAAGTCAGAATTTTTTCTTTTATTTCCTGCATTTGAGCAGGCCACAATTTATATCACTCAGGTCTCCTTAAATTAGTCCAAGAGGATTTCATTTTACAGGCCTGCTTGACTGGGATCCTTTTGGCACGATGGGTTCAGCTTTGTATACAACTGAGATTCATATTTTATGTGTGTGTAAAAACCCAGCCATGAATCTAGCAGCTCAAAGCTTCGCCTTCATTCTTTACAGCTCAGTTCAGAGCCCAGCACATTCCACAGGCTGAGTCTCAGGGCAGCTCCTAGCTGAGCTGAAAGGACAAAAGCTAAAAATAGATTAAGAAACTGAGCGGCATCAGAAGAGAAAATGGGGATTCTTTCAGATCTTCTTTACATGGCACATCCCAAATTAATATGAGGGGGGACATAATGCCTCCCATTCACACATTTAAATTGAAATAGCACTTTTGGCCAGACATTGTTTTCTGCTTTTAAGTAATAGAAGGTCTTATTAGAATTGTTGGCAGCTTCTAAAATCCCATCCCTCTCGCAGTCCTATTTGGCTTTGCTGCTAAACTTCAACCCACTGTCGCCACTTCTTTTCCACAGATACCATCCAACTCCTGGTTTTATCTCTTCTCACAGTCTTGCTTTTCTCCTCTCTATTGGTCTACAAGCCTAAGCAGCTTTCATAGCAGGGCTGATAAAATGAGGTGCAAACAGAGCTAGGAAGGTTTTGCTTTGTTACTATTATGGTAACATTGTAGGGAATTTTCAGAATATACTTTTCTATGCATATCTACAATGGTATCTCTTGGAATATGATATTGCTAGTGTTGAACAGAGGCAGGGTTGGTGAATGGCACTGCATGATGGCAGGTACGTTACAGGCAATAGGACAGACAACGATGTCCAGAGCAGTGAAGAGATTCATGAGAGTTCTTTTTCATTTCTCTTCTCATCGCTAATCATTTGCTTATTTGAACAAGAGTTGACTGCCTTCATTGCCACTATTAATGTCTCTAATGAGCTGTAAAACCCAAAAGTCTATAGAACTGCTCATGTTTTAACAAAATGAAAGTTGTGATCCCATTATCACAGCTCTCAAAATAATAGAAATCTTATATCTAGGACCATGATTCATGAATTTTCTGACAAATTCCTTCCCTGCAAGAACATTGCCTACTATCTAATTACATCAACATGTAAATTTGTTAAAGTGTTATATAATATGACAGGTAGAAATCCTGTCCTCTAATAATAATCGTGGAAAACCCATTAGGTATTCAGCACCCATGTTATGCTGGAGAGCTCTGTGAGTAAAGTGCAAGATGCCCTCACAGTCCTCAAGGAGCTTTCAATCTAGAGAGAGAAAGTATATACATATAGATTAAAATTGTAAAGAAGTAGTAAGAATAATATTAAGTAATCATTATGTATGACTAATGGAAAAAATGGTTAAGGATAGACAAAATGTGTTGCAAGGTTATAAAGAAAGGAAAGATCAGTATGCATTGAAATCATTTACAGAATGGATGAGGTTTGAATTGGACATTAGGGAAAGGCAAACTTTGGATAGGCAGGAAAGAGAGGGAGAAAATATTTACCTTGAGGAAAGGGGAGGGGAGTGATATGTCCTAGGAAGAATAAGGGCTCAGAAGCCAGAAGAAGCATATTCTAGGAATTATGGCCACAATGCTGGTCTGTAATTTTCCGTATTAGAGTTTGTCTGTCACATGGTTGATACCCCTCTTGGTGAGCCACAAGCCAGAATAAGTACATGATCTGCAATAGGGATCTTCAAGTAGGACTGGTATAACTACACTAAGGCTGTTTTTGTTTGTTTTGTTTTGTTTTGTTTTTATCAAAGTGACATAGCTAAATACGAATACTCCTCCCTCCCTTTTTGTCTTCTCTCCTTTAAAAGTCCCATCTTTCCTTCCCTTAATTTATTATTTCCATCCTGGTAAAACCCAAAGCTTTGATATAAAAATTTTATAAAAATGGGTGGGGATGAAATGAAGATCCAATAAAATGATATTTTCTTTTCAATAAGTAAGACCGGCTACCGTAACAAAGAACTCGGGTCTCAGTAGCTTGACACAATGAAGACCCACCGCTTTCTATTGTGGCAGTCCGATGCAGACTGGTGGAGCTAAGGGGATTCATTCAGAGACCCAAACTCCTCATATCCAGTGGTTCTCCCATCCCCTAAGGCCTCAGAGTCTTCCCCTGGAGGGTCTGCAACTGCCTGGAAGATGAAGGAGAGAGCACAGGAGGAAGACGCTGAAGATTTTATGGGCTGGATCTGAAGTGGCAAATAACACTTTTGTCTTCATTGTATTCACCAGAAGTCAACTTAACTGCAAGGCAGGCCAACAAAGTTAGTCTAGCCATGGCCCCAGGGGTAAAGGGAATCAGTCTGATGTACAACTAGCCAGCCTCTTCCACCACTGCTAGGAACTAGGGTTTCACATATTTGGAAGCAAAATTTGGTGTAATTGGAGAACAGGACTCTGTGAGGAAGATTCAGATGGGTAACCTTGCCCTGTGAGCCAGTATGTTGGATATGATGACAATGCCTATGACTGGTAGCTGTTGAATTAGCTACTCTACGCAGAGTGCCCACAGAAAATGGGGAGATGGGGGTGGGGAATGTTCTAGCACTGAGAACCAGTTGTATGAGGCTGGGGTGTCAGGGTTGCAGTGGCACTGTCAGGTTTTACCAGGTGTATCTTAATGACTGCAGCTCCATTTCTCACCTCCCCACTCCCCAAAAACGGAGGAAAAGGTCAGAGTCCATCAGTGAGGTCAAATTGGGGTAAAGATGGTAGGAAGAGATGCTAATATCCTACCAGGAAGTAATCACAGCAGGAACAGAACTTCATTTTGGCAAAGGTGGCAGGTAGGTTTTCTGGGAACTGTTGACCCAGCAAGAGTGGAGGGGATTTAGAGACACACTTGGCCAGGCCCAGCTGGGACACACACCACAGTCACAGAGCCCCATTTGCCAGGCTGTGCTTCTTAGTAGCATGCCATGATGACAGAGGGTGAGCAAAGCCTTCAAGGGAACTGGCAGTATACACAGGTAGGGCAAAACTCTTCTCTTTCTAGCACAATGGCAGATCCCGTCAGTTAAACACATCTAGGGCCACACCCAGGGTTCCGGAACTTGGTGAAAGACACCTCTCAGAGAAGGCAACCCGTGGCAGACAGAAGCAGTAAGGGAGTGATGGTGTAGGAGAAACAAGGGTAGACAGGACCAACAAAGAAACCAAACACCCACGCTGGAAAAAGCATAGAAATAATTAGGCAGCATGGTATAATGAAAGAGCACAAAAAAGTTTGAATCCCAGCTCTGAGAGTTTCTTGCCATGTGAATTTGGGAATCTTAGAGAGTTTATTATGAAGCTTAAATTAGATAATGCATGGAAAGGACTTGTAGCAGTTTGGCAGTTTGATATAGTTATGAATTCCAAAAACAGATATTGGATTACGCTTGTAAATTGGTCTGTTCATCTGGGCATGATTAAGTTATGATTAGGGTGGGGTCTCAAAGATAAAAGACATGGCAAAGGACAGAATTAGAGGGTTTTGAGTTGGAGTTCTGATGTTGGAGTCTTGAGCGGGAGCCCCGGAAAGTAAGAGAGCTTGATCGTGAGGAAGGACAGAGGCCCTGTGAAAAGAGATGAGCCATTCGCCTGACAGTCTACAGCTGGCCTTGTGGAGAGAGGCAAAGCCTAGAGAGCCTCATAATCTACAGCTGACCTTGTGGAGGAACCAGAGGAGCTAAGCCTGGAGAGAAACAGAGCCCCGGGAAGAGAGGAACCCAAGAAGCCTGAACCCTGGCAAACGTCAGCAGCTGTCTTACTCCAACACGAGGCAATGAACTTTGGTGAGGGGAGAAACTTATGCTTTATGGTCTGATAACTGTGGACTTCTACCCCAAATAAATACCCTTTATAAAAACCAACCGGTTCTGGTATTTTGCATCAGCACCCCTTTGGCTGGCTAATACAGGACTCAATACAGTGCTTGACACAGTAAGCGCTCAATAAATGTCAACCAATTTTCATAGTTGCCGCTGTAGCAGTTAGAGTAGTGATAGTAATTGTGATGGTGGTAGTAGTAGTATCAGTAATTATGTTAATTTATGAGCTGAATCCCCATGAGAACTGTTGAGGTTTAAAAAAAAAAACAAAACACACCAGCACCAATGGGCCATTTGGGGGAAAACAGATCCTTGGTTAAGAAACAGGGTTGACTGGTGCTTTTAAGCTGAAGCAAAGAAAATTTATACTCACACATACAGTTGCATCATCACACACCTTTTAAGTTTTCTGAAGACTTTTGTTTGAGGATGGGAATGGAGGAGGGCATATTTTAGGGCCTAAGATTTAATCCTACCTTCCCAGAGTCCTGCTATATATCCAAGTTTAGGAAGAATCAGGAGGACACGTCTACTCAGAGACTATATCAGAAACATGGCACTGAGCTGTTTGGAAACATGCAAGAGTTCTAAAATAATCTAAATTAAGAGAAGGGAGGAAAGTCCCATATTTGATTCCATTACTCCTGTCTACTGAAGTCACCCATTTTCTACCTCAAATTCAGATGACTTGGGTTGTTCTCTTCATTTGCCTGAATCATTTCCCCCCCAACCCCCCAGTAGTTATAATCTAGGACACTAGATTATACTAGATTAGCTTCTTTTTTTTTTTTCAAAACACTCTGAATGTCATCTTTCTTTGCTTTATGCTTCAAGAATTTCTTCAGAACAAATCAGGGTCAATCTATCTGATATACTCAAGTCAAGCCGAGGGACCATCTTTACAAAACAGTGCTCTTTCTAACAAGAGAAAGAAACAAGCAAAGTGATGTGACTTTTTATTTCTGTTCATACAAACATAAATAAAACATGTCCTTCCTCGAGATAAAGTAATCCCTGCTTAACTAGCCATTTTTGTTCCGTGTTTGAGATGTTTTCAAAGCCTCCTTTAATGTTTCGCTCTCTTTGAGCCAATCACTCAAAACCTCACAGCCCCTTGGCTCTGGTTCTCCACAAGGCAGCTTTCCGTGGCCTTTCTGCCATTTGCTTTTATCTCTTCCTTCTGAACAGCTGCTCCCTGATTACTGTTTTAACTTTGGTGAGATTTTATTTATTTCCTTCTCTTTCATCCGATGCAGTAGGCAGACTTCAGTTTTGTGAACCATATATTCAATTGTTTTCACATCCTCCCACTTTTTCTTTCTTATTGTAATGTCCTAAGAAGCTAAGAAGAAATGGAGAAATACTGTTGCCTTGAGAGTTAATGGAATGTGTAGTGGAAAAAACACAATGGCTGCAACCTAAATATGTGTTCAAATTCCATAGAGAAGTCTTCACTGACCAAAGAAACATTGCTTTTTCTGTTGTCAATTAAACAAGAATAAATGGAACGTGTAGTGATTTTTTAAAACTATAAGAAAAATAATCATTTGAATTTCTGATATCCTGTCAAACTGAAGATCTCAAATCACTTTGAAAAGCCACATTAAAGCCTGGTTATTAACAACTGTTTCAGCCTGTAGAAAGTAATTTAATGCAGTCATAGGCACAACCAATAGTATTAAACTACACTCAGGTGAAAAGACAGCTATACACACTCATTAAAAAGTATATCATTATATGAGAAATTTAAGTAACTGTCTTACACTTTACCATAATAATAAACTAATTTAGCAAGGACCCAGGCTAAGTGGATCTATACTGAAAGAAGTTGTTTAAAGGCTGCCTGGCTCTCTCTAAGCCAAACTTAGCATATAAATACATTACCTTCCCCACAGCTTGAGACATGACCCCCAGTGATGAGTCTCCCTGGCACGGAGGGATTACTACCAAGCACCAACTAGCAATGCAACTGGAAAAAGGCCTTGACCAAAAGGGGGAAAAGGTAAAGACAAATCAGTTTATATGACTAAGAGACTTCAATGTGAGTCTGGAGGTCATTCCAGAGGTTATGCTTATGCATGTCTCAGCAGGATCTCATTGACTGCCTAAGGAGATACTACCCCAAATAGCAGGGCTCCTAAGGGTGCTAGAGACATCCAGACACTATAGTCAAGGCAGATGGCTCAGGAGTTTGGCACCTTGCCAGTGAGCTCTACTTTGGAATGTATGCTCCCCAGGGTGACAGAGTTGGACTCAGTTGTGGTTTCCCTACACATGGCTCTTCTGTCCTTCTATTTGAACCTATAATTAGTACTAGAGTTGGTAGGTGCATGTTCAAGAGACTTAAGTCTTTGGACTGTCCATGTCCCAGCAGGGCCTTGACTCTCAACAGAGTTGCAACATCTACTCTCCAGTTCATTGGACTCACCCAGGACAACTAACAAGGAGGTGATGATGGACAACTACCATACCAAGGAACTGAAAGAGTCTACAACTGCAAGCAAGAGAGTCCCATCCATCAGCCCTAATGGATTTGCAGCCCCCTCTCAATTAGAGGTGGAGTGGACATCACCATCCCAGAATCCTCAGGATTGGGGAATGAACTATGGACTAAAGTAGACTTACTGGTATTCTACTATAGACTTATTGTGATTCTACCAATGGAAGAAATTATATTATTGATGTGGAGGCAGTGACCACTGGAGGTTCTGAGGGCAGGGAGAGGGAAAAACAAGTAAAATGTGGGGACATTTTCGGGACTTGAGAATTGTCCCGAATAACATTGTACTCTCAGATTCAGGCCATTATATATCTTGCCATAATCTACAGAATTGGGTAGGAGAGAGTGTAAACTACAAGGTAAACTTTAATCCAAACTTAGTGGCAATGCTCCAAAACGTGTTCATCAATTGCAGTGAATGTACCACACTAATGAAGGATGTTGTTAATGTGGGAAAATGTGGGACAGGTAGGGCGGGGCATATGGGAATCCCCGTGTTTTTTATGTAATATTTATGTAATCTAAGTATCTTTTTAAAAGTACAAAAAAATAATAATAATATAAATAAATAAATAAATAAATAAATAAATAAAGGCTGCCTGGAGTTACTCTGTCTAGGTAAAGGCGGAAAGTCCCTCCACCTCCAAGCAAATCTCATTTGTTCTGTGGCAAGTATGAATTGCCATTCTTCATTACGTAAATGTAGTTAATTTGGCCATCAAGGCAAGAGGACTTCAGGGAATCATTTGTGCCTTGAAGTATACTATCCTTGGATGTACGGAGACCCTCCCTTGGGAGAAGGTGGCTATATTTTTTATAGAGATTAGAAACCCAAGTGGTAGAAAAAAGCTCAGGATCCTGACCACTTCCATTTTGAAGTCCAATATTATTACACTTTTTCTGATGAATTTTGACCAAGATACATTGGAATTAAAGGACATTAGTGGTGCCCCAGTTAAATCCATCATGAGGGGAGATGGAGCCAGGCTCAACACTGTGGCCTAGGCGGTTGTGGAGGGAAGACTAGTCTGGAACAGCAGGTGGCTGCTGATCAAAAGCCCCTTCTAATCCAGACACCTGAACATGGAGGACTATGCTTTGAGAACAATGGCTAAGATATGAATATAAACTAAAGCATGCAACTTAGCCGAGAGGACGGACTTGCATCTCTCTTCCTCGAAGAAACCATGTTGACCACACAGCATAAGTGTTCCTTATAGCAGGCAACACCTGGGTAAGGCTCATTTTCAACAATGAGGGACTGTATTCAACACCTTCCTTTGTGGCAGCAGCAAAGGTGATGGAAGTTAAAACTAGGGGATTGGGTGAAGAGATCAGATTTGTCCATTCTTGTCACTGACTTTGTCACTAAAATAGGGAAAGCTGCACACTGGTGACTGGGACTTCCAAAATGGAATCATCCCTGGACAATATAAACACTATCCTTACTGATTGCATTTTTTTTTTTTTTTAGTTAAACCAGTAAAAAGAATTTATTTAGGAAATGGGGGAAAGAACAGAGCTTTCTGAGAAATGGGAGAGAAAGATGGAAATACACACCAAGATTTGATGTGGGCTCCTCTAGGCAGAGAGAGCCTTACTGATTGCATTGTAACCCTGTTGTCAATACATTGACACACAAGAAACAGTAATAAAGGTATCTCTTCTGAACAATCCTAGCCTAGTATATTACGATTGCTTAGCTGTAAATATTCAAATGCTATCAAATAGAGATTTCATTTCTGTGGATCAGGGCTTGGCAAACTAAGGCACATGGGCCAAAACCAATCTGTCATCTGTTTAGTAAAGTTTGATTGGAACACAGCCACACCCATTTGTTATGGATTGTCTGCCATTGCTTTTACACTACAATGTCAGAAGTGAATAGTAATTACAGAGGTCTTATCACCCAGCCTGCAAAGTAAAATTTATTTATTATCTGAATCTTTGCAGAAAAAGTATGCTGATCAAAAGTTGCTAGAGATCATTTCCCTATATATCCTTAAACTAGTTAAATGCCAATTTGATTATATGTCCTGTAACTAAATGAATTTATTGTTCTCGTGATTGTTCCATAACCAATCTTCTAAAAAAGGATTACCTATTCCATTGTCAATAAAATGCACTTGTCCACCCCTATCCTAATGCCCTCATATCCAAGCCAGTGCGTCCTCAGGGAAAGTATGTCCCATTTTTGCTGGGAGCCTTCTCCTAAGCACATCTGTCCTGGTTTGAGTCTTTTATGGACCCCAGAAAATCCTGTTCTTAAAGTGAACCCATTTCTATGCCTGTAAACTTACTGTATGTGGGGCCTTTTGATGAGATTCAGTTAAGTGACATTTGATTAGGTCACTTTTGATTAGATGACTTCAGTTAAGGGTCTTTGATTAGACTGCAGGTCCCAGGGTGGGTCTTAATCTTTTACTGGAGTCCTATGTAAACTGAGAAGAAGGGAGAGGAAGAGTTGCCATTTTACTTTGCCATATGAGAGAGGACTTCAGGATTGCCTGTCCCTGCAGAAAGATAGAGAAACCCCAAAAGGCTGAGAAAGAGAGGCTGGGGGCTGGAATCAGTAGAGCAGCAGAAGCTGAAGCAACAAGACCTGAAGGAGAGGGGAGAGACAAGCATCATAAGCCTGATTGCCCAAAGCTGAGCTCAGGGAGAATGTGAGCCTGGAGAAGGCAGAGACCAACAGCCATCTTGCCTTGCCATGTGGCAGGAGTCCAGGGTTGCCAGCAGCCAACCTTTGGTGAGACAGCATCTCTGATCATGCCTTAATTTGGACATTTCACAGCCTCAGAACTGTAAGCTTCTACCCTAATAAATATCCATTGTAAAAGTCAACCAATGTCCAGTATTTTGCATTGGCAGCCTTTAGTAAACTAAAACAAAATCCAAAGCTCATATTTTATCTTCCTGCTCCCCACAGAATTGGATCAAGCTGAGGAAAGCTAACTATGCATCTGAGAGGAGGTAGGCTCTTCCATGAGGACTTCACAAGATCTGTTGATATCACTTGGGGTAATTAAGGCATCAAATACTATATGGTACCAATAATAATAATATCTGCCTTCAATGAATGTTTATTATATGCCAGTCATTGTGCAACTTTCCTTTCCTATGCTTCACATCATTTTGACATCTTAACCAATCTATATGAGGTACATATAACTGGTTCCCTTTAACCAAGAGGAAACTTTAACCAATGAGCTTTTAATAATTTTCAAACATTAAATGCAAGATTAAGATTTGAAAGTAGGCAGATTGATTCCAAAGCCTGCGTTCTTCACTGCTCTAGTTTAGTCCTCCTATTCTACTACATCAAGCTGTGGTAATTTACTTGCACTACCTCTTCATTTCTTTTTCCAGTAAGTCTTTCAACAAAGACTCAGGCGTTGACCCATCATTTTCCTTCTTTCCTCAACACTGTCCTGATGAAGTATAGTTCCCCAATGCACTGAATTTGAGAAAAAATGGACTGTTCCTCAAGGCCCAGGAATGACTGCCCCTCATTCCCAGATCCCTATCAGCTGACAACCAGCTCTCATTGAACACCACCATCAAGGAGTTCTAAATGTTTCAGCTGAGCTCAACCCAAACTTCTCAGATTAGCGCTTATCCCAGAATATGATTCCCTATGGAATGGCCTGTTGCACTTTCCTCCCTGGATATTTGTTCCACTAGGGGCCCCAAAACATGAATGATCTCCCAGTGCTTTGGTGCCTTGCTGAGATCACCAGAGCTTTTTAAAAACCTTTAATCCGTGTACAGGAGATATCAAGTGGCTCCAGGTCCTCTACATGTTGAAGCTCTATCTTATGCTTGGGAGACCTACATATCCTAAGAAACTGGATAGTCTCCACTAATTCTTCCCATGTTACAGCACCCGTGGACAATGTCCTATATAAATTATATAGATGACATCGTGCTTTCTCAAAGCCATAATGTCAGCCTGGTCATTATGGACATTTAACTAAGAAAATGCCTGTTTTTCTCTGCTAGAATCCTCCCACAACTTTAGAGGCAACTACATAATATCTCCAGGTCACCTGTCAAGCAAATGTTAAAGAGATCATATCATATGTGACCGGGAGCTACAATTTATTCCCCAGTTTTAGAAAGTACCTTCCTCTTCTAATATAAAGTTCTGGCTGACAAGGTTCCCAGACCAATGAGCAGATCAAGATAATAACTAAGCCCTGGATCAACACCCATCAGGTTATACAGTACTTGCCTCCATCAATTCCTCCATGGATTCTGCTATAACCATCAACCTTCCACTCAGAGTGTGACATTTCCAATAATTTTATTGATGCCAACCCTAGAACTCTGCATTCAGACATTGGTTGCACATTCTAGCCAAGACTTCTGCAGCACGTTACCATTAACAAACTTCCTGCCTTACTCTGTTAACCTCCGTTTCCACCTAAGTCATTAACTACTACATGAAGAACCAGGTTATCTTTTGTGGATTATTGTACTAGTGCTATAATTATGGCATTTGGAGATTACCTTAACATTTCACCCTCAAATGCAAATTATATAATTAGTCTAGAAACACAATTAACAACCAAAGAAAGTATTAGTAGACATCTGCTATTAACAAAATTTGTCAGAGCCACAGTAAAGCATTAACAAATTTTAACATGAGAATAAAATTACTGAGGCTAGTAGGTGAAAATTATAGGGGTTCTAATTTAAACTTTAAGGTAAGGAATAATTTTCTAACAATTAGAACTACTTAAAAATGTAATCTTTCCCATGAAGTAGGCCTTCCACTATCACTAAGAGCAAGTCAAAATTATATGTCATAAAGCAATTTTCTTTCTTGAGTGTAAAACCTGATCCTCTGGAGCTGGAGCTGGGGAAGGTGTCAGTCTTAAGGATATCAGGATGTACCACTAAGGCTGCCTGTGGAAGTGAGTTATTAAGAGTGCTAAGTAAAAATTAGAGAGCTCAAATGCTTTGAATAAGATAGAGAAGAAAAATCATGAGCTGAGTGAAAAATCAGTGAGTTGGAACCCAGAAAAGGAGTTGGCTCAATGTTCTTAAGCTTGAAACCAGGTTAAAACCAACAGAACTCCAGAAGGCCAATGTAACAGGTAGAACAGAAAGTAGACAGAGATAGAGTGGGTTGTGAATGAAGAGTAGGCTCAAGGGAGAAAAGAATCTCAGGTGAACTGGCATTTGAGCTGCTGTGGCCTTTACCATTTGGTATATACCTGTGTGCCAGATGCCCTCAAATCTCAAGGGCCCAATAAATGCAAAAATAAATGAAAACTGAAGTTGTAATTGCAGTGAAGAAAGAATTCTTTTTATGCTAATAAGGTAGAATTTGAGTGCTGAAGTGATTCCCCACCACCTCTATTCTAGTCTAAAACAATATGAAAAAGTGGTTTTGTGTTTCTCTGACCTGACAGAATCTTCACTCCGAACTTCTGGATTACTCTATTGAGAAAAAAAGAGGAGGGTGGCTAACAGGGAGTATGCTCACTTGTAACCTCATATATATATCTTCATTCTTGTGAGAACACTTCACATCGTTACTAACTGAAGTCAGTGCCCTCAGCCAAGACCAGGTTATCATTCTCACCAAAACTTGGTCTAACCCTGGTCTAGTTCTCCCTCCATATAGAAAATCCTTCCAGCTCTAAGACTCTACTACTTAAAAAACATTTGAAGTGTGTTCAAAGGGTTTTACTATGAAAAGTAGCAGATAAAGGAAATAAAAAAGCTTGGTTTTTGCCCCTGAAATAGTTGTGCCTAAAAAAATAATGCCAGATTGGCAAGATGGCGTTAGTGTAGGAGGGCGCACACTGCAAGCTCCCAGAGCAAGGCGGATTGTGGACGGGGTCCTGCCCGGGGGTCTGTGCTGTGCACGCGTGGAGTGAGAAGCTTGGGACATCTATCTGCCCGGATCGGCGTCGTGGACCGAACAGTGGAGATTTGTCAGTTTTGAGGCTGCCGGTGGCGGTAGGCACAGGCGGCTGAGCCCCGCGGTTAGGGGGAAAAAAAAATAAAACGGCCATTTGGAGCCGCGGGCAGGGCGAAAAAAGTTTTATTTTCTGGGGATCTGGCTGCCTGGTGCCCCTTGGACCTTGTGTGAACAGAGCAAACGAGCTAATCAGCACCCAGTGAACCGGAGGGGGGATTTTGGTCGGGGAATGCAGCTGATTTCCCTAGCCACCCAGGGATAAGACCCGGGCCGCTGCGGAGCCAGGAGGAAGGGACACTTCCCAAAAAAGGGAGGGTTCGGTTGGAAGACAGGGAAGGGTATTTTATATTTGTAGACATTGATCTGGCTGCCTGCACCGCCCCATAGCTTTGGGGAGCAGATAAGCCGAACTGAAGCAGCATCAAGCTGATAGCAGACACGAATCTGCACCCAAACTGATTTACTGAGCAGCCCGGTGACGCTGGAGCTCGGCGCCAGAAGGGGCGTAATCCGCCATCTTTAGCACTCCTCACTGACTAACATCAGAGCTTCAGCTAACCTGGGGAGTCCGGAAAGTGGGACGTGCTTGATTAATTTCCACAGGCCCAGCTAGGGTCCCTTCCGTAAGGGGGTTGGTCTAGAGGAGGAATTATTTTGGGTCCTGCATTTGGCTAAAAAAAAAAAAAAAAGTGAGGTCACCTCAACAAATGAAAAATAAATTCTTTTTAATTTAGTTTAATAGCTAAAAGCTGCTTCAGGACCTGCATATAGAACCCTGTGGGGAAATTCATTGATAAACACAAGTAGGCAGGAAGGATCCACGTGGACCCTAGGGGTATCATTGACCCCCCTTAGCTCTGTTTGACTGCTTGCCTGTGTGGATCTTTGGTTTCTCTCTGTTACTTTCTGGTCTATTGCTATTATTCCCGTTTTCCTCCCCCCTTCCTTTTTCCTTCTATTTTTTTTTTTTAATAGGTGCTGCCAGCTGGTCGCGTCTTTGCTGGGCTTCTTATTCAGTAATTTCCCACTCGCTGTATATATTGATTCTGCATTACAAACTATCGCTTATCCTTCCTGCATCTTTCTGCCTTCTGTTTTCTGTTGTGGCTCTTAGAGACAACATTTTTTCATAGGCCCACAACTTAAGGGTGTCAATTTCTATCCCATCTATTTTGTTTTCTTCTTCTTCTTTTTTCTTTTTTTTTTATTAGTATTAACTTTTTCCTTTCAGACCTTTCTCTACTATTTCTCTCCCTCCTCATAATTCTAGCCTTATAAATCACTATATATATATATATATATATATATATATTCCTCCATTTGTTTTCCCAGTCCATTTTAGGAACTCCATATTTTTTCCTAGTACTCTACACTGCCTACACAAGTTAAATATTCATCTCATTAAGTCTCATTTTGCCCCTCTTCTAACTTTTATCAATATTTCTATTATCCTTCTGCCTTCCTTACATCTTTTGATTCCTCTGGCCCTAACCTTTTGCCTTCAAGGGAACATAGAAAGAAGCAAGGAAATAAAATAAGAAGAAAAACTGCCAAAGAGAAAACTTAACTCACACGCAGAACTACCAGCTAAATAAAATTCTAGAGCATAGAGAAAAGCTAATCAACTGAACAAACACATCAAGATAATATGATGACCAGAGGGCAACAGAAAAATACAAATGACTCTGAGAAACTGGAAAGCATGGACCAGTCCAGTGCACAAAATAAAAACCAGGAAGCAATGCATTACATCGAACAACTAATCAAAGCTATCCAAACAAATATCATGGACCAACTTAAAGAACTGAAGGAAGAGATTAAGGATATAAAGAAGACACTGGGAGAACATACTGAAGAAATAGCTAACACACCTAAAAGGGTAATGGATATGATGGCGAACGAAGACACAAGTCAAGAAATGAAAAAGACGCTGGACTCACATGGCAGCAGAATTGAACAGGCAGAGGAAAGAATTAGTGATATGGAAGACAATACAGTTGAAATCAAAGAGATTGTAGAAAAGATAGACAAAAAGATAGAAAAAATCCAGTATGGTCTCAGGGAATTAACCGATAATGCAAGACGCACAAACATACGCATTATGGGCATCCCAGAAGGAGAAGAGAAGAGAAAGGGAACAGAAGGAGTGTTGAAGGAAGTTATGGCTGAAAACTTCCCAACTCTATTGAGAGAGATGGATGTGCAGATCCAGGAAGCACAGCGCACCCCAAATAGTATAAATCCCAACAGGCCAACTCCAAGACATATACTTGTCAAATTGTCCAGTGCTCAAGACAAAGAGAAAATACTCAAGGCAGCAAGAGAAAAGAGAAACATCACATACAAGGGAAGCACAATAAGATTAAGTGCTGATTTCTCAGCTGAAACCATGGAGGCAAGAAGACAATGGTATGACACAGTCAAAACACTAAAAGAAAAAACTTCCAGCCACGAATTCTCTATCCAGCAAAATTGGCATTCAAAAATGATGGAGAAAAAAAAAAATGATGGAGAGTTCAAAATATTCACAGATAAACAGCAATTAAGAGAGTATGTCAAGAAGAAACCAGCACTTCAAGAAATACTAAAGGAATCTCTACAAGTTGAAAGGAAAAAACAAAGGAGAGAGAGTTGGAGGAGAGTTTAAAAACAACTGAAAACTCAAAAAGAGAAACAAAACAACATATGACATACATTAACCCAAAGAAAAAATGACTGAAGTAAGAAATTCGTTACGAGTAATAACACTGAATGTTAATGGATTAAATTCACCAATCAAAAGACACAGATTGGCAGAATGGATAAGAAAATATGATCCATCTATATGCTGTCTACAAGAAACCCACCTTAGGCCCAGGGATTCAAGGAGGCTGAAAGTGAATGGCTGGAAAACCATTTTACAAGCTAACAATAGCCAAAAAAGGGCAGGAGTAGCTATTCTAATATCAGACAAAATAGACTTTAAATGCAAAACTATTGTAAGAGACAAAGATGGACACTACATATTAGTAAAAGGAGTAAACTCTCAAGAAGAGAGAACAATCATCAACATTTACGCACCTAATCGAGGTGCCTCAAAATACGTGCGGCAAACTCTGGAAAAACTAAGAGGAGAAATAAATTCCTCTACAATTATAGCAGGGGACTTCAACACACCACTATCATCATTAGACAGAACATCTAGGCAGAGAATCAATAAAGAAACGAAGGCACTCAACAATACATTAGAAGATTTGGAATTAATAGACATATACAGAACACTACACCCAAATACAGCAGGATTTACATTCTTCTCCAGTGCACATGGAACATACTCCAAAATAGACCACATGCTAGGCCACAAAACAACACTCAATGAATTCAGAAAGATTGAGATTATACAAAGTAACTTCTCTGACCACAACGGAATGAGGTAGGAAATCAATAAGGGCCAGAGAAACAGGTTAGGCACAAGGATATGGAAGTTAAACAACACACTCTTAGACAAACAGTGGGTCAAAGAGGAAATTTCAAAAGAAATCAGTAACTACCTTGAAACTAATGAAAACAACAACACAACATATCAAAACCTATGGGATGCAGCGAAAGCAGTCCTGAGAGGGAAGTTCATAGCCATAAATTCACATATTAAAAAAGAAGAAAGAGCTAAAATTGAAGACCTAACTGCACACTTGGAGGAATTGGAAAAACAACAACAAACTAAACCTAAAGGAAGTAGAAAGCAGGAAATAACCAAGATTAGAGCAGAACTAAATGAAATAGAGAATAAGAAAGCACTGGAAACAATAAACAAAACCAAAAGCTGGTTCTTCGAGAATATCAACAAAATTGACAAACCCTTAGCCAGACTAACAAAGAAAAAGAGAGAACAGATGCAAATACATAAAATAAGGAATGAGCAAGGTGATATCACTACTGACCCCACAGAAATAAAGAGTATCATAAGAGGATACTTTGAAAAATTATATGCCAACAAGAATGACAATTTAGAGGAAATGGACAAGTTTCTAGAAACCCACAAACAGCCGACATTGATGAAAGAAGAAATAGATGAACTCAACAGCCCAATTACAAGTAAAGAGATAGACTCAGTCATTAAAAACCTCCCAACTAAGAAGAGTCCAGGACCAGATGGCTTCACAGCTGAATTCTACCAAACATTCCGGAAAGAGCTAACACCAATTCTACTTAAGCTCTTCCAAAAAATAGAAGTAGAAGGAATACTACCTAACTCATTCTATGATGCCAACATTACCCTAATACCAAAACCAAATAAAGATACCACAAGAAAGGAAAATTACAGACCAATTTCTCTAATGAACCTAGATGCTAAAATCCTTAACAAAATACTTGCTAATCGCATTCAACAACATATCAAAAGGATTATACACCATGACCAAGTGGGTTTCATCCCAGGTATGCAAGGATGGTTCAATATAAGAAAATCAATCAATGTAATACACCACATAAACAAACTGAAAGAAAAAAAATCACATGATCATCTCTATAGATGCAGAAAAAGCATTCGACAAAATACAGCACTCTTTCCTCATAAAAACACTACAAAAGATAGGAATAGATGGAAACTTTCTGAAAATGATAAAGGGTATATATGAAAAACCCAAAGCTAACATCATTTTCAACGGTGAAATCCTAAAAGCCTTCCCTCTGAGATCGGGAACAAGACAAGGATGCCCACTATCACC